>CM047874.1:17088656-17688656 GCA_026212405.1 Petrea volubilis
GGTGACGACCTGGTAATCTTTAATATTTAAATAATTGATATAATGTCTTATGTTCTTGAAAATGTCATTTTCACATTTTAGTCAAATTTTAGATCAATTTATAATTTGAACGGTAAAGTGCCAATTTTTGAATTTCGATTACCACTCTTGGAAAAATTCATCTATTAAATACTTATGAGTTTCAAAATAATATAACTAAGTATTCTATACTTTTATGCATGGAGAAAATCAATTTTTGAATGAATTACATGATTTTCCAAATTTTAGAGGAATTTGACATTCGAACACAATTTTCGAACTTTCTATGTCCTAAATTGCAATTTTCGAAAACTTAACTAAAACATTTGTAATTTCTGGGAAGTATACATATAATTCTTGATTTATAAAGATTAAATTTCATAATTTTGGAATTTTTCTAAATTAATATGAATTTTCGGATTTTATGCTCCAAAACCCTAATTTTATGCCCTAAAACCCTAATTTTAGGTTTTTAACAATAAAATAAAGGCAAATTCGAATTTTATCTAAAACAAGTAGATAATTTCAGATCTTATACAATTATGGCAATAAAATAAAATCAGATTTTGGTTGATTTTCTTTAGTATTTTATTAAAATATCCTACACTAATAGAAGATGAATTTCTTCTAGAATTTATACACTTGTGTGGTCTTCTATCATTTAGATTCATGACTCATGGATTAGGGTTACACCAAGGCTAGAAATAGATGAGGGAGGTGGAAGATTTCATTTAATTAGGCATTTAATTTTAAGCCTAGTTGGGAGATTTGCATTAAATAGGGAGATTTGCATTTATTAAAACTTGGTCCTCAAGTCTTGGCTTCTATCCTCATTCTCCACTATAAATAGGACCCCCCACACACTTCCCCACCCCCAAAAACGTCCTCACACCTTCACACACTATACTCTCTCAAGTTTCTTCCACAAACATCATCCTTTCACTCTTCTTTACACCCCTTTCAAGTATAACTAAGGTAGAAACCTACTTTGATTTCATAAGTGTTTTCTTTCCTTCTTTTGAGTAGGATCTTCCTACAAGGCAAGCTTCCATACTCTTGTGCCAAGCTATGTAAAATACACAAGCTTGATTGGCCTTGAGTGATAGCTTTTGCCAAACATGCCCTCCAATTTTGGGCTTAGAGATATTTGCTCCATGTTTATATGCTTATTTGCTTTATTCATGATGAAATGATTGTCTTGTTATTGTGCTCATAAAGTGTGATTAGTTCTTAGGATTCTCTCTTGATTTACTCTTTGATAGGTATTTTGTGTTTGTGATGTGCTTAGGAAGGTTTATTAGATATGTTATGGTTAACTTGTTAGCTAGCAAATCTATGCAAATATGTTAGATCACAAATCTTACTATCTTTATGTATATGAAGTAGTTGTTTTAAGTATATGTAAACTAATTTTCTTGCAAAAATGGTATTTTTGAGAAGAAAACATATTGATCTTAAAAAGTGTTTAAAAGTAAGTTCGTAGTTACATAAGTATACTAATTTTCTATTAAACATATCAAACTTATACACATATTTGTTTTTCTTAAAAGAAATGAGATTTGTTATACATATACCAATTTTTCATAAACTTCCATGATTATGTGATTATGTGATATTATGTGAATGGGCCCAAATGTGCCGGAGTGGTTTGGGTGTGTTCCGCCGGGACATACTATTGAGTAGCCGGTTTTAAGAGTTCACACTCCCTCCATCTCCTAATCCCCCCTTGGGTAGACGGAGTGTTCTACTCAAGAGAGAGGGTCGTAGGAAAATATTCGGCGTATGCCCGGGATACGACCACCGGAGGATAAGGCAGGCGGGGAGAAATGTGCTGGTTGTATATTCGGCATGGGTAGTCATAAGGGTCACTGTTAGGTGACGAAAGGTAGAAAAGTGCAAAATGTGTGCTTTAATGTGCTTTATGTGCAACTATCACCCGAGCACCTTATGTAATTGAAGTATGTGTTTCTACTCAACATGTGTTGATGTTGAATATGTATTATGTTTTAGATGAGACCGAAATTGTGGAAGAAGAAGAACCGTTCGAGGCATTTTATTAGAAAGAAAGATGTTAGATTCCGCTGCGTACTCGCCTTTGGTTTTTACTTGTCGCTTGCAAGTTGTTTAGTGATACGATGTAACTTGTATTGATTTTGGCGTTTCATATGTACTGAGTTTAAATAGACTCTTGTATGTACATAGTAATATTATAAAGCATGGATTACCTGGGTCGTCACAGGTGGTATCAGAGCGTGGTTCTTGGGAGAACCTATGCTTCGATGGTTATCGGGACTAATATTTGATTATTGTGTGTAGATGGAGCACTCGCAAGGTTCCTATACTTCCAAGCCCCGTATGAGTTGTTTTGCTAGTCCTTCGACTTTTAAGTTTACGGAAGTAGATTCTGATGACCTACTTTTGGAGTTAGTACAGTTGCGAGATGAGAACCTTCAGTTGCAGGAGGAAGTGGGCTACTTGAAGGCTAGCCTGCAGATTGCTCAAAACCGTCTTTATGATATCCAAACCCGTTTTCAAAATGTCATCGACATAATCCATACTAGGATTACAGAGCTGTTGGGCTTTTCCGCTACCTTACTGAACCTTAGCCCGATAAAGGATGCTGTTATCCCTGACATGTCTCTGGGAACTGAGTTCGACCCTATTCCCCTTGACTGAAGTTTTTTAGTATCTATATCTACATGTTTATAGTGTAAAGTATTATAGTAAGAGTTTGAGGCCCTAGTAAGATGCTATAGATGATATCACGCTAGTCTTTTGATTGTGCATAGATAGCGTGATCTTGTTGTGAATCTGTGTGCCGAACCTTTTGATGTAACTATTTGGCTTATGACTACTAATGTTTTGAGACTACTTATGATCTAAGTTCCTCACTTCTAAGTTATTTTGGATATAGATGTCGAAACGAACCAGAAATGAGACTGAATCCCAAGACGATCGATTCTCTGTGGTGTTCGAACGGATAGCAACTATTCTCGAGAACCAAACTAATAACAACAACAACCATGATCGCAATCATGATGAGTCTGCTACCGATGCCCTGACCACCTTTCTTAAATTAGGACCCCACCTTTCCGAGGTGAACCCGACGACACTAAAGCAACAAACTGGCTGGAGGCGATGGAAAAGATTTTCGAGGTACTCAACTGTGATCCGAGGAGGAAGGTGATGTTAGCTACCTTTCGTCTAGAGGACGATGCCCGTCATTGGTGGAAACGTGTAAGTGATAAGTGGGCAGCCCTTCAAACCCCTTCGGTTTGGGATAATTTTGTTAAGGAATTCAACGCCCAATATATCCCTCGAGTATCCAAGAGAGGCGGGAGAGAGAGTTTCTCAATTTAGCTCAACGTGACTTGAACGTGGCAAGGTACGAAGCCTTGTTCACCAAGTTAGCTCGATTTGCGCCTTACTTTGTCGAGAATGAAGAGAGAAAGATATGGAAGTTCATTGGAGGACTTCGATTAGAAATCCAAGATCGGTTATCTGCGGTCCAGTTGCCAACCTACACAGCGGCTGTCGAAACAGCACTTAAGGTGGAAAGTACGATGGAACAGTTGAAGATGAAACGAGGACAGTTGACACGAGCACCGAATACTGGAGGACTAGGTGGGAGAGCCCCGGGAGGCCCTAACAAGATGTTTAGGCCGAATATTCAAGGGAACCGAGGAAATTTTTCTGGCCCCTCAATTCAAAGAAATGAGACTTGCACCTACTGCGGGAAGCTGAACCATACCGAAGACCGATGTTGGAATAAGGCCAGAAGGTGCCCAATATGTGGAAATAGTGGGCATTTTCTATTAAACTGCCCTCAAGCAAAACCAGCGCAACCCTCAAATCCTGGAAAGAATATAAAGGGCAACGGGAATCAAGTGGGAAAACCACGAGTCCAAGGGAAGGTTTTCGCCATGAATCAGGCTGAAGTCGAGAATTCGTCGGTAGTAGAAGGTACGCTTCTCGTCAATCAATACTTTGCTAAAGTATTAGTCGATCCAGGTTCTACGCATTCATACATATCAACTGGTTTCTTTACTAGTCTGCAAGTACAACCTGAGATTTTGCCTTACGAATTAGAAATCACAACGCCCCTTGGGACTAAATGGAAGACGGACTTAGTGTTTAAAGGTTGTGAGCTAGAAATGAGTGGTCAAAAGATGACAGCTGACCTAGTATTACTACCCATCCATGACTTTGATGTTATTTTGGGTATGGATTGGTTAGCCGCATCTTACGCTCAAGTAGACTGTCGTCACAAGGTCGTAAGGTTATGTTTTCCGAATCAGCCTGTCATTGAAATGGTAGGGAACAAAACCACACCTGCGATACCCATTATCTCCTTTGTGCAAGCCAACCGATTACGATTACGAAGGGCAATTATGCGTTCATGGCCCACATTATGAATAAATCTGAAGACAAAAAAGAGCTTGAAGAAATGCCTATAGTACGGGAGTTCCCGGACGTATTTCCTGATGATTTAAAGGGCTTACCCCCACATCGAGAGATCGATTTTGTAATTGAATTATTACCTGGAACCGCCCCGATCTCTAAGACTCCTTATAGGATGGCTCCTGCTGAATTGAAAGAGCTCAAGACCCAACTACAAGAGTTGCTAGATAAAGGGTTTATTCGCCCAAGTACATCACCCTGGGGAGCTCCGGTACTATTTGTCAAGAAGAAAGATGGAACTTGGAGATTATGCATCGACTATCGTCCGCTTAACCAAGTCACCATCAAGAATAAATACCCTTTGCCAAACATTGATGAGTTGTTTGACCAACTACAAGGAGCTTCAGTTTATTCGAAACTAGATTTGAAATCCGGATATCACCAAGTGCGAATTCGAGAAGAAGATATTCCTAAGACTGCCCTAATACCAGGTACGGTCACTACGAGTTTGTGGTGATGCCATTCGGTGTAACAAACGCCCCTGCTACCTTCATGGACTTGATGAACCGGGTATTCCGACCATACTTAGACCAATTGTAGTTGTCTTTATAGACGACATACTGGTCTACTCTAAGTCAAAAGAAGAACACGAAAGGCACTTGAGGATAGTACTCCAGGCACTGAGAGACGAAAAGTTGTATGCTAAATTCAGCAAGTGTGAGTTTTGGCTGACACAGGTCGCCTTTCTAGGACACATAGTGTCAAAGAATGGAATTGCAGTTGATCCAGGAAAAGTCAAAGCAGTGTGGAATGGAAGCAACCCACGACTGTCACAGAGGTGCGAAGTTTTCTAGGATTGGCGGATACTATCGGAGATTTATCAAGGATTTTTCCAAGATTGCCCGCCCTTAACTAGGCTAACTCAGTCCAACGTGCGGTTCGCTTGGGATAATCATTGCGAAAATAGCTTTCAAGAACTGAAGAATAAATTGGTCACTGCCCCTGTATTGACTCTGCCACAGGGGACTGACGGATTCATGGTCTACACAGATGCGTCCAAAGAAGGACTGGGATGTGTGCTTATGCAAAGCAGGAAGGTAGTGGCTTATGCTTCACGAAAGTTAAAACCTTACGAGGAAAATTATCCAACGCACGATTTAGAGCTTGCAGCCATCGTTTTTGCTCTCAAGAAATGGAGACATTATCTTTATGGGACTTCATTCGAAGTATTTACCGATCACAAGAGTCTCAAGTACTTGTTCTCTCAGAAAGAGTTAAATATGAGACAACGAAGATGGTTGGAAATGCTAGCTGACTTCAATTGTGACATTCAATACCATCCTGGAAAAGCGAATGCCGTAGCAGATGCATTAAGTAGAAAGGCTCATCTTGCCTGTTTAATGAGTCGAGAATGGACATTCTTGGAAGATATCGCGAGTTGGAAGCCTAAAGAACGGGAGTTTGGAGTTATCTGTTCGCAACTACATGCACAACCCGTTATACTTCAGCGAATCAAAGAAGCTCAGGAAATCGACAAAGAACTCCAAAGGGTTAAAGATCGAATTAACCTCGGCTTAGAAAAGGAGTTTACCTTGCCAAATGATGGGATCTTAAGATTCCGAAACCGAGTATGGGTTCCAGATAATGAGCAGCTGAAGAGAGAAGTACTAGAGGAAAGCCACAACACCAAATACACGATACATCCAGGGATAAATAAGATGTATCAAGATGTTAAACGGCAGTACTGGTGGCCCAAGATGAAAAGGCAAATCGCAGAGTTCGTATCAAAATGCTAACTTGCCAACAAGTTAAAGCAAGCCATCAAAAGCTTTTGGGTTACTACAACCTCTATCAATCCCTGAATGGAAATGGGAACACATTACGATGGACTTCGTTATGGGACTACCACGGACACAAAAGGGTCATGATGCAGTATGGGTGGTAGTAGACAGACTCACGAAAAGTGCCCATTTTCTTGCATTCTCTAAGACTTATTCATTGGATCAGATGGCAGACATCTATAAGAGTGAGATTGTCAGGTTACATGGTGTTCCAGTAAGCATAGTATCTGACCGAGATCCTCGGTTCGTTTCCAAATTTTGGCAAGGGCTACAGAAAGCACTAGACACTGAGTTAAATTTCAGTACAGCTTTTCACCCACAAACTGATGGACAAACTGAAAGAGTTATCCAAATTTGGAAGACATGCTTAGGGCGTGTACCCTAGATTTTGGTGGAAGTTGGGATCGACATTTGCCCCTGGCAGAATTCGCCTACAATAACAGTTACCAGGCTACGATAGGAATGGCTCCCTTTGAAGCTCTTTACGGCAGAAAGTGCAGATCCCCTGTATGTTGGAGCGAAGTGGGTGAGAGTAAACTTATAGGTCCGGACTTAATTCATGAGACGACAGAGGCTATCAAGATGATAAAGAAACGAATGGAAACGGCACAAAGTCGTCAAAAGAGTTATGCCGATAGACGACGAAAAGACTTGGAATTCGGAGTAGGTGACTTTGTATTCTTGAAAGTTTCACCAAGAAAGGGTGTTCTAAGGTTTGGACGGAAGGGCAAGTTAAACCCCCGCTATATTGGACCTTTTGAGATACGAGCGAGAGTGGGAAAGGTTGCTTATCGATTAGCCTTACCTCCGACTCTAGCAGAAGTGCATGACGTATTCCATGTCTCTATGCTTAAGAAAAATACCATCCTGATCCCTCTCACGTTGTAAATCATGCGTCTCTCGATATTGGCCCAGACTTGACCTACGTAGAAGAACCGGTTAGGATTTTAGACTTCCAAGAGCGTACTCTGAGGAACAAAATCATTCCGTTAGTACGTGTTTTATGGAAAATACCATGGGATTGAAGAAAGTACGTGGGAACGATTGGAGGAAATGCAAGAAAAGTACCCACAATTGTTCGATTGAGTATAGGACCCAATTTCGAGGACGAAATTTTCTAAGGAGGGGAGGATGTGACGACCTGGTAATCTTTAATATTTAAATAATTGATATAATGTCTTATGTTCTTGAAAATGTCATTTTCACATTTTAGTCAAATTTTAGATCAATTTATAATTTGAACGGTAAAGTGCCAATTTTGAATTTCGATTACCACTCTTGGAAAAATTCATCTATTAAATACTTATGAGTTTCAAAAATAATATAACTAAGTATTCTATACTTTTATGCATGGAGAAAATCAATTTTGAATGAATTACATGATTTTCCAAATTTTAGAGGAATTTGACATTCGAACACAATTTTCGAACTTTCTATGTCCTAAATTGCAATTTTCGAAAACTTAACTAAAACATTTGTAATTTCTGGGAAGTATACATATAATTCTTGATTTATAAAGATTAAATTTCATAATTTTGGAATTTTTCTAAATTAATTATGAATTTTCGGATTTTTATGCTCCAAAACCTAATTTTATGCCCTAAAACCCTAATTTTAGGTTTTTAACAATAAAATAAAGGCAAATTCGAATTTTATCTAAAACAAGTAGATAATTTCAGATCTTATACAATTATGGCAATAAAATAAAATCAGATTTTGGTTGATTTTCTTTAGTATTTTATTAAAATATCCTACACTAATAGAAGATGAATTTCTTCTAGAATTTATACACTTGTGTGGTCTTCTATCATTTAGATTCATGACTCATGGATTAGGGTTACACCAAGGCTAGAAATAGATGAGGGAGGTGGAAGATTTCATTTAATTAGGCATTTAATTTTAAGCCTAGTTGGGAGATTTGCATTAAATAGGGAGATTTGCATTTATTAAAACTTGGTCCTCAAGTCTTGGCTTCTATCCTCATTCTCCACTATAAATAGGACCTCCCACACACTTCCCCACCCCCAAAAACGTCCTCACACCTTCACACACTATACTCTCTCAAGTTTCTTCCACAAACATCATCCTTTCACTCTTCTTTACACCCTTTCAAGTATAAACTAAGGTAGAAACCTACTTTGATTTCATAAGTGTTTTCTTTCCTTCTTTTGAGTAGGATCTTCCTACAAGGCAAGCTTCCATACTCTTGTGCCAAGCTATGTAAAATACACAAGCTTGATTGGCCTTGAGTGATAGCTTTTGCCAAACATGCCCTCCAATTTTGGGCTTAGAGATATTTGCTCCATGTTTATATGCTTTATTGCTATATTCATGATGAAATGATTGTCTTGTTATTGTGCTCATAAAGTGTGATTAGTTCTTAGGATTCTCTCTTGATTTACTCTTTGATAGGTATTTTGTGTTTGTGATGTGCTTAGGAAGGTTTATTAGATATGTTATGGTTAATTGTTAGCTAGCAAATCTATGCAAATATGTTAGATCACAAATCTTACTATCTTTATGTATATGAAGTAGTTGTTTTAAGTATGTAAACTAATTTTCTTGCAAAAATGGTATTTTTGAGAAGAAAAACATATTGATCTTAAAAAGTGTTTAAAAGTAAGTTCGTAGTTACATAAGTATACTAATTTTCTTATTAAACATATCAAACTTATACACATATTTGTTTTTCTTAAAAGAAATGAGATTTGTTATACATATACCAATTTTTCATAAACTTCCATGATTATGTGATTCATGTGATATTATGTGATATTCTCAAGATGATTGGGAGTGGGTTTGGGTGTGTTCCGCCGAGACATACTTTGTGGATTACCCATGGTGGGCAAACATGTCCCTGCACATTGCCTCCATTGTGATAACCAAACCATAATTGCAAAAATACGGAGTTCCAAGTATAATGAAAGGGTCTAGGAAATATTCGGCTATGTTAGATAACGACCACCGGAGGATAACAGGCGAAAGAAGTGTGGCTGATTCTTTAACGAAAGGACTTGAGTTAACTCATTTCAAAAGGCTAGGTTGAGGATGGGACTTGTAACCTATTAAATTACACCGATAGTAGAAACCTAAACTACCAAGTGGAGAGCCCACGAGGAAGGTTCAATATGGTATAAAACAAGCTGTTGGTGTAAATGTTAGCACTTGAATTAGATTGGTACTATGTACCTGAAGTCTGTCATTTGGTATACCTAGGAGTTGCTGTGGTACTACTAGTATAGTAAGAGCTCTGCGATGAATGGGGGTCAAGGTCTTAAGTGACAAGATGTGAGCATTACAATCTATGGAGATGCCTAACTAATGAATATTATCGTGTCGCCGTGATTAGAGGAGATGGGTTACTCTTTGAAAAATATTCATAAACAGGATCAGGACACCTGGCCATTAACGCATCACCCTTGAAGATTGCTAAGCTCGATGTAATGTGTTGTTTTCAATAGATGTCATCACATCCAAGATTTAAATTCAAGGCGTATGACCATTTGTTCCTATGATGACATAAGTTGGATAACTAGATAGTGGTTCAAATCGGAAGGTACCATTATTGAAAACTTGTTGCGAGGTATGCAGCCAGGACTTTATGCTATAGATTTGGGGGGGATTGTTAGAAATGGGCTTGTTAAGATGACATTTAAAAGGGGCTAGTCTAGGATTAAACCATTTCTAATGGAAATCTATAGATAAAGCGTAAGGTAATGTTGTCTAACGTGTTAAAAGCTAAGTGTAAAATATCCCACATTAGATATTTGGCCTTGACAATTCTAGTATTTATATGGTTAAGTGTTGTTGTAGTGTAAACTAAACAACTAAGTACCGCATATGGGCGGCCCCGACCCTGCTCCGGCTCTAGGCACGAGCCACAAGCCACGAGCCTCGACCACGGCACGGGCGTTTGGCAAATTGTCTCGGTCTCGGACTTACTTTTTATTAAATTTCACTTGAAGTAACAGATCAATTTTAAATCTGAATTTTAAAATCAATCGTTACAGAATTAATTAATGCGGTTTGAAACCGCTGGGTTGACTTCAGACATGCTACCTGGTTGTCAACACATTATCATGCGTTGTCCACTTTTGCGATCAGGTTCGTAGTGTGTTAGTTGGCAACGAGGGCGATTTTGACTATGTGTTAATGTGTCAGCATTAATGTTGTCTGTCTCCCGACCCTATTAGTTGATGTCTCATGGTTCCCTATATAACACACGAAATCAAATACGGAGTTAGCAAGTGTTGTTCTCTAAAAATTAAAAGCCGATCAGTGTGAGAAATATTGGACTTTTTTGATTGCTCCTCTGATCAAAGTGAGATTGAGTATACATTTTGTTCGTTCGATGTAGTGTGTGTTTTGTTTGCATACAAAACACTTGAGTTGATCAGCTTTCGAAGTGAGGTTCAAGGTAACAGTGCGGCTTGCAACGGACCTCTGGATTGTCTTATCCTAGAACGAGTATCGACATCCCATCGCACTGGTTAGTAGGGCGAATATTTTTAAGGCTAACCGGCTCAACCCAGTGATTCAATCGTTGCATTACAAATAAATATGATAAGTCTATTGAATTTTCCTGTTTATTTATTTATTTACGCCATTGCCTTGTTGCTTTTGACTATCATGTTTTCTTTGTAAAACTATTATTGAATTATAATTATATTTCGAATAAATCCGCCCATGTGAATATCGATTTTAGATATTCAAGTCAAATCCTTATTCAATACATTAAAATAAAATTTTTATAAATAAATAGTATAAAGACTAAATATATGGAGTCCATACTAAAAGAAATAATGCGACTTCACATACTTAAATTAATCTCAAACAATAATATTGATTTAACTACACAACTTCTAAAGTTTTAGTCCATGCATAATTTAATAATGAATGGTTAGATGTATTTGAAATGTTGAAAGTTTTAGTCCTTACATTTATGTTTTAAAAAAGTTATCTCATATATACTCTGCTAATTTATGTTTATTGTAGATAAATAAACTTGGATATCGGCCTTCTATTACCAAACATTTGAGCATCTCCATTATTAGATAGATGAGAATGAAAATGAGCATTACAAGGATGAGTGAGTAAAGTCAGCATTGGTGAATGAAAGCATTTATTTAAAAATTATCTTTATATATTATTGCTAAGTACACTTTTATAAAATTATGGATGTTAGTTTTATAGGTTAGCTTCAGAGCTAACTATGCGGAAGTTTGCACCCGAGCCTCCAAGAATGCACAGTGAGGCCTTATTTAGGAGCCAGACAAGTTGGTGGTAAGATTCAAAATTAAATTTGTTATATATACATAGTGAAAAAATATGAATTACATAAAACTATAATTGTTTTTTTTTTGTTTTAGGTGTGGAAGAAGATAGTTGGCAGTCCAAAGAAAGGCCGATAGTATGGGGTTCCCGGTGGACCCTCTATTATGATTGTTGAGCCTTCTGGTACATGGATTGACCTGGGTACTTGGGTGGACCTTGAGACATAAGAGCCTAAGCAGAAGGTAAGTGAGCTTCAGGAGAACCATAGTTAGAACCTTGCAACTATTAATGGTTGGTAGCCTCAAAAAAATCAAAGGTCAAATACCTCGGAGACGCTAAGATTGAGCCACTTCGTCTGCTCCTGTTGTTGTTGATGATGAAAATGATGGTGATGGTGATGATGGTGGTGGTGGTGGTGTATGTAACTATTAGGGATTGATATATATGTAGTTTGTTGTGTTTAATTGGGAGGACAACATTGATACCCTTTTTTAATTATTAGTCTATGTATTTGATAACTAGTGTTTGTAGGGTACTATATGGTAGGATGATATACGTTTTGTTGGGATAATTGATTCTATTATAATGTTGTATTTATATGATTGTGTTAGTATTTGTTGTGTTTGTTGGTGTTAAGGTTTTGTGTTTAAAAATGAGCATGTTTTGGGGTGCACTAAAATAAAATGCTTTCTAATACCCATTGGAAGTTTAGCCACAGATTTTTTTTTGACTAAATATTTTTATTTAAAATTAAATATAGCCACAAAAAAATTTGTGGCCAAAAATTAGTATTTTTAACAAAATATTTATATTGGCCACGAAAAAATCTGTGGCCAAATTACTAATTTTTTTTATTAAAAAATAACTTTGGCAATGGAAAAATCGGTGGCCAACCTTAAATATTTTATTAAAAATATTTAAGTTTGTCCTTGGCCAATTTTTTTTTTCTGTGGCTAATTTTTATTTTAAAAAAAACTAGTCATGAAAATATCTATGACCAGATTTAATATGAATATATTTTTTTGAAACGTTAGCCACGAAATTATCCCTGGCTAGTTTTTAATTTAAATGAAGGGAGAAAAACACGGCCTATGGAAAAATCCGTGGCCAATATTGAAAATGGCCACAGAGATATCTATGGCCATTTCCCATGGCCTGACGTAGCCTCACCACTTTTAGCCACAGATTTCGTCTGTGGCCAAATCTGTTGCTATTTCATTGTTTTCTAGTAGTGAAAGCAATAACTAATGATGAGGGAATTTATCTTATACATTGAAGAGTTTAAGTTAAAAAATGGATAGACTTAGATATATATTGAATATATGTGAGTGGTTTGGTTTCATGCATTTTGTAGAGAAAATTAGAATAGAACCGATTTTTGTGGTGAGGTTTTGAACTTAATTGTTGAATTCACAATTTTTTTTTCAGAAAATTGAGAAAAGCACTGCGGTTCGGGTTGTTTTCAAAAATTTATGCTCACCCTTGATATATATGTACACACATGTAAGTTTCTAAATATAGCATGTTTTGTATTAATTTTAATAGTGATGTCCTTGATTATTGTTCAATCTTTTCACATTTAATGTCATAAATTAGTATATTTCATATTTTGACCAATCAAATTCAGCCACATGTGTAAATAAAAGTCTCCTAAATCCCATACATAAGACAATTTCCGTTATTCTATATCCTCACATTGTAAATATCTTTTTTGAACGTAATTGTTGAACGTTGATTTTTTCAGTAACGGTGCAGTTAGGTGTGGTTCGGGTAGTTTTTAAAAATTTATACTTACCGCTAATATATATGTAAACACATGAAATTTTCTAAATATGGCAAGTTTTGTATTAATTTTAATAATGATGTCATTGATTATTGTTTAATCTTTTCACATTTAATGTCATAAATTATTATATTACTATTTTGACTAATCAAATTCAACCACACATGTAAATAAAAGTCTCCTAAATTCCATATATAAGACATTTCCATTATTCTTTTTTTTAGTGGAAGATGAGAATTCATTACTCATTCAAAAAATCAAGTTAAAAAAGATTACAAGCTTCCTCGGGCAACACATCAACATCATGTGTACCAGCAATAGACTTCCTAGCTAGAAAATGAGTGACTTGATTCCTTGTTCAACAAACAAGAGCGAAACCCACCGAGAGGATAGCCCGATAAGCAAATTTGACATTCTTTACAAGTACTCCAAGGGGGGAGGGGGGCAATCTGGAACCGTAGTTTGGAACAGAGCAATCGTATTTTCACAGTCACCCTCCAGGATAACTGAATGCTATTGCTTCTTGATTGCCATGAAGACAGCTTGCAGTGCGACTAGGATCTCAACATGTAAAGCATCCCCCTTGCAATAAATCAGGTTTGATTAGCAAGCTACACAAAGACAAAGAGCGTTTCAAGCAATGATGGCCAAGCCAAACATGTTCTGTGATGGAAAAACTGCCCATAAATGTTTATTTTGATCATACTCGATGGCGGTGGTTTCTAACTCGGGTAGATAGAAGCTCATCTCCATTCACAAGATCGCTAAATCGACACTGATGAGAGGGAGGCTTGATGATAGCACAACGCAAAGGAACACATGTCGAACGACGAAGATTTCACATTCTCCATAATTTTTCGGTTCCTATTGAACTAGAGAGATGAACAAATCGTTAGAAATCTACCCATGTCCAGAGCATTAGAGGCAACAACAACTTCCCAAAACCATCGTTCAACCCCAATAGTAGGCTTAGACACAATTGCCCATGGAATATTTGAGAGGCACCAACCTGTTGAGTGAACAAGTATTGAATAAGTGCATGGAGAGTGGTCTCTTAATCCGAACTACAAAGTGTGTATCTTCCATCGGCTGGGTAGTAGCGGCGCCGTAAATTCTCGATAGTGGAAATCGCGTCTTGGCAAGGTTTCCATGAAAAGGTCTTGACTTTATTTGGGGCCTGGGAGTACCACAAGAGCACCTAAGTCTACACAATGGGAAGTGCTTGAGTTGTCACAAGAAGACAACTCCCTCACCATGTGATAGCGCTACAGAATGAGAAGAGTTCGTTTCTCGTGAAGTCCCAAAGAAGTATATCCTCGAGCATGGGGCTACCAATGGGAACCGAGTGAATCTCCTCTACGTCTTCCGACCAAAACATGGAATTAATAAGCGCCACATTCCACTCGCCCAAAACTAGGTGTTAAGGGAGCTAACTGAAGCCATTCGCCATTCATTAGTCAAGGGTCGTAATAATTCTAAAACTCAGTTGTTGAGGCAACCATCTATCGCCTCAAATTCTAACTCTTGTCCCCAAGCTGATATGCCATTAGGAGCTAGCCTCTAGTAATGGTATGACCCCAAATATGCAGCGCCACATGAAGGAAAGATGACTACCCAAAAAGGTACCAAACAAGTCAGAGTTTGGGAAATATTTAGCTTTCAATAATTGGGCTAATGTGGAGTTTGGCTCTTTTAAAAGGCGCCAAGCTTGCTTGGCAAGAAGGGCCAGGTTAAACTGTTTCAAACCATGAAAAGCCATACCACCTTCATTATTTCCTTTGCACAAAGTTCCCCATGAGACCCAATGGATTTTCCGTAATTCGTTGTCGTGCCATTAATAATTTGCGGCCATAGATTCAATTTCTTCTATCACACCACTCGGGATTTTCAAAAAGGTCATTGTGTAAGATGGAATAGCTTGGATGACAGACTTAATCAAAATTTCCTTGGCTACCTTCGATAGCAATTTTTCAAAATTTCCATGGATACGTTTCCGAATCCGCTCTTTAATAGCGGAAAAAACCTCTTTTTTTCCAAGCGCCCACAATGGATGGCAGGCCTAAATATTTGTCATGATGCTCTACCACACGCACGCTAAGAATACCAACGAGATAGTCATGAAACTCCATAGGCATATTTTTGCTAAAAACCATTAAGGACTTTTGGAAATTAACCTCCTGTCCCGAGGCTTGAGAGTATGTATCAAGAATCCCTTCAATACTAAGCATAGCCGCTGATGTCGCTTGACAAAATATAAGGGTATCATCAGTGGAGAGCAAGTGTGAAATGCTTGGCACCCCCTTACAGACCTTCACACCCTTAATCTCATTATTCGTCTCTTGGTCATGAATAAGATCTATCAAGACTTCGGTGTAGAAAAGAAATAAGCAAGGCGATAATGGGTAGCCTTGGCACAGGCCCCACTGAGGAGTACTAGAACTAAATTTTGAGCCACAAAGCACAAATGAATAATGGACCAACGAGACACAAAACACGATCAGGCGAACAAATCGTTGATGGAAACCCAATTTCAAAAGTATTTTTTCCAAAATACACCATTCCACTGTCGTAGGCTTTACTCATGGCAAGTTTCACCGCCACATGCCCTTGACAACCCCAATTTTTATTTTTTGAAAAGTGATTCACCTCATATGCAATGAGGACACTATCCGTGATTAGTCTCCCCGGGACAAACACTGATTGAGTTTGGGAGATAATGCCGCACAACAGTGGTTTGGGGCGATTAGTGATCACTTCCAAGTCCAATTTATACATTACGTTACATAAGCTTATCGGGAAAAATTCTATTAGTGATTCAGGCTTTCTGCACTTGGGAATAAGGATAATGTGAGTGTATTTTAATCTCAGAATAAATTCCATATTATTAACCAATTGGAGTACATTATTCGTTACATCAGGACCCACAATCTGCCAACATGATTAGAAAAAAAATAGGAGGCATTCCATCTAGTCCTGGGGACATACAAGGAGACATTTGGGACAAAGCAATAGAAATTTCTTCCACTGTAAATAGCTTCACTAACTCATTGTTGACGTCCAATGACACTCTAGGATTCACGACCTCAAGGGCCTTATTCATATCCTCTAGGCTTGGGTTTCAAGAGGAGAACACACTTGTAAAGTAACATTCAATAAGGTTCGGTAATGCCTTGCTTGATTCAACCCAATTTCCATGTTTGTCCCAGAGTCGCTCGATAGTGTTCGTGTCCCTTCTAGCGGACGCCTTGTCATGAAAAAATTGGTGTTCCGATAACCATCCCTCATCCATTGTGTTTACTATGCTATGATCAATATATCTCTTCCTTGGCTAATAATTCCTTTAACTCTCAGCACAAAGCATAATCCAATGACCGGGATTTGGGAAAAATCATGGACTGCCTAAGAGAGACGAGCTCCTTCTCAAGTGTGCTATTATGATCCTATACAACATTGATATGATGAGTCGTAAGCTTAAGTCTTTGAACTTACATTCTTGAAGCTTATCTGCCACCTCTCCTGGCTAATCGAGCAAAGAACCCTAGAGCCAACACTCTTCAATGATTATTACATGGTAGCAGTCTCCTAGTCGGCCAACTTCGGGCGATAGTTTCTGTCATGGTAACATGGATTGGGCAATGATCAAAGAAGACAGATTCAAGATGAGTAACACAAGCCTTTGGAAACATATTGATCCAGTTGAGCATTGCACAAGCTCTATCAAGGCATTCCCTAATGGTATGTGGTTCAACACGATTATTACAACAAGTAAAACACTGTCCTGAGAAACCAAGGTCTTGGAGGCCACAAAAGTCCATAGTATCCCAAAAGTTCCAAATTTTCCAAGCAGGTCTCGACAAGCTATCCAATTTCTTATCATTCGATAAGAGCTCAATGAAATCACCAAGACATAGATAAAGCAGCTTCAGCCTTGTATCGGGTAAACATAAAAGACCCAAAGAATCTATGCGATGCCATGAAGGCAGATCGTCCGACTGAGAGATGGTGACATCGATATGATTATCTAAGAAGGACTAAAGTATCACGCTAATATCCTTCACCCTAACAAGGGCCAGGCCCCCTTGTGAAACTCTCACCTCGATACAAACTCCATGCATATCGAGAGTGTGTTTTATTCTGTCAAAACTCTGGTGGTTGCACTTGCTCTCTGAAAGGAAGACCAAGGAGGGATTTGAATCTCAAAGGAGATTTCGTAGATGATGAACTGATCGAGGGTCCCTCAAGCCTCGACAGTTCCACACAACGGCGATCATAGTTGTCGGTGGGGCTACTCAGCAGCAATCACCGCTGGTAAGTTATAGTCAGAAGGACCTTCCTCTCCAACATGCTACTTCTTGCTCTCGTTCGCACCCACAGAGTCACCAAAATCGTGCCCCTCTCTAACATGCTACTTCTTGCTGCCTTTCTTTTAGTGGTCATCGAGAGAAATTTTCATTATTTGGTCTGAGAGTTTTTAGAACTAGAGGAGCTTCGAGTTTTCCTTGATTGAGGCATGGAGCTAGAACCCTCGTTTTAAGCTAGTGGGATATTGATCAAGTCTAAAGAAGTGGCGAATTGGGCTAACGATGGTGGATTGGGTGAGGCTATCGTGGGGGCCATAGTGAGTTCGGAGTTGGAAGCCTTAGTAGATAGTATGGAGTTCTTGATATGTGGGTGGGCAATAGTTGGGGGAGAGTAGGTAGGCCCAATAGAGAGAGATGAGTTGTTTACGATTGGAATAATTTGGGGTTGTGGGTTTATAGGCTTGGCTTTGGAGGTGGGGCCTCCAGAAAAGAGGGTAGGTAGCAGGCTTGGGCCAACCGGGACCATACCCAAAATAGGACATGTGTGGAGGAGAGTGAGTGGCCAGGCATTTAGAGGCATGCATCAGGTGAGGTTCCTCAAAAGGTAAGGGGCCTCTGGATCAAACATAGCTCAATTAAGGGCGACTCCATCATCTTTGCGAGCTATCTCAAGCTGATTTGGTGGGTCAAAGATACCAAAATTACTCCCTCCCCATGAAGATGTCGATGCTAGTAAAAAATCAAGGAAGGATGGCCGAACAATGTCTAGGATCGACGACAGAGAGATCCATTGTGGCGCCCTTGTCGCTAGGACCTTCCTATACGATTGAGGTCCACTAATGATCGTACTAAGTACCAATCTTGTGATCGATACCTAATAAGAATGTTCGAATCAATACTTTCTAGTAGTCACTTATAGCACAACAGAAGGGAGATAGAAATAAAAATGAAAGTAATATATATATAGAACTATCTCAGTTCAAAAGGGTAACAACACAAAATAACCAAATTAACCATTATATGTAGTAAACTCCGAGATCTATTAAACAATCTAAAAGAACTAAGCACTAGTATCTTGGGTTACTCCTATTGCCTTATTCGAGTTTCTCTGAGCCTGTCTATCCTGAATCTGAGGCAGTGAATAGAAAGAAAATAAGGTCGTAAGTCCGAGTGACTTAGTGAGGCTAAAAATATATACATATAGATATAAGTAGGAAACAAGATTCATAAAAACCATTAAAATAATAAAATATGATCACATATGTAGTAGTGTGTGACATGTATTTTAGGTGGTTGAGTAGTGATGCAATATAAGTAGAGTGAATAATACTGTAGTGAGCCATGAACCCTATTTCCAACCTTAAAACCTTTGTGCTTCCCCTGTCAAGGAGTGACCTCAACTACAGTTAAATGATATGTGTACCCCGTGCTCGGGTCAACACACTGATCCAACCCTACTACAACCAACCTCTAACTGTATATAGAATTGAATCCCGTGGTATGGTTTCATATAAAAGGATTCTACCGTCGGTCCGTTTCGCTTGATAAACCCCTCTTATACGTAACGTGGCCCGACTCTCCTAAGAGCGTCCCTGAGGGTGTCAATTGATCATCAATGGTACAATAAGGCTTATAGTGTCCAATGATAAAATAATTTGCCTTCAATACCAAGGAAAAATAAATCATAATTTAAATATAAGGAACATATATAGTTTTAAGGGCGAATTACACTTACCACCCTTGAGGTTTACTCTATTAACAAAAAATACCCTGGTATTTGAGAAATTCTCCCTGAATTGAGGAGGTTTCATGTTATATCTAACAGAATTGATGAAAAGTCCATTTTACCCCTAAGTGATTTAGGCAAAAAAAAAATGAAAAACCTAAAATACCTTTTTTTTTCTTTTCCTTTTTCCTTTCTGGTCATTTTTCATCAGGTCTCTCTCTCTCTCTCTCTCTCTCTCTTTCCCAATTGGTATGCAGAGGCAGCAGACAGCGGCGATAGTAGATGGGATAATTTCTCTCCCTCTATCTCTCTCGAATTTCTCTCTCTCTCTCCCTCTCACACTACAAGAAAATAGTCAAAAACCTACGGCATACATACGGAACAGATCTCTTGCAAATACCAATGGAACTCCTACGAATGGCCTATGAAATTTGGTAACATAAAATTCTTTTGGTAATCTGTAGGAAAATTTGGCGCACACTTAGCAAGAGAAATAGCGCCCTTTTTTACCTACGGATATGTGAGTGAAAATATCCCTTAGAAATTTACCAAGGGATTACCGAGGGATTTTCCCTCGGTAATCTTTTTAATAATTTTAGTGAGGGGTCATCGAGGGAATATTCCCTCGTTACTCTTTTTAATAATTTTAGTAAGAGATAACCGAGGGAATATTCCTTTGGTTAGCTAGTGCAAAATTTACCGAGGGATTTTTTCCTCAGTAATCTTTTTAATAATTTTAGTGAGGGATAACCGAGAGAATATTCTCTCGGTAAGCTGGTGCAAAATTTACCAAGGGATTACCGAGGGATTTTTCCCTCGATAATCTTTTTAATAATTTTAGTGAGGGATAACCGAGGGAATATTCCCTAAGTAAGGTGTTGCAAAATTCACAAAGGGATCACCAAAGGATTTTTCCCTAGGTAATCTTTTTAATAATTTTAGTGAGGGATCACTGAGGGAAAATTCCTTGGTAAGCTTTGTTAATAATTGTAGTAAGGGATTTGTGAGGAAAATTTCATAGGAAAATTCTTTTATTTTTTTCACTTATCAATTAATTTCTCTCCTCTCATTACTCAAATTTACTCTGCCTCTTATCAAACACGCCCAACTTTGAAACATACTTAACTTTTTTAGGGAGCCCTTCTCTCTCTCTCTCTCTCTCTCTCTCTTCTCTCTCTCACACACAAAGTCTCTGAGGTGTCCATTGCTCGTTTGTTCACCCTTGAAGAAAAACAGAACCCTAAGTAGTCATTCGAGTTCCACACCGTTGTTTGACCTGTCGCGTCGCTGCTCGTCCGACGTGTTGCCCGCCTAGGTATTGCCCCCTCCAAGGTACATGAAATATTTGGGTTTTGTAATTTTGTTATATATTGCAAGAACAAGTTATATTTTTCATACTTTTTTCTTTTAATGTATATAGATTTGAAAGAAAATAAAAATTAGTTGTGGGCATGGAAGATCTTTGGTCAGTTGAATTTGCCACTGTGTTCTATATTCTTTAGTCATGTGGCTTTGGAAGGTATATTATAGAGACTATACATTGTTCGCTATGTTCATAATTGATTTCTGAATTTCATTGCAAATTCTAAATTCTATATGTAAATACATATGTAGATGGTATATTTATTATAGGGGTGTAAACAGATATTAAACGGATCGGATATGATGTTTCCATATTCGTATCTATTTAATTTATACACACACACACACACACACAGGTTTCATATTTTTTTATTAATAACACCTAAAGTTCACATAAGTTTATTTATTTATTATTTTTCTATCTTTGTAAGTTATAAAGATAGGATATCCATTAAAAAAATTCATGTGTTTTATTTAAATCAACAATTTATTATTTATCATTTTCATAATATGAACTATTTATTTTTATTTCGATATATCATTTGCGGAGACAGCCCGTCGAGAGGCGACGACAATAGGCATCGGATTTTCCCATTGGATTGCCTACGGAAACCCACAGAAAAAATTTGCGAAAATAGAAATGATTGACGGACTACCTACGGAAAACCTATGGAAAGAAAAAAATATCCTTTGAATTTATGTTGGCGTTCCATAGGTAGTCCATTGGTAATCTGAAAGAAAAGCAATATACATCGTCCGTCGCTTTTCTATTGGTATTCCGTTATTAAAATTTCATTGAGTACACCCCTAAGTTTTCCATAGGTATGCCATGGGAGAGTTTTCCGTCAGTTTTTTGGTAATCCATTGGCTAATCTTGAACGAATTTTCTGTTGGTTTTCTGTTGGTCACTCTGTAGCAAAAGCTTACCGACGACACTTTGTTTGATGGAATCCTTTCCGTAGGCTTTCCGTTGGTATTCCGTAAAAAAACATAAAAACCGACGGAATCCGTAGGTTTTTTGTAGGAAACTTCCGTAGGTTTTTCACTATGATTTCTTGTAGTGTCTCTCTCTTTCCTCTCCCTCTCCTTCTCGATCTCTCTCTCCCTCTCCTTCTCGATCTCTCTCTCCCTTTGGATCTCTCTACACAGTGGAGGACAGCTAAGGCGGTGGGCCGACAGACGGGCTTTGTCACGACCCAAAAAATACCCCTTTATTTTATTAAAATATATTGGACTGAAACGCGCAACGGTAAATATTTTTATTGCGAATACATAATAATATAGAAATTTACTACAACATAGTGAAATCATAGTTGTACAAAAGCTATTATACGAGCGAAAATAATAACTTTAGCTAAATAAAAGCTTCATAATGCCCTTCCAGTGCCTTCCTCCTCATGGACTAGAATATCTTTGCCTGAAAAAAATGTGTTCATAACACGTCAACACGACAGTTGAGTAGAACTATTACTCAATCACATAAGGTGCAAGTGTGTGAAAGTTTTACATAAACACTTAAAATCACATAATATTCCCTGTTCATCACATACAGTGATGTAATGCCTTATATCTTCCACCACGATCAAACAATCCAACCGAGTCACTCCGCAATTCCACCAATCCCAACCAAGTCACACCAGTGGTCATAACCCAGGTATATGCCGAAATCCTACGACCCACTCTCACATGGAACACTCCATCCATATGAGGAGGGATTGAGAGCTGGAGGGCTGGAGCAGTTAATACCGGCATATCCAATAAAATGTCCTGGCGAAACTCAGCCACATCTATTCTAGAAATATTTCGGGCCCAACACATAATTGAGAAATAATTTTTTCTCATAACACATAGATCTTGAAGCGCATAAATAACATATCATGTTCATGCATGTACCATTATGAAAGCATAATAACATGAAAACAATTATCATGATATTAACATATATAACAAATAATGAGGCATAAAATCTTAAAAATGCGAACATAGGCAATCACTTGGTATTTTACCATTATTTTGGTAAACCCAAGTTAAAGCCTTTTCATGAAAATAATTTAAAACTCTTTTGCCTAAACTACTTATGAGAAAGGTAATAATTCTACATTTTCAAATGTTTTTAGGAAAAAAGAGAGTATATAGAGGGCTTATTAGGTATATATGTAGGTAAAAAGAAAGGTTTATATGTATATATATATGGGTAGGGGATATTCTATAAATATAGAGTGCTTTGTGTGTTTAGAGTAAGGTGAGTGTGGAGTGTGTGTTTTGGGCGGAATTTGTGCGTTATGTGGGTATGATAAAATGTGAGCAACCCCTCCCTCCTATTTATAATGCTGTGATCAAGACACAAAATTATTATATAATAAGGTCCTTTTGTATATTTAATGCATCATCTAACTAGGATATTTTCATTAAATGCAATCATCTTATTCACTAACCTAATGGTGTTGAAGTGTTGGCCTAAAATGATGATTCAAACCCTAAATTTATAAGAATGTTCCAAGTATAAGATTTGCTAGATTCACCAAATAAAGGTAGGTAGATTTCCAGGAGAATATCTAAGATATTATTTAGTTAATATACATATATACATTTTTGTACGTATATATATAGGTACATAAAACATCTATGTAAGGTGTAATTTTAAATGTATAAATTATAGTGGATCATGTATAAATATATGAATGGAATCTAGATGGATATACTAGTAATCAAATTGGTAGTATGTTACATAGAATGTTAATGTATAGTACTGTTTGTAAAAATAATGGTAATACAGATAAAACTATTGCTTCAATGATAATTGCTGGATTTACTGGTCAACTAAAAGGATGGTGGGATAATTACCTCACTAAAGAATTTAAACAAGAAATATTAAATACTATGAAAACTGAAAATAATATAACTGAAGAAAATGTTGTTTATACTTTAGTAGTAAATATTTTTGAACATTTTACTGGTAGATGGTCAGATAATTCTGAGACCATAAGAACTCTTTTAGAAAATCAAAGATGTCATACTCTAAGTTCATTTAGATGGTATAAAGATGTTTTTCTAAGTAGAGTACTACAACTTCCTGAAAGTAATTCACCACATTGGAAATCTAATTTATTGATGGTTTACCTCCATTATTTGCTGAAAGAATAAGGAAAACCATTAAAGGAAATAATCTTCATATAAATTATGATAACTATACTTATGGTAAGTTAATAAGTGCTTGTATAAATGAAGGATTAAATGTAATGAAATTAAATTAAATCAACAAGTTAAAAAACATAGTTTTCAAAATAAAAGACAATTAGGAGATTTTTGTGATCAATTTGCTTTCCAAATTCCTAAGAATTCCCAAGTAGATAAATCTCACAAATCTCATAAAAGGAAATATAAATCTCACAGTTATAAACAATATAAAAAACATAAGAGAGAGCAAAGACGTTTCAAACAACAAAAGTTTAAACAATCTCAAACTAAACAAACATATAAATCTAAGAAATCTAAATATAAAAATCTAAGTGCTTGTTTTAAATGTGGAAAAATAGGACATTATGCAAAAAATTGCAGAGTTAAACAAAAGATATATGAATTAAATATTGATGATGATTTAAAAGAATCTCTTTATAAAATCTTATTAAATTCAGATA
Source organism: Petrea volubilis (assembly GCA_026212405.1). NCBI lineage: Eukaryota > Viridiplantae > Streptophyta > Magnoliopsida > Lamiales > Verbenaceae > Petrea > Petrea volubilis. Next base: position 17,113,001 of record CM047874.1, read on the forward strand.
TAGAATTAAAAGAATCTGATAGTGATAGTTCTAGCCAAAATTCTTATTTAGATCAAATAAAAGATTTAGAAGAAGATGTAGATAATTATACTTCTAGCGTTGATAATAATCAACTTTGTCAACTGTGTCAAAATGGTGAGCCTTGTTTAAGACAAGATAAGAAAGATGAATTTTATCAATTAATTTCACAATTTCAAGATTTTAAAATAAATATGTTACGATCTAATTCAATACTAGATTTGTTGAAACATTCTAGTGATCCTAATATAAAATCCTTTATTTTAGAACACATTATAGGAGAAACCAGTAAACCAAGTGAATCTCGAAAACATAATAAGGTTTCACAAAATACAGCCCCATATACTACGGATGTAGTAAAACAAATGTTAAACGATAAATATAAAAATACTCAGCCAACCTCTCATAATGATTTATTAATAGAAATTAATTCTTTAAAACAAGAAATAATTAATCTTAAACAAGATCATAATTCTTTTCATATAAGAATTTCTAATTTAGAAAAAGGAAAACAACCCATTCATGATCAAAACTTTGAAGAAGATGCATCTCTAAAAGAATTACAAAATTTACAATATGATAATTTTCTGTCTACCCTTGATATGGTAACCTCTCAAAAATGGTATATTAAAATAACCTTATTAATTGATAATCATTTTATTAAAAATTTAACTGCCCTTGTTGATAGTGGTGCAGATTTAAATTGTATTCAAGAAGGAATAGTTCCTACTAGGTATTTTCATAAAACCACTCATACATTAAGTTCTGCTGATGGTAACAAACTTGAAATAAAATATAAACTTCCTAAAGCATATATTTGTCAAAGTAATGTTTGTATTCCTACTAGTTTTCTTTTAGTTAAAAACATCACGAACCAAGTAATACTTGGTACTCCCTTTATTCAAAAACTCTTTCCTTTAAAAAATATTGATTAAAGGTTTTACTGGAACCTTTGAAAATCAATCAATCCAGTTTAATTTTATAACTGAACCTTATTCTAGAATATTAAATGAATTACAAGATTTACTTCTTGCCAAACAAAATCAAATTAATTTTCTCATAGAAGAAATTAATCTTTCTACAATAGAGACAAAATTAAATAATTTTAGATTAAAAGATAAAATTAAATTACTAGAAAATAACTTTTCTTTACAAATATGTAATGATCATCCTAATGCTTTTTGGAATAGAAAAAAACATATTGTTTCTCTTCCATATGAAGATGGTTTTAAAGATATAAATATTCCAACTAAATCACGTCCTTGTCAAATGAATAAGGAATATCTTGAATTATGTAAAGAAGAAATTGCTTCTTCATTAGATAAAAAATTAATTAAGCCTTCCAAGTCACCTTGGTCTTGTACTGGTTTTTATGTTAATAAACATGCTGAACAAGAAAGAGGTGTTCCCCGATTAGTAATAAATTACAAACCCTTAAACAAAGCTTTAAAATGGATAAGATATCCAATCCCTAATAAAAAAGATTTACTTGATAGATTATATAATGCTCTCATATTTTCAAAATTTGATTTAAAATCTGGCTATTGGCAAATACAAATTCATGAAAAAGATAGGTATAAAACATCTTTTAATGTCCCAATAGGACAATATGAATGGAATGTCATGCCTTTTGGATTAAAAAACGCTCCCTCAGAATTTCAAAATATAATGAATGATATTTTCATCCTTTACGCTGAATTCATAATAGTCTATATTGATGATATTCTTGTATTTTCAAAAACAATAGAATTATATTTTAAACATTTGGATATATTTAAAAGAATCATTATACAAAGTGGTAGTAATTTCTCGACCAAAGATGCTTTTATTTCAAACTAAAATAAGATTTTTGGGTTATAATATTGAAAAAGGAAATATTATTCCTATAAATAGGAGTATTGAATTCGCGTCAAAATTTCCTAATGAAATTACAGATAAAACTCAATTACAAAGATTTCTAGGAAGTTTAAATTATATTTCCCCTTATTATAAAAATCTTGCCCAAGATACTGCAATCCTATATGATAGGCTAAAAAAACAACCTAAGCCTTGGAGTACAGCTCACACGCAAGCAGTAAAATATATAAAATCAAAGGTTAGTAATTTACCTTGTCTCATGTTAGCTAATCCTAACTGGGAAAAAATAATAGAGACTGATGCTAGTGATATAGGATATGGAGGAATTCTAAGTCAAATATCTCCTGATGATAAATTTAAACATTTAATTAGATATCATTCTGGTAAATGGAATAATAGCCAATGAAATTATGCTACTATAGCCAAAGAAGTTTTAGCTATTGTTAAATGTATTCTTAAATTTCAAAAATATCTTTATAATCAATCTTTTAATGTATATACTGACTGTCAAGCAGCCAAGTTTATGTTTGAAAAAGATTTTAAACATGATGTTAGTAAACAAATGTATGCTAGATGGCAATCTCATTTAGCCCCTTTTGATTTTAAAATTCATTATAAAAAAGGAAAAGATAATAGTCTTCCCGACTTTCTAACCAGAGAATTTCTACAGGATAATGGTTCCTAGGTAGAAAGTTGTTCCTAAAGTCCATATTCTTCAGATCATAATCCAACATCCTGATGAAAAATTTGCATATTGGCATCTGTATGACTGCTTTGTTAGATTTAAAATTAGAACTCTTAAGCCTAGGGGAATTTCAAATTTAGTTCAACATTCTAGAGATGTCGAACGTCTCATTAGCGTCATGCGTCAATGTCTTGACACAGGATTATATCTGAATGGTAACCCATTAGACCCAATTGATAAGGATTGGATTGAACGTAATGTGGCCAAATCCGCCCTGGCCACGTACGCGCCTCCTCAGCTCACACGTCGGATCCAGCTCAGCACATGCCGCCATCCCCCTATCGCCGCGTGTCAGGCCTATCTCGATCAGGCCCATGGTCTTTTTTCTTGACGGCCTTGTTCGGCCAGAGTTCACCACACCCCCTCGATGAAACGACATGTTCGATGTCGACAATACTTCATTCTCGGAGTCAATGTTTTGAGATCCTCCTCGAACAAGGAATGCATCCCACGCGCCCACAGCGCGTCATGGGGAATGCCCGTTACCAGCAACGGGATTGGGCCAACCTAATTCTGGTCCGGCCCACCTATTTTTTATTATTATAAATAGTACGGCGACACTAGTCATTGGGTAAGACAATTTTTATCTACCAATACGCTGATTACTGCTTACTATTCACCTACCCGAATTCTGACTTGAGCGTCGGAGGGTCTTCGTCGGAGACACTTCCGGCTAGTCTCACGTGTGCTCCATCCTTGCAGAATAGAACCCGACCAGCATTCAGATACTCCTACTCGGATCCACCTGACCGGACTCGAACACTTACTCCCAGATCGAAGTGACGTGTACCGCAGGCCAAAATCCGACCACATCATTTTGGCGCTAGAAGGAGGGCTCTATTCGAGCAAGTGAGGAAATGGTAAACACACGAAGGACCGGAACAGAGTCAGGGGCCCCGCAAACCACCTCCCATCCTTTTCCCGAAACTCACGTCATCCCGCCTCACGCTGTCCCGCAAGCCATCGGGCCAGCACCTACGCCTCCCGCCGGGCAGAACCTCGTCGTTCTGACGGCTGATCAGTTCAATACGCTCCTACACGAGATCCGGCGGGCGAACCCAGTCCCTGCCCCGATTGCCACTGCTGAAAACCCTCATCCGATGAGGGAGGATATTCGCCCCCCGCGAGGTGTTCGGGCAACCGACGCCAAGCGGGATGACGCGCGGGTGCGCGAACGGATCCCACAACAAGGGAGGTCCGCAGAGAGAGACGGCCCCCGCCTCCTCGACTGGCGGAGGAAGTTGACGAATCCTCTGTGGGGGCGTCCTCAGGTCATCCTGCGCGGAGTCACAGAGAACGGTTGGAGGAAATCTCCCACCAGGCCACAGAGATCCAGCGGAGGATCGATGAGGTCCGCCGCGGAGAAAGATCCCGTGATGATGTTGGGGAACTTTTGCATCGGATGGAAGACCTTAACCGGAAGCTCGAGGAAGTATCTCATCGCTCCGGACAGGGATCGGCTCAGCGATACTTTGTGCCGGACGAGGCAGGCCCACTTAGCGAAGACCTTCAACGAGCCCGAGCACCCAGAGGGGTCCGAATCCCGACCGACTTACCCCGATACAATGGAGAAGCGGATCCCAAAGAACACCTAATACAATTCAAACACGCCATGCACGTGCACATGATCGACGATGACTTCGCCGCGAAGTTGCTGGTTACGACTTTTCAGGGAGTAGCCTCGCAATGGTACGTCCGCCAAGCCCCAGGTTCGGTCAGAAGCTTCGCCGATTTGGCGATAAAGTTCGTCAACCATTTCCAGACGAAAAGCCTAGCGAAGCTGCCCCCATCCCATTTGCATAAGATTCGGCAAAAGGAGGGTGAGTCTCTGAGGGACTTCTTTAACCGATTCAACACCGAGCTGCTCAAGGTCGAAAGCGTCCAGATGGACTTCCTCCTCGACGTAATCATGGGGGCCATCCGGAACCAAGCATGCTCGGACCATTTGGCCAGGAAGCGCCCCGCCACCATGGAGAAAGTCATGTCCATCGCTCAACAATACATGAATGTTGAGGACATGAGGTTTAAAAGGAGGCCAGAGGTCGGGGAAAGGAAAGAACGCCGACGAGACAATGATCTCACCCCATTGGTGATGTCAAGGAAAGAGATCTTCGCCACAATTAACGCCAGCGACCCGACGGTTTTCCGGAGGCCGAGGAAGATCCAGGACGCGGATGGAGCCCCTCCGAGAGGGAATAAGTATTGTGCGTTCCACAAGCAAGTGGGTAACCACGACACCGAGGGCTGCTATGCCCTCAAAAAGGAAATACAGCGCCTTATAGATATGGGCCGACCGGAGATCAAAAAATACGTGAAAAAGCAAGGACAGGGCCACAAGAGTGACGGAAGCCGTCGACGCAACTCCCCGTCCCCCACGGACGATGAACAAGGTACACCGAGGAGGGCTAGATCTCGCTCTCCTCGAAGGGGCTACACCCCTTCGACTCAAACCGACAAACAGCCTGCCACACAGGACAACCTCCCGGTCAGGGGGATGATCCACACCATAGCGGGAGGCCCTAGTGGAGGAGACACTAAAAGTAGGAGAAGACAGGTGGAGAGGCGCCTCGACCAGGCCCGATACCGTATCGAAGAGCGCTACTACCACGAGAGGCTGCATGTCAACACCATATCAGAAGCGGCGACGCCGTCGCCAGAGTCACTCGAATTCTCTGACCGTGATCTTGCGCACATCCCGAAGACAGAAGGCCTCGAGGACACACCGGATTACCCGATGGTCATTAATTTGGACGTAGCCAACTACTCCGTGGCAAAGACCCTGATCGACAATGGGAGCTCCGCCAACATCATTTTCGCTAACACCTTCGCCAAGATGGACTTAGGAGGATACACGCTCTCCCCCGTGCAGACCCCTCTCGTCGGGTTTGGGGGTTCCGAGGTGGTCCCTCTCGAGATGATTCAACTCCCCACCTCGTTGGGGGAGGCCCCGAGAAGGAAGACTATGATGGTCCAGTATCTAATAGTTGACGCTCCGTTTGCTTACAACATCATCCTCGGGCGACCCGCTCTTAATGCGTTTCGGGCGGTGGTGTCCACGTATCACTTAAAGATGAAGTTCCCCACGCCCGCGGGGGTCGGGCAAGTCACATGTCGGATCCTGGACGCCTGGAAGTGTTACTCGGCCTCCGTCGAAGGGAAGAAAACTCCGGCACCCCGACTAGTCGAAAGCAGTCGCTTCGCGGATGGACATCCCCGAGTCTTCCGAAATCGACCCGGCAAAGCGGAGGAGGCTAGAGGAAGAAAAAATGACGCCAACGGAAGATTTCAAGACAATCCAGCTCGTAGAGGGCGACCCATCCAAGACCACCCGGGTAGGATTGACCCTCGAGCCGCATCACGAGGTCATGTTCGTCGACTTCCTTAGGACAAATGCCGATGTCTTTGCTTGGAAGGCCTCAGACTTTCCCGGGAATCGATCCCGAAGTCATTGTTCATCGCCTCAACGCAGACCCATTTTTCAGGCCGGTGAGGCAGAAAAAGAGGATATTTTGTGAAGCTCGGAACCGAATCATCGAGGAGGAGGTCAACAAGCTCCTCGAGGCAGGCTACATTGTGGAGGTCCAGTTCACCGAATGGCTATGCAACGTGGTCGTCGTTGCCAAGGGCGATGGCCGATGGCGGACGTGCAACGACTTCACCGATCTCAACAAAACCTGCCCCAAGGATCACTATCCCCTTCCTCGGATAGACCAACTCGTTGACTCAACGGCGGGGTGCGAGTTGATGAGCATGATGGACGCCTTCCAAGGCTACTACCAGATCTACATGGCCGAGGAGGATCGTGGGAAGATGTCGTTCGTCGTCTCGACGGGGACGTATTGCTTCCTCGTGATGCCCTTCGGGCTAAAAAACACCGGAGCTACGTATCAGAGACTTGTGAATCTCATGTTCAAGGAAGAGATCGGGAGAACCGTCGAAGTGTACGTCGACGACATGATAGTCCGCAGTGAGCGGGGGTCCGACCATCTCGGGCACCTTGCTCGAACATTTGAGATCCTAAGAAAATATGGCCTAAAACTCAACCCGAACAAGTGCACATTCGGCGTCCGAGGAGGTAAATTCCTCGGGTACATTGTCAGCCATAGGGGGATCGAGGCCAACCCCTCGAAGATTCGCGCCATCCTCGACATCGAGCCACCTAGCTCAGTGAAGGAAGTACAGAGGTTGGTAGGGCGCATAATCGCCCTCAATCGGTTCATATCTCGCTCAGCGGACCGGAACCTCTCATTCTTTAAAGCACTAAGGAAGGTGCCGGATTGGAAATGGACGGAGGAATGCCAGCACGCGCTCCTCGAATTAAAAAGATACCTGACCGAGCCCCCTCTGCTGTCGAAACCAGTTCCGGGGAGGCCCCTTTATGCCTACCTGGCGGTATCCCCAAATGCGGTCAGCTCAGTCCTAGTGCACGTGGAGGATCGGGTACACCGCCTGGTGTATTACCTAAGCAAGCTTCTCCAAGGCCCTGAACGGAACTACCTGGCCATCGAGAAGCTCGCTCTCGCTTTGGTCCACTCCGCCCGGAAGTTGAGGCAATACTTTCAGGCCCACACCATCGTGGTCCTGACCAGTGAGCCTCTGAAGCAGGTATTGGCCAAACCCGATGTCTCGGGCCGGCTTGTGAAGTGGGCCGTCAAGCTCGGCGAGTTCGATATTCAGTTCCAACCACGAACAGCGATTCATGCCTAGGTCCTGGCGGACTTCTTAGCAGAAGTGACCCCGAGGGCGGAAACGGAGCCAAAAACACCATGGACCCTCATGGTCGATGGATCCTCCACGAATTCAGGTGGGGGAGCCGGGGTTTACCTGCGGGATGAGTTGGGCAATGAGCTCGACTTCGCCATTCGCCTTGAATTTTCGGTCTCCAACAACGAAGCCGAGTATGAAGCTCTCACCGCGGGGATGAGGATTGCCCTGGACAAGGGCGTGGACGAGCTTGTCGCCTTGACCGATTCGCAGTTGGTGGCCGAGCAGGTCAATGGCAATTACGACGCCCGTGAAGCATCGATGACGAAGTACCTCGAGGAGGTCAACAAGTTGAAGGAAAGATTCGCTATGTTCTCTCTCAAGCGAATTCCCCGGACAGAAAATGAGAGGGCAGATCAGTTGTCGAAACTGGCGAGTTCGATGAGGGGGACCAAAGAGAGAAGCATAACCATGTTGAGCTCGTCAACACCTTTGATCGGGTCCGGGACCCAACAGTGTGTCCTCTCCATCGAACCCCCCGAGGATTGGATAGCAGAATTAGTCACCTACCTGAAGGATGGAACTCTCCCTGAGGGACCCATCGAAGCCAAAAGACTCCGACGGCAGGCCTCTCGATACGCCCTCGACGGGCAGGGGCGTCTGTTTAGGAAAAGCTTCGATGGTCCTCCTCGACGATGCTTGAGCAAGCAACAGGCCAAGGAAGTCATCGAAGAGATACACCAAGGGTGTTGCGGAAATCATACTGGGCCAAGGTCCTTGGCCAAAAAGGTATCACGGGCAGGGTTTTTCTTGTCTAATCTCATGCAAGATTGTTTTGACTTCGTCCGAAGATGCAGAGCTTGCCAACTGCACGCCAACCTAGTCCACCAGCCTGCCGCTCCGATGATAAATGTAGAGATATCTTGGCCATTCGACCAATGGGGAATAGACATCCTCGGGCCGTTCCCTCAAGCCCCCGGGCAAAGGAAATTCGTGATTGTTGCCGTCGAATACTTCACAAAGTGGGCCGAAGCGGAGGCCGTTGCGAAGATCACCGACTCGATTATCAAAATCTTCATCTAGAAAAACATCATCTGCCGCTTCGGGCTTCCCAGGGTCGTCATTTCGGACAACGGAACCTAGTTCCAAAGTCATCGGGTGAAGGAATGGTGCTCTAGCCTCAAAATCGAGCAGCGTTTCACCTCAGTAGGGAACCCCCAGGCCAACGGCCAAGTTGAAGTCACCAACCGAACGATTCTCCACGGACTTAAGACCGCCTTGGCCGACGCTCAGGGCAATTGGGCCGACGAGCTCCCAGGCGTGCTTTGGGCATACCGGACCACTCCTCGGACTGCAACGGGCGACACCCCGTACGCCTTAGTTTATGGTTCAGACGCCGTTATACCTGCCGAAGTGCTGCACCCGTCTGCTCGGGTTGCGCACTTCGATGAGATCGCCAACGTCGACGCTCGCCTGACCGAGCTTGACTTCGCCGACGAGAGGAGGTATGCCGCCTTGCGGAGGTTGGATAACTTCCAGGCCTCAACTGCACGTGCTTATAATCACCACGTCCATCCCCGGACATTCTAGATCGGGGACCTGGTCACCAAGAAGGTCGGGGTTTCTCTTCCTGTGGGGAAGTTGGACCCCAAATGGGAAGGTCCGTTCAAAGTAACCAAGATTTGCAAGAACAACGCCTACCGCCTCGAGGACATGTCGGGGAGGGAGCTACCCCGTCCTTGGAACGCCACGAACCTCAGACGATTCTATGTATGATAATGGCCCGGGTAAAAACATCGCGTGTAAAACTAGCTTGCACGAAGTGTTTTATTTCAACTGTTTTAATAATTACATCGTTATCATCGAATAAGGTTCCGGATAAAACATGCCATTTTATGCACAAACTCCGTTCTCCCCAGCTCGATTTTTGATTATCAAGTTATTTCTCAAAGTTCTCAAAGTTTTTTTTATTATTATTTATTATTGAAGTCATTTTATGCTCCCTTACCGGATTAAATAACATGTATTTCGGTGCTGAGACCATGTTTCGCATTGACGGAACTGAGTATCACATTTCGATCATGAAATTTGCATTGATAAAAAAAAAAACAAAAGAATACATGTTCTTGGGCATCCAGCCCGGCATAAGATCTCATGGCCTAAACGCCATCTATCTCCTTGGCCACCTCCTCGATGGCTGCCTCCACGGCTTGATCGGCCCCAGCGCCAGCCGCACCTGCATTCGACGGGGCACTTATCGCCCCCGAGGGTGACCCGCCTTGGTCCATGTCGATGGGATCGTCGGGCTCCACATCCGGTGAGAGAGGCTCCCCTAAGCGTTTGTGCTCCTCATTGCGGACCTGTCTCTCCACGATGGAAATAACTCGGGCAAACTCTGCACCCTCATATGCCGGCAGCGCCTCATCATCCTCATCGTCCTTCTCCCCGGCATCGTTCAGATCGAGGCCATACCCCTCCATGGGAAAATCTTGCGGGATGACGCCGCGCGCTTTCAGCTGCTTGAAGGCTCTTTCAAATCCGAGGGAGGCATCGTTCGCCCCGCGGAGGATGGTAGCATACTTGAATACCAGTCCTCGAATGAACCGCTTCACGGCTTCTCTCTCCTAGTCGGGGACCGAGGCCATCAATTCGGTCCTCGTCAGGCGGCGACCCCTCTCTTCACCCTGCACGAAGGCCTCCTTGGCCTTCTTCAGGAGGGTAACTTCTTGCTCCAGCAAGGACTCCCTGGTCTTGAAGTCCAGCTCGAGCTTCTCGAGCCGCTCCTCCAGGGCCTGAGTCTTCCCCCACGCCGTGGCGATCTCCCGTTGAGCGACTTGATTTTTCTGCCGCTCTTCTTCCAAATCCGCCTGGAGGTTGCTTTCTCGAGCCTCCCGCTCGGCCTTGTCACAACGCGCCCGGCTGACCTCCAGCCGACGAAGACCGTGGAACACCCTTTGCTGGAGAGTGTTCATGTCCTGAGCGATGCTCAGGGCCAGCTCTGCATCGTCGAGCTCGGAGAGGGTGACCTGATCGGCTTTAAAAATGGCATTTTGGAAACTCCTCATCACCAACTTTTTGCTCGTCCCTCCGAGGATGCTACGGTCAGAGAGGTCGCCATATTTGGGGCCGAAGCGGGATTCCGGGGCGTCCGGGTAGTTTAACACCTCCAGTTCTTCCGATGAATACCCGGAGCCATCAGCCGGCCGCTTGCCTTTAGCCGATTTCGAGACGGGCTTCTTCGGAGCAGGCCTCGTTGGTCTCGTCGGTGGCGTGGAGTCTGGGGCTTTCCTCTTCCGGACAAGAGGGGTCCTCCCCCACATCGGGGATGTCCCCCCGACTAGGGCCTTGGGTTGTAACTGCGGCCTGCCCCGATATCCTCGGAGCACCAGTGGCGGCCGCTATGGCTCGGGCCTCCACCGGGGGGGGAGATGGCCTCCTCCTTCCACCGGCTACTTTGGAGATCAAGTTCATGCGTCCCATTTCTAATACGCTAAGATCTGCATAATTGAAAACCAACCGATTAGAAGATAATCGATCATAAAGACTTGAATATTCGAGTAAAAACATGCAATAAATAATACCAAAAGTAATATGATCGATATCAAGCCTAGCTGGTGAAAGACCAGCCTTTACTAGGAGTCCTTCATGGGTAAGGAAGATGGGGCTTAATAAGCCCAGGGCTTTCTGGCCGAGCACCCACTCCCTTGTCCAACTGCTCGATCCCAGTCCGGCCAGGGAGAGTTTCCTTACCTCTGGGTTATGCACCCTCCTCACCGGCCATGGATCTGCAGAGTGTATATAACACCACTTCTGTTTCCAATCCGCCCCGTATGACGACGAGGCCGTTTCGATCAATTTTCTCCCGTTCTTGGCGCTCACAAAGAAGCAGTTGAACTCGTCGTCCGAAGATGACCTGCTCGAATGATTGACTTGATACAGGTCAGAGAAGTTGGCCATGGTTGGGGTGTGCCCGGTGCAACGGCAGAAAATAACGAAGGCGCATATCGAAGCGTATGAGTTGGGGGTCAGCTGAATCGGACTTATGTTCAACCGATTAAGAATAGTGGAGATGAAGGTCGGGATCGGAAACCGAAGTCCGTTCTCGAGATGAGCATAATGAATAGGAAGGCACCCCTCGGGGGGATTCGTGATGGAATCCTCCCTGCTCGGCCAGATCACACAGAACGAGTCCCAGATATAATGATTCATTATCTTCTCCCTGTCCCGTTCGGTGTTGTTCGCGACGATATTCCCCCAGCTCACCAGGGTTTGGTTGCCCGATATCGCCTTCTTTCTCCCCCGGTGAGGATTTTGACCGGATGGACCCGCCTCTTCGGAAACGGACCTCCATGAGGGGACCACCACTTCAGGCACGTCACCCAACGGAGGAAGTGCCTCTCCCCTCTCCGCCTCCATGCGCCGCCTCATCTCCTCAATCCTGCTCGGGCTCTTACCACCCCCTCGGGGCCGACTGGTGCTCGCCTCGCCCGGGCAACGAGATGATGCCCCCTCAAAAGAGGCTTCCGCCTCTACGGAGATTGACAGATTTACATCGCTTAATCCCCCTTCGATCGGGGACCCTACCATCCTATTTTGACTATCCGAGCTATTCATGGATTGGCTCATATCTAAGGATTGTTTTTTTTATCGAAAATGAAGAGCAAGAAAGTAACAGTTCAGAAAAAGGGGAGTACCTAGGTTTGGCTGGTCGAAAGAAGAATTTGTCTGCTCGAAATGATTCCCGGGTGCTCGGTGCTCTCAGATTATGATCGGAGTGAAACCTCAGCTCGATTGCAAAATGACGCGCCTGTAGCCTCGCCCGGAGCCCCTATTTATAGGATGGTAAAAATACTCCTCGGGAAGTCCAACAGACGCCAGTAATTATTACCAACGGTCACATCCCAACGGTCAATTTTCAAAGTTACCGCCAATGCCTGATCGATAATTCCTGAGCAAAGTCGTAGGCGCTACCTCCTCGAACAGTCCCCGGTCTGCCCGTATCACGAGGATTGGTCAGACCAAGAACTGGGGGGGGCTAATGATGTGGCCAAATCCGCCCTGGCCACGTACGCGCCTCCTCAGCTCACACGTCGGATCCAGCTCAGCACATGCCGCCATCCCCCTATCGCCGCGTGTCAGGCCTATCTCGATCAGGCCCATGATCTTTTTTCTTGACGGCCTTGTTCGGCCAGAGTTCACCACACCCCCTCGATGAAACGACATGTTCGATGTCGACAATACTTCATTCTCGGAGTCAATGCTTTGAGATCCTCCTCGAACAAGGAATGCATCCCACGCGCCCACAACGCGTCATGGGGAATGCCCGTTACCAGCAACGGGATTGGGCCAACCTAATTCTGGTCCGGCCCACCTATTTTTTATTATTATAAATAGTACGGCGACACTAGTCATTGGGTAAGACAATTTTTATCTACCAATACGCTGATTACTGCTTACTATTCACCTACCTGAATTCTGACTTGAGCGTCGGAGGGTCTTCGCCGGAGACACTTCCGGCTAGTCTCACGTGTGCTCCATCCTTGCAGAATAGAACCCGACCAGCATTCAGATACTCCTACTCGGATCCACCTGACCGGACTCGAACACTTACTCCCAGATCGAAGTGACGTGTACCGCAGGCCAAAATCCTGACCACATCAGAACGCAACATAAAAATCTACGTCATAGGTAGAAAAAGTATCCTTTCTACTATTAATAAAAGTTGTATTGCTTAAAGCATGTCATCTGTAAACAGAGTATTATATGAATTTACTATTTTTGATAGACAAGTTTATAATTATCTTTTACTGATTTTACTTTAGTATATTTTTATCCTTACTCTCCTTATTCAACTTTAAAAGTATTAATTAAAGAGCATAAACAAACAAAGCAAATCGTAAAAGATATTAGATACGCTTTAAAAAATAATAGATATCTTGATACTCAACAACCTTTAACTAATGAAGATAGATTAAGTATATCTGCTTATTATGATTTTTATTATTCTACTAATTTAGTTAATTCTAAACATATTAATAAAATTATATGTTAATCTTTTGCAGATAAAATGAAAAGTCTGTACCAATCTCCTGATGAAAATGAAATTGATTATTTAAAAAGACTCTCTGACTTAATAGAAGAAACTGGTGAAAAATTAAAATTTCTTTTTGAAAGATTATTTAATCCTGATAATAATAATGAAACTAGACACTATATTAATCAAAGTATTGGTAATTGCCTTGATTATATTGAAGAAATAAATACTATTTTGAAAGGATTTTTGACTAATCCTTCTTAACTCCCAGATGGATGGTCCTCTTCTATGGAGACATTTTATTCAAAGAAAAATCTCTCATATGACTGATGAAGAGAAAGAAGGATGGGAAGCTAGATTAAATCAACATATAGCGAATATGGGATTCAAAACTCCAACTGAAATAAATATATTTAAACTAAGAAAAGTGCATGCAGAATTAAGAGGCAAAAGACCTTATCCTGCCTACTTAGTTAATAGAGCTAGGCATATTGATAAGCATATAAAACTGTTACAAGCATGGTTAATATATTTTGATAATCATCACCCTCTCAGAAATTAACACCAACACCAGCTTTTGGAATTACAGAAGCAAAAAGGTGAACTTGCTACCATTATTAATAAATCTTATATTGCTTAATTGCTTGATTTATTATTCCACAGGATTAATGTATCCAAGAGAAACAGCTCCTTATCGTGGCCACGGTAATATCTGTAGAGGTCGTGGTGGCAAAAGTCTGGTAAACCAGATGGGCCAAAGGAGACTTTATAATGAAAGTCTTTTTGGAATATCGAAGGATTATAATGAAAATCTTTCTAGTATTTCTGGTGATTCTGGTAATCTGGATAAGGAATATCAAGAATTCCTCAAACAAAGAAGGACTAAGTCCTCTGATGATTCTTATGCTGCTAAGGCCCGAGATACTGAAGTTAATACTGAAATGGAATCCCCTGTTCACAGAGAAGGATCTGGCCCCCAAAATTTACAATATGATAATTTTGTGGAGAAATAAAAGAATATCTAGATTGACTAGATCCAGGTCTAAAACCTGATTTTGGTAAAGAAAGTTGTCTTGAAGGCATTTTAATAAAAATATTTCCTTCTTGAGTTTGTTCAATTGAGGTAGGTTCATTTGAAATATTATTTAAAATTGGAGCAGCTTTTTCCATTATCCAGTTTTCTGGAAATTCTATTTCATTCCATTGTATGGATCTTCTTGTAGTAATATTAGATTTACTAAAATTAGATTCAATTACTATGGTTTCATTAGCTAATTTATCTTGTTGTTTACATTGAGGATTTAATGTATGGAGAGTTTTATAATAAATTCTGTAACATATACAGATTACTTCAGATCCGGGAGCATAATTATATCCATGAGCATTAACATTTAATGTTAATGCATCAAATATATTATTATCTGTAAAGGATAGTTGTAAATTTGGAAAGACATTAAAATAGACTGGACCATGAGCCAAGCTACTTTCAATGATACCCATTATAGATTGATTCCAATTTAAATTTCTTCCATCTCTTAGGACAGCTAAGAAACTTTCAGGTAATCCTTCTAGAGTTAAAGGTTTAAAAGCAATTTGTACTAGACCAATATGTAAGAATTTATATAGATTTTTATATCTATGTAAATCTCTTTCACTTAAGAATTTTAATATCATTTCATCTTTATTTAATGATATGGTTTCTTCAGTTGTTTTAACAATTTGTTTCCATGAGATTTTCTCAAAAGTACCTATTTCATATATCTTATTTATATTAATTTTAGGAATAGACCATCTATTTAATAGATCTAAATCCTGGGGTAAATCCATTTCATGGCTAACACTATTTTTAACAGTATCTTTATCAGATCTAAACAAATGCATAGACATACAAATTGTGTGTTAAATAACATCTCTACTAAATTCTACAACCAACATGGCTCTGATACCATTTTGGGTTCAGGATCCTTTTCTTTGAACAGGGGGTTCCATGAACATTTTACAAATTAGATTGAACCTGTCGTTGTATCCTAAGGGTAATTTTACAAAAATGTGCTCAGACCTGTCTTTGGTATCCAGTCAAACCCTCAAAGCCCTAACGCCTATCCGTTGGCTTGAGCGGGCAACAACAGGATTTCGGACATAGCTACCAAGACTGAATCCAAACCCTTTTAACCTTAGATACAAGATTGGTTCAAACATTTAACCCATTAAAAAAGGATGCAAGAAGATTATGGAATCATAATCATGCCATATGCTTCATTTAGTTTCAATGTCATTTAACACACAAACAACTTAGTTATGCATTATTTTTTTAAACTAAACAAAAATTTAAATAAAGCAGTATAAATAAAAGAGATCAGTAATCGTACCAAGAGTTTATCTTCAAGCTGCTGCTTTTATTTATTATAAGCTTTATAGAGTGCAAGGGTGAAATAAAAGACGATGTTGCCAAGGATAAACAAGAGAATACAAAAACAAAACATAAAAGGAAAGGATTGGTTCGGTAGTGCCTAAGAACTAAACAGACTTCCTCTTATGTAGAGGATGAACTAAGAAACAAACAAAATATAAAAGCTACTTTAACTATTACACATGCCTGATTTTTCAAAAGGCGGTACAATTATTGTATGAAAAAGAAACTTTAAATAGTGGAGACTTGAATGTGTTGTCGACCATCTGAAATGCTTTAGCATATTCAAACAGAAACATCAATTATGGGTGTTATAGTGGTGTCCGAATTATTGGTGTGTGATGTCATGGCTTACGTCTGGAATTTGCTGACTTCATGGGTGACGATTTTCACCACTAAACAGGTCTTTTACCCAAGGCTTTAGCATCCCTAAGTGCAATCATGGTATCAATTTGCACTTCTGATTCCTCTGCATATGGGTCTTGGCTTTCACCTGCAAGAACCTCATCTTTTGATAATGATGACATGGACAATATGTCTTCAGTATCAATGTCGACATCGAAATTATCCTTCATGTCTTGCTGAACTTGGGACAAGTATGCATTGATGACATCTTTTTTAGAGTATGAGCCTTTCATTTTTAAATCTTGATTATGTTGGCAAAGGCTGATTTCTCAGAGGTTGCAGTTTCATCCATCTTAACTTGATATTCATGAATTTTTAGTTTAATCAAGTCAATTGTTTCTTGACTATGGAGGGTGCCAGTCTTAGGGTCAATCATGATGAGTTTTTTCCAGAAGGAGGTGAAAAAGATGCGTTTAACACAGGGAAGGTTTTCTAGGGTATATCCTAACTCTAGTTCCCATTTCCAAATCCAGGGAAGAGAAAATTCCATGAAAAAATGCAAGGAAGCAATTCCTTCCACCCAAGTATTTGAATCTTTGGATTTTTTAATAAGGGGAGAGACTTTAAGCCAATCTTCAAAAAGAAATTTATATGGCTCAGGAAGAATGTTTACTGAGGGACCATAGGTCATCCACCACTAGATAAACAATGAAGGGAGTTTATTTGAAGAAAGAGTGGGACAGGTTTTAAACCACCAAGTATGTTTCTTCTTATGATTTTCATATAAGAAACATTTCATAAATGCATCAATAGAATCCCAGTAATTATACTTAATCACAGTTTTTAACTCAGGACTGAAGAATTCTTTTTCTACAAAGGTACTTAGACCCTATTCCTCTGCAGTCATTATCTGCTTAATAACAGCCTTAGTGAAATTATAATAGGCTGTGGTACTGGGTGGGAAGAAGTGAGTGAACTGCACATTACCTGTTTTAGACAATATTAATTCATAGATTATTCTGCCTTTAGTAGTGCCTCCAGGGTATGACCTGGTCTCAATATATCTTTCAGTTATCTTGAATGGATCCGTAGAAATTAACAGATCTTTTGGTTCAATTAAGAACATGATTTCTCTTCGAACCATTGGAACATATGGGAGTGGTTCCATTTCAGTATTAACTTAAGTATCTCGGGCCTTAGCAGCATAAGAATCATCAGAGGACTTAGTCCTTCTTTGTTTAAGGAATTCTTGATATTCCTTATCCAGATTACCAGAATCACCAGAAATACTAGAAAGATTTTCATTATAATCCTTCGATATTCCAGAAAGACTTTCATTATAAAGTCTCCTTTGGCCCATCTGGTTTACCAGACTTTTGCCACCACGACCTCTACAGATATTATCGTAGCCACGATAAGGAGCTGTTTCTCTTGGATACATTAATCCTGTGGAATAATAAATCAAGCAATTAAGCAATATAAGATTTATTAATAATGGTAGCAAGTTCACCTTTTTGCTTCTGTAATTCTAAAAGCTGGTGTTGGTGTTAATTTCTGAGAGGGTGATGATTATCAAAATATATTAACCATGCTTGTAACAGTTTTATATGCTTATCAATATGCCTAGCTCTATTAACTAAGTAGGCAGGATAAGGTCTTTTGCCTCTTAATTCTGCATGCACTTTTCTAAGTTTAAATATATTTATTTCAGTTGGAGTTTTGAATCCCATATTCGCTATATGTTGATTTAATCTAGCTTCCCATCCTTCTTTCTCTTCATCAGTCATATGAGAGATTTTTCTTTGAATAAAATGTCTCCATAGAAGAGGACCTTCCATCTGGGAGTTAAGAAGGATTAGTCAAAACTCCTTTCAAAATAGTATTTATTTCTTCAATATAATCAAGGCAATTACCAATACTTTGATTAATATAGTGTCTAGTTTCATTATTATTATCAGGATTAAATAATCTTTCAAAAAGAAATTTTAATTTTTCACCAATTTCTTCTATTAAGTCAGAGAGTCTTTTTAAATAATCAATTTCATTTTCATCAGGAGATTGGTACAGACTTTTCATTTTATCTGCAAAAGATTAACATATAATTTTATTAATATGTTTAGAATTAACTAAATTAGTAGAATAATAAAAATCATAATAAGCAGATATACTTAATCTATCTTCATTAGTTAAAGGTTGTTGAGTATCAAGATATCTATTATTTTTTAAAGCGTATCTAATATCTTTTAAGATTTGCTTAGTTTGTTTATGCTCTTTAATTAATACTTTTAAAGTTGAATAAGGAGAGTAAGGATAAAAATATACTAAAGTAAAATCAGTAAAAGATAATTATAAACTTGTCTATCAAAAATAGTAAATTCATATAATACTCTGTTTACAGATGACATGCTTTAAGCAATACAACTTTTATTAATAGTAGAAAGGATACTTTTTCTACTTATGACGTAGATTTTTATGTTGCGTTCAATCCAATCCTTATCAATTGGGTCTAATGGGTTACCATTCAGATATAATCCTGTGTCAAGACATTGACGCATGAGGCTAATGAGAAGTTCGACATCTCTAGAATGTTGAACTAAATTTGAAATTCCCCTAGACTTAAGAGTTCTGATTTTAAATCTAATAAAGCAGTCATACAGATGCCAATATGCAAATTTTCCATCAGGATGTTGGATTATGATCTCAGGAATATGAACTTTAGGAACAGCTTTCTGCCTAGGAACCATTATCCTGTAGAAATTCTCTGGTTAGAAAGTCGGGAAGACTATTATCTTTTCCTTTTTTATAATGAATTTTAAAATCAAAAGGGGCTAAATGAGATTGCCATCTAGTATACATTTGTTTACTAACATCATGTTTAAAATCTTTTTCAAACATAAACTTGGCTGTTTGACAGTCAGTATATACATTAAAAGATTGATTATAAAGATATTTTTGAAATTTAAGAATACATTTAACAATAGCTAAAACTTCTTTGGCTATAGTAGCATAATTTCGTTGGCTATTATTCCATTTACCAGAATGATATCTAATTAAATGTTTAAATTTATCATCAGGAGATATTTGGCTTAGAATTCCTCCATATCCTCCATTTCCACCTCGATGGGCGGCTACCTTATCTCGCCATGCCGTAATGCAATCACAATATGTGCACCAATTCCAACCAATCTTGGTGCCCAACCAAACACACCGGTGGTCATATCTCGAGCATATGCCGAATTCCTACGACCCACAACCAAAACATGGAACACTCCGTCCATGCAAGATGGGAATAGGCATGGATGGCGAGAACTGTTTTAAGACCGGCAAGCCCATTGCCGCCCGGCCGAACTCTAGCCCCATCCAAACCGAAATCATATAGGGCCCTTATACACATAATTTCAATACATTTGAATCACAAATTCATCACAATACAAACTGTTCAGCTCAAATTTAACACAAAGCACCAAAATCACAGTTTTGCGACATCGGCATTTACCACTTCGAACTGAAATTTCTAGCTTTCAAACTACTAATTTTCCAATTTAAAACCGACTGGAAATTCACATATACATTCCCAAGGTTGTAAAATAGACTTTTAGTTGTTAAAAGTTTGAATTTCCAGCTTACAAGATCTGGAATTTTCAGACTGCGACGCGAAACGTTTTAACGCGCAACCACTGAAATTTTCAGCTTTTGTAACCCAAACCTCCATCTTTTAAAAACCTGTTTCTACAGCTTATTCTACACTGAATTTACAGTTTACAAACCAGGTTTTCACTTGGGAATTTTTGGATTTTTCAGCTTTATAAAAACTAAACTTTTCAGCTTCAAAACAATATCTTCTGCATGAATAGTAATTCTAGCATATGCACAACTTGAATTTTCAGCTTGGGACTCTTAAAATTCTAGCTTCTAACACATATATAAGACTCTAACAAGGTATAAAACATGATAACAAAGAATTCAAGCATATTTACAACAACTTTCAACATGCTTATTCAAGAATTTAACCAAACATGATCATAGAAACATCATGAGCATCGTATTCACATATATAACCAACATATCTTGAAATCCCTTAAACCCAAGATGGAAACCAACTTGTGGTGACCTCCTAGGTCTTATAGGGGAGATAACATGGCAATATATTGATAAAAAACCTAACCCTAGCTCATGCCATAGGCAAATTTCTACCTTGATAGTCTTTCTTGTCTTGTAGGATTTGAAGAAGGGAAAGTGTGTGGGGTTGGGAGATGGTTTGAAGAGGTGAAAGAGTGTAGGGAAAAGTGAAAGAAACAAGAAGAAATGGAGGGGGTAGTGGCCGGATTTTTAGGGGTGTGTGTGTGGTGATTTTTGTGTTTTTTCCTAAGTAGAAGACATAGAAGATTAGTATGAAGTCATTTTCCAATTAATGCACTAATTGGCCAAGTATAGAGTCTAACAAGCTTAAGTGGAACTCTACCTTAACATGAGCCAAGCATGTGTTCTTGCATCTAGAAGGTATTGGCCAAGTGTGTAAATACATTGTATCTAGCAACTCTAGCAAACTTGGAGGGAAAGACTTAACATACACCAAGTATTTAACATTTAACAATTTTGTCTCCCAAAATCCCCCAAAATTCGTCCACCCCTCTTTTAAATCTGAAAATGTAGGTTATTTTCTTGTATTATATATATAATTATGGAAAGAAATGGAAAGAAATAATATCTAGGGGTAGAAAATACAATTTACTCATTTCTTAGGGGTTTTAGGGCATAGAATCCGAAAATTCATAATTAATTTAGAAAAATTCCAAAATTATGAAATTAAATCTTTATAAATCTGAAATTATATGCATATTTCCCAGGAATTAAAAATGTTTTAGTTATATTTTCGAAAATTACAATTTAGGACATAGAAAGTTCGAAAATTGTGTTCGAATGTCAAACTCGTCTAAAATTTGGAAAATCATGTAATTTATTCAAAATTGCATCTCCTCCATGCATACAAGTATAGAATACTTATTTATAGTATTTTTGAAAACTAATGAGTATTTAATAGATGAATTTTCCAAGAATGGTAATCAAAATTCGAAAATTAGTACTTTACCGTTCAAATTGTACATTATTCTGAAAATCAAACTAAAAATAACAAGTAAGAATAACATTTTCAAGAAGCATAAGATTTCATAAAAATTATTTAAATATTAAGGAATACCGGGTCATTACATGGCTGCTTGACAGTCAGTATATACATTAAAAGATTGATTATAAAGATATTTTTGAAATTTAAGAATACATTTAACAATAGCTAAAACTTCTTTGGCTATAGTAGCATAATTTCGTTGGCTATTATTCCATTTACCAGAATGATATCTAATTAAATGTTTAAATTTATCATCAGGAGATATTTGACTTAGAATTCCTCCATATCTTATATCACTAGCATCAGTCTCTATTATTTTTTCCCAGTTAGGATTAGCTAACATGAGACAAGTTAAATTACTAACCTTTGATTTTATATATTTTACTGCTTGCGTGTGAGCTGTACTCCAAGGCTTAGGTTGTTTTTTTAGCCTATCATATAGGATTGCAGTATCTTGGGCAAGATTTTTAAAATAAGGGGAAATATAATTTAAACTTCCTAGAAATCTTTGTAATTGAGTTTTATCTGTAATTTCATTAGGAAATTTTGACGCGAATTCAATACTCCTATTTATAGGAATAATATTTCCTTTTTCAATATTATGACCCAAAAATCTTATTTTAGTTTGAAATAAAAGCATCTTTGGTCGAGAAATTACTAAACCACTTTGTATAATGATTCTTTTAAATATATCCAAATGTTTAAAATGTAATTCTATTGTTTTTGAAAATACAAGAATATCATCAATATAGACTATTATGAAATCAGCGTAAGGGATGAAAATATCATTCATTAAATTTTGAAATTCTGAGGGAGCGTTTTTTAATCCAAAAGGCATGACATTCCATTCATATTGTCCTATTGGGACATTAAAAGATGTTTTATACCTATCTTTTTCAT
Source organism: Petrea volubilis (assembly GCA_026212405.1). Taxonomy (NCBI): domain Eukaryota; kingdom Viridiplantae; phylum Streptophyta; class Magnoliopsida; order Lamiales; family Verbenaceae; genus Petrea; species Petrea volubilis. Next base: position 17,135,139 of record CM047874.1, read on the forward strand.
GAATTTGTATTTGCCAATAGCCAGATTTTAAATCAAATTTTGAAAATATGAGAGCATTATATAATCTATCAAGTAAATCTTTTTTATTAGGGATTGGATATCTTATCCATTTTAAAGCTTTGTTTAAGGGTTTGTAATTTATTACTAATCTGGGAACACCTCTTTCTTGTTCAGCATGTTTATTAACATAAAAACTAGTACAAGACCAAGGTGACTTGGAAGGCTTAATTAATTTTTTATCTAATAAAGAAGCAATTTCTTTTTTACATAATTCAAGATATTCCTTATTCATTTGACAAGGACGTGATTTAGTTGGAATATTTATTTCTTTAAAACCATCTTCATATGGAAGAGAAACAATATGTTTTTTTCTATTCCAAAAAGCATTAGGATGATCATTACATATTTGTAAAGAAAAGTTATTTTCTAGTAATTTAATTTTATCTTTTAATCTAAAATTATTTAATTTTGTCTCTATTGTAGAAAGATTAATTTCTTCTGTGAGAAAAGTAATTTGATTTTGTTTGGCAAGAAGTAAATCTTGTAATTCATTTAATATTCTAGAATAAGGTTCAGTTATAAAATTAAACTGGATTGATTGATTATCAAAGGTTCCAGTAAAACCTTTTGAATCAATATTTTTTAAAGGAAAGAGTTTTTGAATAAAGGGAGTACCAAGTATTACTTGGTTCGTGATGTTTTTAACTAAAAGAAAACTAGTAGGAATACAAACATTACTTTGACAAATATATGCTTTAGGAAGTTTATATTTTATTTCAAGTTTGTTACCATCAGCAGAACTTAATGTATGAGTGGTTTTATGAAAATACCAAGTAGGAATTATTCCTTCTTGAATACAATTTAAATCTGCACCACTATCAACAAGGGCAGTTAAATTTTTAATAAAATGATTATCAATTAATAAGGTTATTTTAATATACCATTTTTGAGAGGTTACCATATCAAGGGTAGACAGAAAATTAACATATTGTAAATTTTGTAATTCTTTTAGAGATGCATCTTCTTCAAAGTTTTGATCATGAATGGGTTGTTTTCCTTTTTCTAAATTAGAAATTCTTATATGAAAAGAATTATGATCTTGTTTAAGATTAATTATTTCTTGTTTTAAAGAATTAATTTCTATTAATAAATCATTATGAGAGGTTGGCTGAGTATTTTTATATTTATCGTTTAACATTTGTTTTACTACATCCTTAGTATATGGGGCTGTATTTTGTGAAACCTTATTATGTTTTCGGGATTCACTTGGTTTACTGGTTTCTCCTGTAATGTGTTCTAAAATAAAGGATTTTATATTAGGATCACTAGAATGTTTTAACAAATCTAGTATTGAATTAGATCGTAACATATTTATTTTAAAATCTTGAAATTGTGAAATTAATTGATAAAATTCATCTTTCTTATCTTGTCTTAAACAAGGCTCACCATTTTGACACAGTTGACAAAGTTGATTATTATCACTGCTAGAAGTATAATTATCTGCATCTTCTTCTAAATCTTTTATTTGATCTGAATAAGAATTTTGGCTAGAACTATCACTATCAGATTCTTTTAATTCTAGTATCTGAATTTAATAAGATTTTATAAAGAGATTCTTTTAAATCATCATCAATATTTAATTCATATATCTTTTGTTTAACTCTGCAATTTTTTGCATAATGTCCTATTTTTCCACATTTAAAACAAGAATTTAGATTTTTATATTTAGATTTCTTAGATTTATATGTTTGTTTAGGTTGAGATTGTTTAAACTTTTGTTGTTTGAAACGTCTTTGCTCTCTCTTATGTTTTTTTATATTGTTTATAACTGTGAAATTTATATTTCTTTTTATGAGATTTGTGAGATTTATCTACTTGGGAATTCTTAGGAATTTGGAAAGCAAATTGATCACAAAAATCTCCTAATTGTCTTTTATTTTGAAAACTATGTTTTTTAACTTGTTGATTTAATTTAATTTCATTACATAAGCTTAATCCTTCACTTATACAAGCACTTATTAACTTACCATAAGCATAGTTATCATAATTTATATGAAGATTATTTCCTTTAATGGTTTTCCTTATTCTTTCAGCAAATAATGGAGGTAAACCATCAATAAATTTAGATTTCCAATGTGGTGAATTACTTTCAAGAAGTTGTAGTACTCTACTTAGAAAAACATCTTTATACCATCTAAATGAACTTAGAGTATGACATCTTTGATTTTGTAAAAGAGTTTTTATGGTCTCAGAATTATCTGACCATCTACCAGTAAAATGTTCAAAAATATTTACTACTAAAGTATAAACAACAATTTCTTCAGTTATATTATTTTCAGTTTTCATAGTATTTAACATTTCTTGTTTAAATTCTTTAGTGAGGTAATTATCCCACCATCCTTTTAGTTGATCAGTAAATCCAGCAATTATCATTGAAGCAATAGCTTTATCTGTATTACCATTATTTTTACAAACAGTACTATACATTAACATTCTATGTAACATATTACCAATTTGATTACTAGTATATCCATCTAGATTCCATTCATAAATGTGGTTACCACTATAACTTGTTGTGTTTACAAATTCTTGTTCTTCATAAAGAATATCCTAAGGAGTTGGTCGTGGATAATAATAAAATCTTTGATTTGGTTTATCTGCATATTTATTAGAATAAGTTTTTCTTCCATGTTTTCCTAATTTATTTATTTCATCATGAATAATACTTTTATAATCAGATGAAGAGTCTTCTAATTTATTTGAAAATTCTAAAGTATTTAACTTTAGATTATCAAACTTTTCTTGTAATATTTTCTCAAATTCATTTATAGCAGTCTGTTTGAAATTTTTAATTTTAGGAGGAGGTTGAATTGTAGGTTCAGATGTAGTATTATCTATTTCAGCTTCTTTTTCAATTAATAACCTATTTAATTTCTGATTAATCCTATCAGTCTTATTTATAATCTGATCAATTCTATTTATGGCTAAATTTATTTGTTCACCCAAAATTATTGAATAAAGATTATTATAATTTTGTTGTCGGATTAAACTGTTTACATGCTGAGCATTAATTACCAATGTTTTACTATCTAATAATTTTTCAAAAGCATTATAAGAACGTGTCTGGTTATCACTTTTTATTTCAAAATGTTCTTGAGGAGGAAATATACCTTTAACAATATTATTAGAAGATATTTCATAAGTTCTTTCTAAAACAGAAATTTTATTTTCTAGTTTTTTAAGGAAAGTTAAAGTAAACCATTGAACAAAAGGTAAAGTTTGGTTTAAGTCTGAAAGATAAGCATAATATTGTTCAGAAAGATTTTTAATTTCTGAAGGAGTAAAGGTTTTAAAAAGCCATTCCCTGAAATTATTCCAGCAAGGTTGATTAAATTCTTGTTGACAAATTTTTCTTGCCAGGATCCTGGACTAAAATCAATTTGGTTGTAATTCATGAGGAAACTATTTAGACATGATATCCCATTTCACTTGGGGTTGGATCAATTTCATTGATGTTCTTAGTAGGGGAAACAAAATTATCTGAATCTATTTTTAAATGTTTAAAAGGGTCATTCAAATATATTGTAGATTCTAAAGATTTATCTGATCCTGCAGGGCTATTTTCTTCTTCATGTTTAATTTCTGAAAGACGAGAAGTTGAAGATCTAGAAGGGTATTGAATATGATAATTTTGTGGAGAAATAAAAGAATATCTAGATTGACTAGATCCAGGTCTAAAACCTGATTTTGGTAAAGAAAGTTGTCTTGAAGGCATTTTAATAAAAACATTTCCTTCTTGAGTTTGTTCAATTGAGGTAGGTTCATTTGAAATATTATTTAAAACTGGAGCAGCTTTTTCCATTATCCAGTTTGTTCAATTGAGGTAGGTTCATTTGAAATATTATTTAAAACTGGAGCAGCTTTTTCCATTATCCAGTTTTCTGGAAATTCTATTTCATTCCATTGTATGGATCTTCTTGTAGTAATATTAGATTTACTAATATTAGATTCAATTACTATGGTTTCATTAGCTAATTTATCTTGTTGTTTACATTGAGGATTTAATAGATGGAGAGTTTTATAATAAATTCTGTAACATATACAGATTACTTCAGATCCGGGAGCATAATTATATCTATGAGTTTTAACATTTAATGTTAATGCATCAAATATATTATTATCTGTAAAGAATAGTTGTAAATTTGGAAAGACATTAAAATAGACTGGACCATGAGCCAAGCTACTTTCAATGATACCCATTATAGATTGATTCCAATTTAAATTTCTTCCATCTCTTAGGACAGCTAAGAAACTTTCAGGTAATCCTTCTAGAGTTAAAGGTTTAAAAGCAATTTGTACTAGACCAATATGTAAGAATTTATATAGATTTTTATATCTATGTAAATCTCTTTCACTTAAGAGTTTTAATATCATTTCATCTTTATTTAATGATATGGTTTCTTCAGTTGTTTTAACAATTTGTTTCCATGAGATTTTCTCAAAAGTACCTATTTCATATATCTTATTTATATTAATTTTAGGAATAGACCATCTATTTAATAGATCTAAATTCTGGGGTAAATCCATTTCATGGCTAACACTGTTTTTAACAGTATCTTTATCAGATCTAAACAAATGCATAGACATACAAATTGTGTGTTAAATAACATCTCTACTAAATTCTACAAACAACATGGCTCTGATACCATTTTGGGGGCAGGATCCTTCTCTTTGAACAGGGGGTTCCATGAACATTTTACAAATTAGATTGAACCTGTCATCGTATCCTAAGGGTAATTTTACAAAAATCTGCTCAGACCTGTCTTTGGTATCCAGTCAAACCTAGTTAAAATACATAAATATATACATATATACATTTTTGTACGTATATATATAGGTACATAAACATCTATGTAAGGTGTAATTTTAAATGTATAAATTATAGTGGATCATGTGTAAATATAAATATATATATATTCTCTTCTATATGTAAATATATGTATTGAAAATGAAAACAAACATGATAATTGTTTATGTACATATATATAATTCGCATATATATATATATAGGTATAAAATAATTATAAGTTAATATAGATACATCTTGAATATAATTTTGTGGCAAAAGATGTTTGTTTAAATATTTATTGTAAAAAGGAATTATCTACAAGAAATTACAATTAAAAGGGGAATAATATTTATTTGTATATAATTATATAAGAGATAGTCAATTATTAAATATATCTTGGTGGAAGAGGTTAATGCACATCTCTCTAATGATAATACTAGGGATTAAAGGTTCCAAGTATCCATTTTTATCACCACTAATTTCATGAAAGGGACATAAAATGGTTAGGTTAATCTAGTGGAAGAAATAATTAAATGTATAACTAGATATATATAATTTCAGATATTATAAAATAAAATAATATAATTATTTTATATATGTAGAATAGTCTTATAATGTTGAAAATAAGGATGTATATATTTTTGAAAATAATGATAAAATAGAGTTAAATTTCGAGAATAGTATTCATGATATAAATCTTGAAAATAAATGATATTGTTATAAATATACTCGATTTTAAATAATAATAATAACAATAACAACAATAACAACAACAACAACAACAACAACAATAACAATAATACGAATAAGAATAATAGTGATATATTAATAATTATGGAGTAAAGAAATAATCACATTGCTAAAATGCATGTAGAGCAAATAGGTGGCGGTAGTGATGGTTGTGTGTATGTGAGATAGATGGATAGATAGAGAGAGAGAGAGAGAGAGAGAGAGAGAGAGAGAGATGTGTGTATGTGTGTGTGTGTGAGAGAGAGAGAGAGGGCGAAGAGCCTAGGGAAGACAAAAACGAAAAAACAGAAAAGGGAAAAGAAAAAAAATAAAAGAAAAAGGGATATATTTAATTATATATATAATATGTATTATAATTTTTTTTATCAAATATTATAATATCAATAATTTTTTGTATTTATAAAAACAAAATTTATAATATTGTAAGATATTTTTGCATATTTTGTATTTATTAAATATAATTTACATATCACAGTTATATATTTTAAGATATATGTTTATAAATATTTGCATATATTATATAAAAGATTTAATTTTTTAAAAAATATTTAAATATGTATAATATTTTGAAATTTATTAAGTATAAAATTTTTATATAATTTTATATATTTGGCCTAAAAAAATAACAAAACAACCCCTCGATGGCAAAATAGTCATTTCGTTATGGTCAAACGCTTATTCCTACTTTTAGAAGGGTAATTTTGGAAGTTTAAATTTTTTGACTAATGGAAAACCATTAGTCAACTAACGGTAGGTGTAATTTGTTGGACGAAATGAAATAACAAAGGGTAATTGTAATTTTCCAAACGTCATGATATTTTTTGTATATAGAGTAGACCTTATGGATAGTAAGTGTAATTCGCCATAGTTTTAAATAGTAACTTAAAATGCAAATATATCTGACGGGTATAACAAATAAGTCATAGTCAAGTATGGTAAGTCATACAATAGTATTTATCACATATAGTTCAATACCCCAGAAATGAATAGTTAAAGGCTCCCAACTTAACTAGTTATGTCTCACCAAGGTTTTAGATTGGACCAACTATATCAACTTGATAATCACCTAAAATTATCATTAACGGCTTAAATCAAAACACTAGGTTGCAAATATTCATAATTAGTAATTATACTTATTTAGTTAGTAGCCTCAAAATATTTGTGTCACATTTAAACATAGGGTTTCTAATTAATTAAGCTTTAGAAATTATATATTGTGCATTTCTAATCCAATGATTCAATAACTAGTTAAATTAATCCATTTAACTAAATAGTTGATTATGCATGGATTTACACGAATTAATAGCACCCACACACATATGTCTATTCATAAATTACCAAAATGAATTTAAGTGTGTATATTTGTATATATACATAGTTGAAAGCGCGCACAGACACACACACACATATATATGTATGTATATTGGATCAACAATTGGATATATGTATATGATATGTGTGTATGTCGATTGGTGCGTATATATACACACTTGATCCACCAAATATTATATATATATATATATATATATAGATGTGCTTGTATAATTAGAGCACCAAGTAAACATAACAACTAAACCACCAAATATGTATACATGTGTGAGCTTATATGTATTATGCTTATAAATGGAAAGAGCAAATAGGTCAAAAGCATGAATATATTTGGTGCACGTGAATAGAGAACTCCGCCTAGTCAAGGTCGACAGAGAGGAGGTCTGAAGATTCCTCCACATGACCAAGGACAATAAGGTTCTTGTCGAAAGCCCACGGACCACCCCCTCCCCCCCCCCCCCCATGGCTCTTCGCAGATCCAAAGAATGGTTGAAATGATGGAGAAAACGAACTCTCTCAAGTTGGGTGATGTCCAGCCCCTTTCCTATTGGAATCATCGTTCTTAGTGTCAGACAAAGCACTTCAAAATGATACGGTTTGGTAGAGAGAAGCTGGCCCACCAAGCAATGCCAACTGCCCGTAGTCCCTACACAGACACTAGCAGACAGGATCGACTCCTCCTCCTTTTCAGTAAAAGACAAAGCTCTACCATAACGATAAGAAAGTAGAGACCCGCTACAGAGGGCAAGATCGGATGTAATAATTAAGAGTGAAGGAATATGGATGGAGAAAGACAAAAGTTGTGTATATGCAGAAGACTCTTATACGAGAGGAGCAGAACTCTCATTCGATGGAAAAAGTTTTGATACCCCAAATGAAAAAATAGTCCTAATCACATAACAACTTCTATCCTTAAAATCAATCCTTCTATATTTTGGATGATTATGAAATCCAACGAGTCCTCGTTATTCTATATCCTCACATTGTAATTATCTTTTATCTTGACTACATTCCCTTAATTAACTCCTATTTACTGTTTAAAAAAAAAAAGAGAACTCCTATTGGTTGTTCCTAGATATTATGTAGTATCTATATATATATACAATGTCATTTATATAAATGAGTGAAGTCATTATCTTAATTACTATTTTAAACTTTTTAGTTTCTTGATTTTGACCCAAACTCATATTAGTCATTACATATAAATTTGGCCCGATTTTCGAAGCATATGCATATCTCAACTTATATTTATTTGTATAATAATAATAATAATAATAATAATAATAGTAATTTATGCATATGCCATAATTTTCCAAGCATATGCATATACCGACTTTTATCTATATGTACTTCTCTCCTTTTCTTCCTCTCCATACTATCATCTCTTGAGATAGGTACATTTCCTCAAACATTAACACATGCTTCAGTTTTTGAGGAAGCTCTTTTCTATATAGTTAAATATAATAAAATTACAAATGACTAGAATATGTGATGGCATTTATTATATCAATGGCCACACATTATATATCATATATATATATATATATATAATTCAGTAAACTTTAGGCTATTTAAGTAAATGTATATGTGGATAGTTTCATTTAATTATATTTTTCTACGTATGAAATTCAGATAACTTTCTATATAAATTTAAATAAATATAATTTTGATTCATATTTATCAAAAAAAGCCCAACAATTATCAAAAAGAAAAACGAGAAAATATCCTCACCAGATATATTGGGTTAATGGGTCGTTTGCTATGAGTTGTAAAGCCCAAGAAAGAGGAAGATTACAATAAAAGATAAAAAGAAAGTTGCCGCTAAGCCCAGGGATCGGACATAATTCTTAGGTTAGTCAGAATAGCTAGGTCTCTCCCCATGACCTTTAGTTTATTTCGTCACACCACACGTGAAAGTGTTAAAGACATAACAGCATATCAACACAAAGAAATTCGTCAAGCACGACAGGGCTGATTCCGGAAAAGAATAATAACTTTTTTTCTAACGAATTATATCTATTTTGAAAACTAATCAATTAAATCTTTTTATCTTATTTTTAACATCCTCATTTTTATAATTTTTACATATTATCACTTATTGTCTATTTTTAGTGAAAATATTTGACATAAAATAACCTAAACCTTATAAATATTTTGTTTTAATGCAATTAGATAAATCCAAAAACATAAGCAAACACAACATGTGTGATTTTTCTTTGCAATTATTTTCACTAAAATTAACTTAATTGGAGGTGGTTGTACATAAAAACATAGAGTTTAAGAGGTAAAGTATTAAAAAAAATTATAGTTTAATTAAGTAGTAAAATATAAAAACAAGCATAGTATAAATGGCATAAGATTTTTATCCCTCATAAAAATTTCCTTGAGATTTGACTTATTCTCAACAACATTTTTGGACTACAAAAAGTAGAAATGTTTTCCCCATATTTATCGTTGTATAACACATCCACCAATCGTTAAAAAGTCCACTAGATTATAACATGAAATTAAATATTAAAATGTTATTATAAAAAATTATATAAATAAGTCAAATTTTAAGAAATTTTTCATTATTATCCCAATACACTCTGTAATGAAACCTATATCGGGTTGTAGAAATATTTATAATTTTTTTTATACGATCAACTCGAGACATTCAATAATATGAGGTTAAAACCTCCATTTTTGAGCTCCAAGTCATAGACCAGAAGAAATTAGTATTGATTGTACATTTGTACCAACAAAGTACTCGATATACATGAAAGAAAATAACATATAGCAGAACCGACGGCTTGTTTCACGTGACATTGGTCCATGATTGGGAGAGCTTTAGGATACCTAAAACATACATATGCATGTGAAGAGTTTTCAATCTCAACCAATGGTCCCCTCCGAGATAATGGGGAAAAAATTCCATCCCCACATGTCGCACTTATATTCTGCATGTTGGCCTCAAGCACAAATATTTGGACTCTAGCACATTTTTATTTGCTAATGTAAATATAGGTCAAATATCTCATAAGTGGTCCTTTTAAAATCGCTTTAATTCTTTATGTTTTAGTCGTGATTTTACAGTCTTTTAGATTAAAAGTTTGAATGATCAATATAAAACAAAATTATAACTACTGTAATGTTACGGTTAAAACATGAGGAACTACAAATTTTATATCAAAAGATGAGAGACTATTGCTCAATTGGTGAAGTTAAGACCAAAAGACTATGAGGTTTTGGTTTTGGTTTTGATTCCCCATCAGAATGTGTGAGTCTTTTTTTTTGTATGAAAAAAGCGTGTGAGTCGGGTTTCTATTTTAATGGTAGTTTATTTGATTTACTTTGACAACAACTTCTTTGTTTCATTATAATGAAATTAATTGGTTTGCACTTTAAGTCATGATGTAATAGTTTGATTCGTATATAAAAGTTATTCATGTAATTGAATAAAATATATACTTAACACAAAAAAAAAGACATTTGTCTATCAAATAGGTCAAAAGTTCAAATTCACCCAATGTGTATTATTTATCTACTGAATGATAATTTACATTATACTAAATAAAAATCCATTTATTGTTGATTGAAATCTCCTATTTTTGTACTTAATTCGATATATTAATGTAATTTATCGATATTCACTCAACCATTCCGTAAAGAAATGAGAGGAAAAACATATACATTTACTCTAAATTGATCTATTCTAAATCGTTCATTTATCATATTTATATTGAGTTATTAGTATTTTATTACTCTGTTTTATTCAAAAAAGGCAAAATAAATTATATGAAAAAAATATATCACTAAAAAAATCCTAAGATTTCATAAATTTGCTCACCGCCCTCGTTGACTTGAGTTAAAAGAGCTATAAAAAGATAGAACTGCCCTCTTTTAACTTGAGAGATAAACACAATTGTTTTACCACATCATATATCCCCTTGAAATACACATAAAAATTGAAATAAGATGGTCCCCTTTTTCTCCAAATTTTGAAACCCTAAGACGATGAATTGGGTGCATTGTCTCTACATATAAATCGATTGTTTTGCTGAGGATTTGTTGTTCCATCATGCCATTAACAAGTTCAATCGTATATGAGAAGTATTCGCAATTTGGGTTCTCTTGGTTGCGGGATTTTAGCAGGTATGCCTTTTTTTCACTTTTCTTTAGTTTTTTTTTTTCAAATTTCACATTGAGCAGCAAATATCTAAAAATGTGGTGTTGATAATGTTGTTGTTTATCCGAATGTGAGTTTATTTGCAATTTTTTTTATTTTTCGAATGTTCGGTTGTTTCTTTTTTGTGGTAAAATTCATTGAAAATTGGAATAATCATAAGTCGTGGATGTTTTTTTCTCTTTTGTGAAAATAGTGAATGTATGTGAAAAAAAAAAATCATATGTGAAGATCATTGCTTGAATTAGTTGCTATGTTACATGTTGAACTCCTTAAGTGTTTGCTTCTTTGTCAATCCATTGATCCAATGCTTCTCTCTCTCTCTCTCTCTTGTACTAGCTTGCATATGAGTTTGAAATGTTTAGTAAATAGTATGTTGAACCCATAAGTTGATACTCGTATTGCACCCAAATATGAGTTTGGAAGATTTGGTAAATAGTTTGTAAGAAACTTTAACCAATTTTTTGCAGTTAGTAGTGTACATGGCAAATTGGGACTCATTCATGGACTTCATCATTGACAGTGTTATTTTAATTGATTTAAAGTAAGCTCTACTTGAAAAGTTTGTACAAAATAATGGCTCTAATATTGTATAGTTCTTCTAACATATATGATCGTGACACTATTATTTTTTAACATTTATGTCAAGGTTGTTTGTATTGCTTTTTTGCTTTTATTATTTGTTACTTTTTGCAAGATTGATGTATACAATAACATTCATATTTGAATTGGTAGGCAATTTTTTATCAATCCCAATTTGAAGTACGTTGGACGAAACTACACCACTTTGATGGGTTCCATTTGGATTACATCAACGAGTTTGACTTCAATGATTTCTATAGAAGCAGAGGAGGGAAGAAGGGGGTCAACCTTGATCATTACAACTTGATGCTCAGTAAATCACTTGAAGAAGGACTGAGGATTATTGATGGCATCTGGAGTACTATTGACATTGAGAACACTTTCTGAGGCTTGGATGATAGCACAATTTATACTATTGAGGTGGAAGGCCCTTAGGGCAATTGATCCGGAAGGGAATAAGTTGAACCTATAGGAGCAGAATGAGAATTTGATGAAGTACCTGACTTATAGAGTTGATTGCAATGATGAAGTCAATGAAGAGATAAATCAAACTCAAACGCAATGTGACACACATGATCAATGTGTTACACAAGAGCCCAATATCCTTGAAGATGCTAACATTGCTGCAAATGACATGTTTTTTCAAGATTTTGGGTATGATGATACTAATAAAATAGAGCCTGTGATCACACAAGATAAAGGAAAGAGGCACATGGTTCAAGATAAGGGAAAGACGGTCATGGCTCAAGATCTTGATCCTTCTAATGGGTTAGATGGTAGCAGTGATACATCATCAGATGATGATGATCTGCCTAGTGAGTCAAATACCGACTCACTAAGCAGTGATGCATGTCTCAAAATTAACACAATTCCTTTCAGGGTTCTGCAATAAATTCCAAATGTGCGAGAAGTTCAAAAACTGATGCAAGAAAACAGGAAATATACTAGTACAGTTTTTCAAACATTATTTGTTAAAGGAATTTCTAGTTCTTACTTACATTACTTGACAGGTTGGTAGCTGTCTGCAACTAGCTCAAAATCAATGCAGAGTACACAAGTTGCAGGCATGAAACAAGTACTATTATTTTTCAAATTTTAATTTCTTAGTTACAATATAATTTCTTATGGTTTTTCTCACCAATTACTTTGACACTTTAATAGGTTGAAAACTCTTCTCAAGCCAATGCAACATCAGCACCTCCTAGTGCCTTAAAAAAGGTGTGAATAACAATGAAATCAATTAACTAAATTATGATAACCCAATGTTTACCTTGGTTTTATTTTCTTCCAAAACAACCATCTACAGGACTATCTATAGCAGCAGCAAGAGTACCCCCACGAAACTTTGGACCAAGAAGGCCACCAAGAAATCTGGGTTTAGTTCTAACTTGTATACCACCGACCTCTACACCTTCACACAATCTAGCAGTAGCAGCAACCCAATCGCCCACTCCACTTGATGCCAGCACAACAGAGAAAATGGTCACAAAAAATTATGGATGAAGTGCTACAAAAATAATAGAGAGACCGAGAGAGAAAAGGATGGCAAATCTGTGACTATTTACCTTTATTGTATAATGCAATTCTAAACATTTAGTTAAACTTGATGTTTGATAAGCTTAAGATGTATACACTCTTATGTGCATGTTTTGTGTGCTTCTCATTGGTTTTATTAAGTTTTTAAAGTTCTAGTAATTTGTGTTTTAGTACCTTAATTCGGCCAATTAAAAGTGTTTTTAGAACCCTTAAAGCATGATTTTTCCAGGATTTTTTGAACCCATTACAGAAAATCAAGGCTAAAATTGAGCTGAGAACGCGAAATAGTGCGATGGGACAGCTTAAGCCGTCTTGATGAGCATGAAGCCATCCCGATACATCGAAGCTATCCCAACGCGTCTAGAAGGTGCCAAATTTTTGCAAGACAGGATGGTTTAGGCCTAGAGTTGTCCCGATACTCTTGAAGCTATCTCTGTGACATCCCGATTTTTATACATTGAAATTATATATATAGATCTATAATGCCCCGGTACTTCCTATTATTTTCAAAAATTACAACTTATTAATTTATTTAAAAGCCATATATATAAATATAGCTTTATATACATGTAATTTTCGAATTTATATGTATATATTATATAATAGGTCATGTTTTATCATATATATACATAATTATCCAAAAATGTCATTTTCTCCTAATAAATGTTCTTAAATGCTAAGATTATGATAAGATTTGATAAGATTAGATAAGATTATGATAAGATTTGATAAGATTAGATAAGATTTGATAAGATTTGATAAGATTAGATAAGATTTGATAAGATTAGATAAGATTTGATAAGATTGGATAAGATTATGATAAGATTGGATAAGATTATGATAAGATTTGGATAAGATAATAATAATTAGAAAATGACTTAAAGTATATAATAATCCTATTTCTTGCAACAATTGTTATAAATAGGGGTACTTGGCACCCCATTTTCATCACACAACACACAAAATCCCGCCTAAACCACCCACACCCACACTAACTCCACTTTTAACCCACAAAACACTCTCTTTTTATAGCATATCTTCCACACACATATATGTATCAATAAATCCTTCTTTTTTCATACATATATACCGATTAGCCTTCTATATATCTCCCTATTTCCTCAAACACGCTTAAAAGGAGAGTACCAAGTCGATCTAGTCAATCAAGTCTATAAACTTGATAAACTCCTTAGGTGAGTGCCTTTTACATTCCTTGCTGGGGCAATGAACTATATGCTATAAATATTATTATTTGTATAGCCTACCCTATCATATTTCTGTTATCCAATCTTTTTGAAATTATATCTTGCTCCTCGCGTTTCAACAAAATATTTCTCACAATTACAAGTTAAGTTATTTTGAAAATATTGCATTATCTGATATTGCCAGTTGTATCTGTTTCGAAATAATTTTTGACACCTTTGGGATATTATATTTTAATTATATTTCTATGTATCCCGGGTGTAAAAACAAGCTATTGCTTTATCAACAGTTTGTGAGCCATATCTGTTCTGTTATATCTGTTTACCCTTGGGGACGCCCTTGGGAAGTTGGGCCCAGGTACTTATAAGGGGAATTCTATCGGGCGGTACGGACCGTCGATGGAACCTTTTATATAATACCATTCCGTGAAACCAATTTCTATATGCAGCCGGAGAATGACTGTAGTAGGGATTGGAGCGATGTATTGCACGGACGCGTGATACATCTCCGTTCAGTTTAATGTCGAGGTCGCTCCTTGACAAGGGAGGCATAAGGGTTTTGTTATCTTTATCTGTTTTGGGTAGTTATAAGGTTGGAGATTCCGTTCATGGCTCACTATCCGTCTTGTGCAAGTTTGTATGTATGCACTTCATACTACAACACATTCTTCCGTGATTTATTACTTTAATTGTTTTATGAATATTATTTCTTGCAAATATATCTATATGTATATTTCTGGCCTCATTAAGTCATTTGGACTTACCACCCCAAGTTCTTTCTGTTCATTGCCTCAGTTTCAGGAAAAGAGGTTGGGGGAACTCCGTTAAGGCGATCGGTGTGTTGCAAGTCATTAGTATATAGTCCTTTATTCTGTATAAAAGATTTGCTAGTTTAATGGGAAATAGAAAGTCACTATTTAAAGTGTTGTACTTGGATAGATTATTACCATTTAATTCTATGTATGTCAATTGCGTGTTTATTTTATCGCAATTTTGTTATTGGGTAAAATAAGTATGCAAGTATCGGATACCACTCGGAAAAAAATAAAAAAATAAAAATAAGCACTCAGCAAGACTGTTGAGTGAGCCCTACTCGTATAGGAAGATCCTAGCGAGCGGGGTGTCACAATCTCGATGTGCGCATACAAGGAAATTCCATTCCTATTAGGGTTCTGATTACAATCAACCCACCACTACTAACAGATATCTTGTTCATGATTTTAAGGGACTTTCGCTAATTTTTGAAGAGGAGTTCAAGGATGAAAGCTCAAGAAGGGTAACAATTCAAGGGCCAAGTTCCTCCATCCCTCAAGATTCTAGCTTCAAGCCTAGTTTACTTTTATGAATTCTTTTAGCTTTATCATATTTTTGTGTTGTTTTACTTTCCTTATGTCTAGCTAAATAAATTATAGGGTTATAGGCTAGTCTTTGAGGAAACCCTTGTGGTTTTATTTAAATCCCTTCGATTTTAATTTATTTGTAAATTTATGTTCAATTTTGACAAGATTTGAGATTTTATAGTTGAGTACAAAAGGGTTTATATAAAATTTGACTATTTGTGTTATAAACATAAAGAATGTATGGCTTAGAAATAGTCGTGCTCTTGTGCGATCAATTAGATTAATTAGTGAGGACTTTTTAACTAGTGTAACTCTTGCACGTAATAGGTCAAGAGATCCGTATGTGATCATGAAAGTAGACACATAGCATTCTTTAGCACGTTTGTTTTACTTTCGAAAGGAGATTACAAATATTTTCTTGAGTTGGACCATGGGAAGGGGTATTATTATTATCAAGGGGGGTTCAAATAATTATAAGGAGGATTCAATTGGCGACGCCTAGACCCTAGTTTGTTCTTATTGATTTTTCCAATCATATTTATTTGCTTTCTTTTATTTCATAAACTTCCAATCTATTTTTGAAGCTCAAACAAAACAAAATTTATTAGTTCGGTGCTTGGTAATCCATTCCTCGTGGGACCCATACTTCACTTTCACTTTATTACTTGAGCGACCCGTATACTTGCGAAAAATTTGCAACAATTTTTTGGAGCCACTACTAGGGGACAGTGATTACCAATATCAAATGAGAATTAGTATCTATTGATTTAAGCACAATTATTTATTTTTACTTTTAATTTTTTCTGTCTTTTATTTTCAGTTTATAAACTTTGTTTTCCTTCATGCAGGCACGGGCATATACCAATGTCTCAAAGGTCTTGAAGCTTCAAATTGATACCGTTTGATCCCTAGTTAGAACGAACTTTCCACCAACTTTGTCGTGATCAAAGATAACAAGAGTTCGAACAAGCGTTAGCTTTCCATGTTGTACAAATGGCTCAACAAAATAATCGGATGGGATTATCTCTACTAGATGGCACAAGACTTCAAGGGAGCATCAACATGCCAACTACTAATAACTCTATTTTTTAGAATTATTTTAGAGCCTAAATTAATAATATTGACCCAAATTAAGTTAAAGTGCTAGTTCTTGGGCTAAGAAACGGTAATTTAGTTTAATTATTTCATCTTGTTTTGGAGAGATGATCTTGAAGAAAAGAAAGCAAAAAGATAGTGAAAAAATACATTGTGGAAGACCCTGCCTAAGCGATAATCAAGACCGCCTAGGCGGCACTGAAGCAAATGCGAACCAATTCCAGAGGCGTGGCCGCCTAGGCGGCATTGAGGAACTCTAGTTAGACAAATTTCCCAAGAGCTCGCCGCCTAGGCGGTATTCTCTGACCGCCTAAGCGGAGGTGGTTAATTGGAAGTTCACAGAATTTCTGCATCTCACGGTTTTTAAATTAAAAAGGCAGTTTTTATAGAGAAAAGGAGTTCTGGACAGAGAGAGAAAGTAGAGGGCAGAAGAGAAGATCTGAATCACGGAAGAAGTTTTAGAGAAGGAGATTCACGCCACAAACGAGTTTTCTCCTTTCAATCTCTTCTTGTTATTCATATCTATTTTATGTATAGTCTTTGCCATAAATTCTATTTGTATGGTGAACTAAACTCGTTTCTAGGTTTTTGATGGAACTTTGTATGGAATTTGATTGAACTCTATGAATCTCTATTACGTACTCTGAATCTCAATTGTTTTGTTTGGTCTTAATGCATTCTAGTGATTGGCCATCATTAGAAGTGATTTGTTAACGGTGATTGAGCTCGAGAGAGAATTTCATGGTTAAGAACTGAACAAAGCAGCCTAAGTTCATATTCTTTAGGAATATGATTCGTAGGAAGGACGAGAGTACCAACTTACCTTAAGTAGTCACTCGAAATTGGTTCTTAATGCTATTATCTAGGTTCAATTCTCATAGAGATATAAAGAATTAATCTAGTTAATAAGGTTTATGCTATATCGAGAGAGTAGTTTTGTAATGACCCCGATATTCCTTTATATTTTATTAAGCACAAATAGTAATTTTTACATACAAAATAAGAGAGTTACAATTTTCAAAAAGAATACAAAAGCGACTTTATTGTGTAAAAGGCCTCCAAACGCTTCCGCTGCGCCACTCTGATCTGCTATCTCATTTTTGTCTAAACATATTTACGTAAAGAAGAATCAACACGACGGTTGAGTAGAAATTTCACTTAATCATATAAGGTGCTCGTGTGTATAATATGTGCACATAGTCATAATATCTCACATAATATTTCACATAATATTACCTTTCGAGTCACTTATTAGTGACTCCCTTATGTCTCCCACAGTACAAGATTCCAACCGTTCACATCGTTAATCCCCGTATTCCATCCGTCCACATCGATTCCATCCGTTCACATTGATGGCTATATCTCGAGATTATGCCAATTCCCTACAACCAATACCAATACATAGAACACTCCGTCCATGTAAGATGGGATGGATGCTGAGAACTATTTTAAGACTGGCAAACCCATTACCGCCCGGCCGAACTCAGCCCCATCCACACCGAAAACACATTTGGGCCCGGCATGCACAAATAAAGAGTTCCACATATTGTCACATAAAGAACATACTTTCATACTTATAACTTTATATATAAAAGCATAGTAAGAGCATATTTTGCAATAATAAACATACATGTTTTTATACTAATTCTAAGAATATAAAACACGAATATAATTAGAAACATGCTTTCTAATAACTTGTAATAGCATAATGAAGCATAATATCATGATAATAAAATGATAAACTAGCACTAGAAATTAACTTATGTAATTAAGGAAATTCCTACCTTGAAATATTTTTAGGGAAAAAGAGAGGATATAGAAGGCTTTTTAGGTATATATGTAGGCAAAAAGAAAGGTTTATATATATATACATATATGGGTGGAAGATATTTTATAAATATGGAGTGTTTTGGGTGTTGAGAGTAAGGTGAGTGTGGGTGGGGGTGTTTTAGGCGGGATTTGTGTTGTGTGTGTGATGGAAATGAAGATCACCCCCCCTCCTATTTATAGTTGTTAGTCAAGAAACAAGATTATTTTATTAGGTTTTATCTTGTTAATTAATGTGATCTTCCAACTAAGCTTATCATTAATTATGTTCACACCTAATTGTGGTTGTAAGTTACACAAGTGTTACCCTAAATGATATGAATTGTATCCTAAATTATATTATGTGTTAGCCTAAAATGATGATTCAAGCCCTAAACTCATTAGAATGCTCCAAGTATAAGATTTGCTAGATTCACCAAATAAATGTAGGAAGATATTTTAATAAAATATTAACACAAAATCAAATAAAATCAAATAAAATCTGATTTTTATTGTCCTAATCTTATAAAATCTGAAATCATATCTTTATTTCATTAAAAATTCGAATTTGTATTTATTTATTTTTGTAAAAATCGAAAATTAGGGTTTCAGGACATAAAATTACGGTTTTGGGGCATAAAATCCGAAAATTCATAATTAATTTAGAAAAATTCCAAAATTATGAAATTTAATCTTTATAAATATGAAATTATATCTATATTTCCCAGAAATTAAAAATGTTTTAGTTATACTTTTGAAAATTGCAATTTAGGACATAGAATTTCGAAAATTGTGTTAGAATGTCAAATTCGTCTAAAATTTTGGAAAATCATGTAATTTATTCAAAATTGCATCTTCACCATGCATAAAAGTTCATTATACTTATTTATATTATTTTTGAAAAGTCATAAGATTTAACAGATGAATTTTCCATGAGAGGTAATCGAAATACGAAAATTAACACTTTACCGTTCAAATTGTAAGTTAATTTCAAAAACAGATTAAAATTTGAAAACAACAAGTAATAATAACATTTTCCAAGAAGAAAAGATTTTAAATCAATAATTTAAATATTAAGGATTACCGGGGTCGTCACAAGTTTAGATAAAATAGAATTTCGGATTATTGAGCATGCTTTGTTACTTGATAGAGTTGATTAGGAGAATCAATTAGAAGACATATAAGGGGAAGTTAAGGACCTAGATTATGTTCTCTTGATGTTTTTCTGCAGTTTATTACTTTCGTACATTGGTTTACTTCCTATCAAATTCACAAATCTCTACTTTTTATTTTGAATTGCTCAAATTAAGAAGTCACAAATTGTATGTAGAAGATTAGAATATTGCTTAGGAATTAGTCCTCGTGGGATCGATATTTTTATACTATTTGTGCGATACATATACTTGCATGTGCTCGTTAAAAAACGCAACAACTACTAACACCAACAATTTTGAGACTAAGCTAGTGATCATCAATATTGTGCAACGACACCAATTTGTAGGAGGATTGATGGAGGATCCCAATTCACACTTGTCCCACTTTCCAAAAATTTGCGCAACTTTTGAGATTAATGGCTCATTTTTCGTTCAGAAATTAGGCTAAGGATTGGTTGGGTTCTCTGCCACCGACTTCTATCTCCACATAGGATGAGCTTTCCAAAGTCTTTTTAGCAAAGTATTTCCCATCTCGTAAAGTTTCTGCAATCCGCGAGGAGTTGATGGCTTTTCGACAATAGGACCAAGAGTCCCTTAACGAAGCTTGGGAATGCTTTAAGAAATTGCAGAGGAAGTGCCCTAACAATGGCTTGCCGGATTGGTTACTCGTGCAAAGATTCTACAATGGTTCAGTAGAACCCCGCTGACGTAAGATTGATGCATCCGCAGGGGGAACGTTGATGTCCAAATCCACTGAAGCTGCATATCAATTGATTGATGAGATAGCGACTAACGATTAGCAATGGGGAATAAGTAGGGCAACTCCTTCTTTTGCAAAGGTTCCAAAGGTGGTAGGTATGCTTGAGTTATATACCATGTCTTTATTAATGCTAAATTCAATGCTTTGTTTAGATGTTTTGATCAATTAACTATTAATGCGGTATCTAATCCTTCCTTGAGTTTTGGTGTTTGTGGAGGTCTTCATAACATAAATGGGTGTCTAGGACCCATGGGGCAAATTCTTCCTGAGCAAGTTTAGTATGTCAACAATAGGATCAAAAATAACCCATACACATCCACATATAACCCAAGATAGAGAAATCAGCCCAACCTTTCTCTGGCCGGGGGGGGGGGTGTAATCAAAATAATCAAAACAATCAAAACCATCAATTTGGGCAGCCTAAACAAAAGTTTTAATCCAAACCTCCAGGGTTTTCTTCACAGCCACCCCAACCTTTACAACCTGAACCCAAATCTTCTTTAGAAGCCACCCTTGAAAAATTCGTGCAATCTGTCATAGATCGATTTGACAAATTTGCACACCAATTTGACAAGATTGATCATCAATTTGACAAGTTTGAATCTCAGGGTAGTACTTCCACTTTCACGCAACAAGGGCAATTGCCTAGTCAAATAAAGATTAGCCTAAGAGAGCATTGCCATGTGATCACCTTGAGAAATAGGTTTGAACTGCAAGAGTTGTCAAGAAAAACAAAGAATCTTGATGAGGAAAAGGATAAGGACACATCTAAAGGTATTAGGCAAACACAGAAGATTTGGATGAGGAGGAGGATAAGAAGGCAAATAATGTTAAACTTTACATGCCCCCAGTGCCATTCCCTCAAAGGTTGATCAAACATAAATAGGACAAAGAATTTGGAAAATTTAAGGATTTAATTAAACAACTTCACATCAACATACCCTTCCTTGAGGCACTAGCACAAATGCCAAAAGTGTGTCAAATTCTTGAAAGAAATCTTGTCCAACAAAAAGAAGCTTGAGGAATATTTGACAGTTGCCCACACGGAAGAGTGCAATGCCATCCCACAAAATAATTTACCCCTAAAGTTAAAGGATCCAGGGAGTTTTTCATTTCCTTGCACAAATGTGAATCTTAATTTGGATAAAGCTCTATGCGACTTAGGTGTTAGTGTGAGTTTAATGCCTTTATCTATTAGCATGAAACTTGGCTTAGTGAATTAAAGCCTACAATGGTGACTTTGCAACTAGCAGATAGATCAATCAAGCATCCCTATAGGGTTTTGGAGAACATGCTCATGAAAGTAGGAAAGTTCTATTTTCTAATAGATTTCTTTGTGCTTGTGATGGAAGAGTGCCATGATTTGCCATTAATTTTGTTAAGACCATTCTTAGCAATCACAGGGGCAATCATTGATGTCAAAAAAAGGAAAATTGACTATAAGGTTTGATGATGAAGAGATTAATTTCACGGTGTTCAAGTCCAACATAACCAACCCCTTCAAAGAGACAAGAAACTTGCTTGATGCTATCCAAGAGCCACAATACTTCACCTCCACCTATCAAGCTTCAAGAACTCCACAATCTGCAGGACTTGGGTCATGAAGAGCAAAAGAAGAAGTTAAAAATTCTTAGGAGCAAATTTAGACATAAAACATGTAAGTTGAGCTTTGGGAATTGCAAGGGTGAAGAGTTTGGCAAAGGGGAGATTAGTCGATGCCATAGCAATTAATTAAGCCCCACAAGTCAAGCTAACGACTATAACTTAGAACTACACCCTATAACCCTTCTCTCTTTTTTTTTATGTTTCTTTCATTTTTTTTTATATCTCGTTGTGTACTAATTTTGTGCTTTCTTTGTTCTAGGTATAAATAAAATAAAAAAAGAGATTATACACAACAAGATGGCTTGATCTGTGTTGTCATGCACTCAGTTAAGTCATGTTTGCTCTACCAATTGCACAACTACACAAAGAAGGCGATGGATACTCAATCTTCGTTACCCCCTCTATCAGGAAAATGTCTCTTTCTTTTTTCTTTTCTTTTTTGTGCAATGAGGACATTGTAACCTCTAAGTGGGGGTTGGGAGGGGGGGTAGAATTTTGTAATTTATGTTTTTAGTTGGTTGAATTTTTTTCTAATTTTAGGATTCTGAGACATTTGTGAGAATAATTTTTGAGAATTTTTCTTTTCTTTTTTAAAGTGTTATGTGACTTTTGATCGTGTTAAAGGAATTTTAAGCTTAGAATTTGTGCTGTTTTGGAAATAGTGGACTTGTACCTTAAATGCAAAAAGAAAAACATTCTTAATGTTAGTTTTGAGCTTTTGTTTTGAAAATTGTGCCTTGCTGGCATTTGTTAAACTTATCTATAGCACACGCATATAAGAAATTGTTCGATTTCTTTCTTTACTTGTGAAATTTGGATAAAAATATGTGTTCAAAGAATTTTGATTGTATGTGTTGAGAATTGGTTATTGAGTTAAGTTTGATAACTTTCGGCTTATAAAGAAAATGAATCATGGACAAGTAATCTTTCCATGCCCATTCAAAACAGGTTTTAAGTGATTAGACTTGTTCTTTTTTGATTGTTTTGTGCTAAATTCCTTAGTGGGTTCTCAAATTTTAAAGGTTGTCTTGAAAAAAAAAAGTTGTCTATTTATACATTGATTTAATAACTGGGTACATGCATCACCAATGTGTGTATTCGCATAAAAAGACCATGTATGAGTGTGATGGGAAAAAAAAAAGAAAAAAAGGAAGAAAAAATCAAAAAAAGAACAAGGCAATCCTATAAACAAAAACACTTTGAAATTAGTTGTAGAAGCACAAGTAAGAATCTCTATATCCCTAGCGGATAGGTGGAAAGAATGAATACTGTTGTTTAAAGTGATGAATTTTCTTTAAAAGTTGGAAGTTCAAATACTTGCTCTTTAACTCACTGTCAACATTCTCTCTAATGCCTTGAAATCATATGTTTCTATTTAAATGAACTAAGTGTAAGTTTGAGGAAACAATGGTTTAAAACTATTCGTAAGCTAAGACGACGAAAACAAATGAGGTGTAACGTGCATTGTGATTTTTTGTTTTTAATTTTTGAATATGTTCATCTTTTCTTTGCTCAAGGATGAGCAAAGTTTAAGTGTGGGGGAGTTTGATAAGCTTAAAATGTATACACTTTTATGTGCATGATTTGTGTGCTTTTTATTGATTTTATTAAGTTTTTAAAGTCTTAAATTTGCAATTTGTGCTTTAGTATCTTAATTTGGCCAATTAAAAATGTTTGTGCAGGAAATAGGGGCTGAAATTGAGCTGAGAACATGAGAGAGCATGACGGGATGCCTTAAGCCGTCTTAATGAGCATGAAATCCCGATACGTCAAAGCCATCCTGATACATTCAAAAGGTGCCAAATTTTTGCAAGATGGTGTTGTCCCGATACACCTAAAGCCATTCTGATATGCTCAAAGCCTTCTCAATGTGCTATGCATACAAGAAATTTCCATTCCTATTAGGAGTCTGATTACAATCGCCCCACCGCTATTTAAGGACATCTTGTGCACGATTTTAAGAAACTTTTAGCTGATTTTTGAAGACGAGTTCAAGGAGAAAAGCTTAAGAAGGGTGACAGTTCAAGGGCCAAGTTCCTACATCCCTCAAGATTCTCACCTCAAGCCTAGTTTGTTTTTATGATTTCTTTTGGTTTTATCATGTTTTTGTGTTGTTATAGGATTCTAGGCTAGTCATTGATGAAATCCTCATAATTTTATTTGAATCCCTTTGATTTTAATTTATGTACTTCCTATCTATAATTCAAAGTTTTATTACTTGTGAATTTCTGATCAATGTTAACAAGCTTTGAGATTTTATATTCGTCTACAAAAGCTTGTGTATAAAATCTAACTATTTGTGTTATAGACATAAGGAACACAAAGGTTAGAAATAATTGTGCTCTTGTGAGATCGATTAGATTAATTAGTGAGGACTTCTTAATTAACATAACTCTTGCACGTAATGGGTCGAGGGATCCGTATGTGATTACGAAAGTAGACACATAGCATTCCTTGGCATGTTTGTTTTACATTCAAAAGGTGAATACAAATATTTTCGTAAGTTGGATCATGGGAAGGGGTATTATTTTTATCAAAGAGGGTTTGGATAATTACAAGGGGGGATTCAATTGATGATGCATAGATTCCAGTTTGCTCTTATTCATTTTTCTAATCATATTTACTTTCTTTCTTCTATTTCATAAACTTCCAATCAATTTTCAAAGCTTAAACAGTAGAGAATTTATAAGTTTGGTGCTTGGTAACCCATTCCTCATGGAAACAATACTTTACTTTCACTTTATTACTTGAGCAACCCATACACTTGGAGAAAATTCGCAACAATATCAAATTGATAACTTTTCGGATTCGAGCTATAAACTTTGTTTTGGGGCATGTAATGTTACGTTTTGGTATTTTGTGAAGCCCTCTAGTTCTATTAGGTATGGTATGTGGCATGTATGGTTCTAAACAACTTTATATGTTTTTTTGCACATTAAGCCTTATACACCTATTTTTAATGGTTGGTGGCTATAATTAAATGTAATGGTGCTAGCTGGAAGTCTACACCTTTTCTTACAATTATATTGGTCTCTCTCTTTTATGGTGTGATGGTGGGGCTAAGTAAAATGAATCAGATACCTTGGTGTTGTCCTAATGTTTAATTTTATTATTTGCTAATATAGGGAGTAATGCCAAAAAAAATAGGGCACTTTACTTTTTCTGTCGCCATGGGTTTTTTTTCCCAAGTTTATCAAAACATGGGATCTATTATGCCAATAACAAAAGCAAATATCTCACTCAGATCTACACATATCAAATTAAAGAAAAAAAAAAGGCATAACACAACAAACATCCAAAGAGCAAACTCATTAACATCACTGCAAATCAAAGTTACAACAACGATGAACCTCACCACCTACTTACGACACTTAATTTTTCAACAAAAGTACAACAAGAAAAACAAATGAAGCCGCACAAACAACCCAAGAAAAATTCACATTATTCCCACCATCTTCAAAATTCCTTGTTCTAAAAAGCACCTTAGACCACTTGAAACAACCTCATTAAGCTATTCGTGCTCATCTTCACCACCAAAATGTAAGCCTCTGAAGTGCTTTCTTCACCACCAAATGGTTCCAGTGTCACTCTAATAGGGTTGCACCACCAAAAAAACTTACATTTTTGAATCAAGCAACAATAAAACAACAAGCCTTCTGTAGGATTCAAATGAGACTCCACAAACCTTATGGTCACCGTTAACTCACAAGTGCAAAAGGGAGGAGGTAGATACTTGACCTTGCGGTCATTCTTTCGTTGGTTACGATAGAAGCTTAGAGGAGATACCATGGCCATGTAAAGGGGGTGAGAAAACTAGGGTTTCAAGCTCGTATTTGGGTTCGGGAGGGAGAGTACCAAATTCTAGACTAAAAGGTGGTACGATGATCATTTTCTAGTCATAGAACACTATCATATTCGCATTTATGGCTCGTAAAATACTCCAAGTTTTTTTTGTTAATTAGAAATCACACAGGGTTATTTATGAAAATATTTTCACTAGGGTCATTCACATTTATTAGAGGTAGCACAGGGGGCTAAATGCATTTGATTATGTATGAAACACTTTGTTGAGATCCGTATAAGTACAAAGGGCAAGGTTAGCTTGTTGCTAATGTAATTGTTCGTGTGACCTGATAATTAAACCCCCTCTCATCCTCCATAAGGTTCCAAAGTACTATGCACTACTAGAAAAATCCTACATTTCGACTAAATAGTGACAGAAAATGAGCAATTTCTGTTGCAAACCGTTGTTTGCAATGGCCTAGTACTGTTGTCGAATATGGCATCGCAAAAAATTACAACGATCTTGCAACGGCTAGAGCTTTTTCCTAGTAGTTGTGACACCCCTCTCGCTAGGATCATCCTATATGAGTAGGAATCACTTAACGGTCTTGCTAAGTACCAATGTTTTTGAATCGGTACGCAATACTGACAACTTATTCAGTACTGCCCAATAACAAAATTGAGATAAAATAAACACGCAATTAACTTACATAGAGTTGTAAGGTACAAATATCCAAGTACAACACTTTAGCTAGTGAATTTTCATTTCCTATTAAATAAGCTAGCCTGCTATATAGGGTAAAGGACTATGTGCTAATGATTGGTAATGCTCCAATCGGCTTAGCCGAGTCCCCTCAACCTATTTACCTGAAACTGAGGCAATAAATGAAAAGAACTTGGGCTGGTAAGTCCAAATGACTTAATGAGGCATGAAATATACATACAGATATATAAACTGAAAATAAGAGTCATAAACCAATAAAATAATAAATCATAAAAAAATGCGTTGTAGTACTAAGCACATATATACAAACTGAACAAGACGGATAGTGAACCATGAACGGAATCTCCAACCATATGACTATCCCAAAACATATAAACATAAACAAAAACCCTTATGTCTCCCTCGTCAAGGAGAGACCTCGATATTAAACTGAACAGGAGATGTATCATGCGTTCGTGCAATACATCGCTCCAATCTCTACTGCAGTCATCCTCCGGCTATACGTAAAAATTGGTTTTAACAAATGGTATCATATAAGAGGTTCCATCGACTATCCAGTTCTGTCCGATAGAATTCCTCTTATTAGTACCTGGGCCCAACTTCCCAAAGGCGTCCCTAAGGGTAAACAGATATAACAGAACAAATATGGCTCACAAACTGTCGATAAAATAATAGCTTGTCTTCAACACCAGAATACATAAAAACATATTTAAAACATGATAGCCTAAGGGTGTCAATAAATCATTTTTGAAACAGATATAATTAACAATATCATAAATGAAATACTTTTCAGGTATCACTTGACTTATAGTCTGGACAAATACTTTGTCGAAGCGTAGAGAGTAAGTTGTAATTCCAAAAGATTCGGATAACATAAATTAGATAGGGTAGGCCATATGAATATATTTACTACATATAGTTCAATGCCCCAGCAAGAAATAGACAAAGCACTCACCTTAAGAGCTTATTGTCTCACCAAGTTTATGAATTAGGTTGACTATGTCAACCTTGGTTCCTAGAATTTGCATCAATAGCTAAAGTTAAGGTATTATGCCGTAACTAGTAATCGTTGTTTAAGGGATAACATAACTACTTTAAGAAGAATACTATGCATAGATGCACAAGTAACAATATCTACACATGTGTTCATATTCAGAGCATTCAAAATAACTTTAACTACATATATATTTATATTTCTAAAGAACAATCTTAATCTTTTAATTATATAAGAATATACATAGGTTTATGAATAATCCTCCAGTGACTATATTTAAGCATATAAGTTGGTTTTACATGTATAGGCAAAACATGTAAGATAGCCTAGAGCACATATACAATGTATATAAAGATATTAAATAACTATTTACATTCTCTAAGTAACACAATAGTTGAATAGTCATAATTCTACAACATGATGAACGAACTTATACCTAGTATCCACTTTAAGAAAAATACTGCACATATTCTCACATAACTTCACATAAAGAATATAAAGAACATATATACTTTAAAACATAAAAGAGTACCATAGTTTTGAGTAATAACTAAGCATGCTTTATTCCTAATTTTATGAACATAGAGCTTAATTACAACTAAAAACATGTTTTCTAGCAACTTGTGGTAACATAATAGATTATTCAAGAGAATAGCATTCAAGAATATAGCATGTAACATAAGACTTATGTCTAAATTAATCATGAAATAACACCTTCTGAAAATCATTTCAAAAATAGACAAGCTACTAAACCAAGAGCATCGAAGCATGCTTGGCAAAACTTTTACTTATGAGCATTGAAGCATGCTTTTAGCATGAACTTTTGCTCAAGAGTATTGATGCATTCCTAAGCAAGAACTTTTACTCAAAGTGAACATAAATAACACTCCTACTTATGGGATTAACCAAGGTTTCTACCTTTTCAAGAGTGTTTGAGGGAAATAAAGGAGTATGTAGAAGGCTAATAGATATATATGTATGAAAAAAGAAGGGAATTATTGATATATATATATATATGTGTGTGTGTGTGTATGGAAGATATGCTATAAATAGAGAGTGTTTTGTGTGTTGAGATTAGCGTGAGGGTGGGTGTGTGTGTTTTAGGCGGGATTTTTGTGTGTGTGTGGGAAAATGAAGACAATGGCCCCTTATTATAGAATTTAGGGCAAGAAATAGGATTTTTATATCATAAGGTTAAATTATAATAAATGCATATAAGATAAGATAAGATATGATAGGATAATATAAGATAAGATAAGGATAAGATAGGATATGATAGGATAGAATAAGATAAGATAAGATAAGATAGGATAAGATAAGATAGGATATTTTGTAGTTATCCAATTTGTTATGTTTATCAAGAATCTTATCAAGATCTTAGCATTTAAGAACATTTATTAGGAGAAAATGACATTTTTTGATAAGTGTGTGTATATATATATATGATAAAACATGATCTATTATATAATATATAAATACAAATTCAAAAATTACATGTATATATAGCTATATTTTTGAAATATAATTATATTTATGCATATGACTTTATTAAAAATAAATTAATAAGTTGTAATTCTTGAAAACACATGTATGTACATATATATATTTCTTGATTTATATGTGTATCATAAATTCAATTGTTTATGATAAATATAATTAACACCTCACATAATTCACATATAAAATAAGGATCATATAAAGCATGAACTATAATTAAGCATTATATCATAAGAACTGATTTTTATATAGTTGTTAGACCTAAAATCGGGATGTCACAAATACTGTACATACAATTTTAATGTTTCAGACATATATCATAAGAACCGGTTTTTAGTTAGTATATAGTTGTTAGACCTATTTAAGGTATAAAAATTGGGATGTCACAGTAGTGATTTTTAATATTTTTTCAAAACTAAAATTTGTAATCTCCTATGCAATTTTCTAACAAGATTTTGCACAACTTCCATTGCAATATTTAATTTCCCAAAATAAACTTTCAGATTTCACCTTGTATGTAAAAGGTTATATAGTAGCATAACAAATTGTGTTAAATGGCCACCTATTCAATGGACGCAACAAGGACCAAAAGCAAATCGATGAATTTTGAGAGGTTTTGAATGTGTGTGAGTTATGTGATTTAGGACTTGTAGGCGGACCAATCATCTGGTCCAACATAAGGTAGTTGGATGCTTCACAAAAAGCAAGGCTAGACAAAGCATTAGCTAACCCTCGATGGAAGGAGCTTATCCCAGACGCATGGGTCCATCATATATCTCTGGCACTACCAGCCCATGTCATTATTCACCTTAAGTTGCAGACAGGTTGAGGTTGGGGGCCCAAGCCTTTCCGTTTGAGAACTTTTGGGCAAAAGAGGGGAAGTGTTGCAACTGATAGCTAGATCGTGGGTCAAGAGAGTGCAGATAGGGGAATTTCGTTCAATGATATATGAGAAAAATTACAATGGTGCGCATTGGAAATAGGGGCGATGAATGGTGATTGTTTATTAACGTCTGTGATTTGTGAGGGAGATGGACAACTGTATGAAGAAATTTTGAAATTGTGGACTATGGACAATTGTATGTTTGTGTGAATGTGTCTAGTGTAACAGTTTACAATAGCAAGAAGCAGTAGTAGGTTTATAAAGCAGTCTAAAAAAAATTGTTTTGTTTTTATTCTTGGTCAGGGCCTAAAACTTTTGAGTACCCGATTGTTGTGTACCCGACAACTTCGGGTTGGGATTGGGTAGCTATTTAGCTACTTGAAATTTCTAGTACCCAACCTGAATTTCCCAATCCCCGATCCCGACACCCACCCCTAATTAGAACTCAATAAATGGAATAGAAGCATTGTGGGAAATATTTTCCATAAGATTAGAAGGCACCAAGAACAACTAAAGGTGCTACACCATACCAGGCCATCCCTGGTTCGTACTCGGCAGATTGTGGAGGTGGAGAGGTGTCTTGTCTCCCTCCATGATGATTAGGCCCAACTTTGGCACCAAAGGACACGGGAAAATTGGTTAAAAGAGAGGGACCAAAATACAATTTTTTTCCATCAGACGGCATCCGATCGTAAGAGGAAAACACAATCTTCTCCCTACAAGATAGGGAGGGCAACAGAGTAACATTGCAAAAAAGCCTGGAGTGTGACGACCCGATAATCCTTCATATTTAAATAATTGATATAAAATCTTATGCTTCTTCAAAATGTTATTATTACTTGTTATTTTCACATTTTAGTTTGATTTTGAGAGTAATTTACAATTTGAACTGTAAAGTACTAATTTTCAAATTTGATTACCATTTTTGGAAAATTCATCTATTAAATACTTATGAGTTTTCAAAAATAATATAAATATTTTAGACATGTATTTATTTTATTTTATTTCAAATTTTCTAAATAAATTAGTCAATGTTTATAACTTCAATGTTAAATTTCCGATTTTATATGAAAATATGTAATTTTCGAAGTTTATAAATACAACAATATATATACATCTATATATATAAAATATGCCTACACACATATATATCTATACATATATATATATATATTTAAACACATACACACACATCTATCTATATATATATTATATTATATATACCTCTACTTCTACACATACACATCTATATATATGTGTATATATATATATATACTATATATTTACTTCTACACACACATCTATATAGTGATAGCCACACACACACACGTACATATATACATATATATATATATTACACACACACACACACAACATATATATATATATATTACTGGTCATATACTTGTTTACATGTACACATATAAACTAGTGGTGAATTATATATCTACTTATACACACACACATCCATATATATATATACTAGTGGTAAATTATATCTCTACATATACACACACATCCATATATCACCTAGTGGTGCTTTTTATATCTACATATCCACACACACATCCACATATATAGACTAGTGGTGATTTATAAATCTACATATACACCTACACGTCTACATACATAAATATATATATATATATACTAGGTTATTAATATAGTGATGTGTACAGATAAATAATCATATAGAATGAATGGTTTATATATTTATTTTATTATGATATTAGCTATTTCTTCTTTTTTCCTCTATAAATAGATTCCAACTACAACCTCATTTTCATCCCAAAATCCCGCCTAAAAACACACCCCAACACTCACTCTACTCTCAACACCCAAAATACTTCTTATTTATAGCCTATCTTTCACCCACATATATATATACACAAACCCTTCTATTTCCATTCATATATACCTATTAGCCTTCCATATAGCCCTTTATATACCATCTTTTGTCCCTAAAAATAGTTGAAAGGTAGAATTATTACCTTTCTCATAAGTAGTTTAGGCAACATGATCTTAGATTATTTTCATAAATAGGGCTTTAACTTGGGTTTACCAAAATAATGGTCAAATACCAAGTGATTGCCTATGTTTACATTTTATGATTTTATGCCTCAAATTATTTGCTATATATGTTAATATCATGATAATTGTTTTTATGTTATTATGCTTTCATAAAGGTACATGCATGAACATGGTATGTTTATTTATGCTTTGATAAAATATATGTGTTATGGAAAATTATTTCTCAATTATGTGTTGGGCCCGAAATATTGTAGAATGGATGTGGCTGAGTTCCACCGGAACATTTTATCGGAGATGCCGGTATTAAGTGTTTCAGCCCTCCATCTCCTAATCCCTCCTCATATGGACGGAGTGTTCTATATGAGAGTAGGTCGTAGGCTTCGGCATATACCCGGGTTATGACCACTGGTGTGACTCGATTGGGATTGGTGGAATCATGGAGTGACTCAGTTGGATTATCGATTGTTTGATCGTGGTGGGAGTTATAAGATATTGCGTCACTATATGTGACGAACAGGGAGTATTATGTGATTTTAAATATTTATGGGCAAATTTCACACACTTGCATCTTATGTGATTACGTAATAGTCCTACTCAACATGTTTGTTGATCGTGTTTCACATGCCTATTTTAGATCAACTTGAACTGGATCATCAGGAGAGCAGAACTAAGGAGTACTATGAAGCTTTTACCTAGACTTGATAGGGATTAATTGTGATGTACCATGAAAGCCGTCATATTTTGTACTAAACATGTTATCTATGAACTTTAATGTAGTATTGTATATTTTTCCTAGTCGTGACATGGAGACTATTGTGACTAGCCATATTTTAGATTTGTTTAAGGCGGTTGGCCCTAAGGGCCAAGGGATATAGAAAGGATGGACTTCGAACAATTGTCAAAGAAGGAGAAAATGGGGCTAGTCGAGCCTTTAAACCAAACGACAGTGGTCTATGCCCTTCAGAGCATGTATAGCTCTGAAGCTCCAGGTCTTGATGGCTTTACAGCGGGTTTCTACCAAAAGTGTTGGTCGGTTGTGGGGGGTGATATAGTGGTGGCTTGTAATCATTTCTTGCCAATGGAGAAAAATTCTTTATCCTCTGTAAACCAGGCAATAGTGGTCCTGATCCCAAAAAAAAGGAGCATATAAAATGGAAGATTTCAGACCCATTGGTCTTTGCAACGTAGTGTGCAAAATAATTGCTAAGGTTTTAGCAAGCAGAATACGGGGATTGCTAGACCATATTATATTAGATAATTAGAGTGGTTTCATACCCCGACGACTAATCCATGATAATACTTTATTGGCACGTAAAGCTATCCGTGTACTTAATAGCCGAAAGCATGGAAAACTTGAAGAGGTGGCAATCAAACTGGATATGTTGAAAGCACACGACAGGATGGAATAGGGTTTTCTATTCTATATGATGGAGAGAATGAATTTCCCACTCTAGTGGATTGAATAGATTCAAAAGTATATTTCTTTTGTGGTTTTTTGGGCATGTATCAATGGTCATCTCTCTAATGAGTTTCGGCCCTCGAGAGGTTTATGACAAGGAGATCCTTTGTTACCTTACCTCTTTTTACTGTGGTCTGAGAGTTTATTGGCTCTATTATGCCAAGCAAAAACCTAATGGCTAATTGAGGGATTGAGAATTAGCAATTATGCTGGCAGTTGAGTAACATTTTATTTGCTGATGATTCATTGGTTTTTATTTGGGCAAATGAGAGAGAAGTGAAAAGTTTGTTCAATATTCTACCAAAATATGAAACTTGGTCAGGGCAGAAGGTAAAGCTCAATAAACAATACTATTTTTTTGCTCTAATACTTTGTCAGGAACAAAAGAACTTGTTTGCCATTTACTTGGATATACTGATTAATCTATGGCACCGTACCTTAGACTTCAAGTCTCTTTTGGGAGGTCTAATAGGGAGAGCTTCTGCTACCTAAAGGAGCAAATTTGGAACTCTTTGTGAGGATGGGAAGGCAAATTATTATCCATGGGTGGAGAGGAAGTCCTAATTAAAGCAGTAGCTCGGGCCATTCAGACATATACTACTGTAATCATTTTTTGGTAGGCAGGGGAGGGAGGGGGGGAGGAACATCATGGATATATATCAGGGGAGCGATGGGCACAACTGTGTGTGTCCGAGGTTTGGGGTTTTGGGATTTCATATGCTTCAATGCAAAGTAAGGCATAATCAATCATTTGTATGGAACAGTATCATATCGAAAAAATTTGGCTTCAAAATGAGCTTAGTTGGCATGTTGGAAACAAACTTCGAGCGCTTTTTTTTAGAAGTAGATAAGATTATTGAGGTGGTAAGAGTGTGCGGATGGAGTGTGGTCAGTCAACTCGAGCATTATATACTAGTGGAGGACCGATCGTATTGGTCTTATAACCCATCGAGGAGATTCACAATTAAGTCAGCTTATAGGCTTTTCCATCAATATAAAATGGATAGATTGATGTTTGAAGAGTGCTCACCTGAGAACCCCAATATAAATCTAATTTACAAGGCTATATAGAAGAGTCACCTTCCTACCAAGATCAAAATTTGGGCATGGAGAATGGTGAGAGACAAAATCCCAATAAAGTTTAACTTAGCTTGAAGGGGTGCTGCGAGTGGATACCGTGTGTGGGTTGTGCATTTTGGTGGAGGATAGACGGCATTCCCAACTGAGGGGGCCACCTTTTAACCCAAACATATGGCTAAGCTCATTACTTTCCATATTGCACATGGTGAGCATAAAATCTAATGACAGTTAGTTTGAGAGGTTCATACTGACATTGTGGAGTGTTTGGGGAACTTGAAATAAATTTTACATGGAAAGCAGGATACCAAATTTTCTGCAAACACAACATTAGGTGCTCAAATGTGCATATGAACTCAGTAGCTGCGTGCGAGGGAGCTCCCAAGCGTACACGTGGTGCCACCAAACTAAATATTGAATTCTTTCAAACACTATGAGCAACCATATACCTATACAAACAAAAAGTAAAAACTATTATAATTTCATACTTATCAAACTAGGGTATAATGAGACTATCCATATACATTACAAATGACGCTTAAATAAATGGTCTCCAAGTTTATAACTTATTTTGTATGGATTAGTATTCTTGTAATATAGAGTTGTCCAACAAACTAATACATTTAGTGCAATTTATAGTAAAAAAATCTACTTAGTCAATATACATAAGCTAGCAAAGAAAATATATGTTCAACGAAATAGCAGCATGAGCTGAGAATATGCCAACTTTTCTAGTTTATATACTTTTGACCTAAATCTTATCTCAAAACTTGGAGGTCGAATATTTATCCAGACCTCCTTCTCTAGGTCTACGATGAGAAATGCATTCTTCACATCTAACTATTGTAAAGGCCAATCCATACTAGATACAATCCATACTCTCATTGCATGCAACTTTGCCAGATGTGAAAAAGTTTTGAGGTAATCAATACCATAATCTACATGAAACCTTTAGCCATCATGCACGTCTTGTATCATTAAAGAGTTCCATCTAACTAGTACTTATCTACAATCACCAATTTAAACTCAACAATATTTTATGTTTTGGTAGCTCCATTAGTTCTATGTTCCATTTTTGTCTAGTGCTTGCATTTCTTCCAAAATAGCCTCTTTCTAGTTAGGAACTTGTAAACCATCATGTACAATTGTGAGGTACAATCCTAGACAAGGTATGTGACAAATTTTTGTAAGATATAAAGTTTGATGTGGGATACTTAGTAAAGCTCCTAGCACCTCTACCATTAGCAATGGGAACATCAACATTAGAACTACATGCAAATTGAATTAACTCAAAACAAATACGGATAGGCTCATCATGAAGGTTGCCTAGAACTTTAGTGAGATGGTGAATAGTTTTTGGTCCAGTCTCCTAATGCTACTGAGAATGATTGGTTTCACTACTTCGAATTTGTTTCACTCTCGAGTACACAAGAAGTTGATTTGTACATATTGTTCCTCCATCATTGTTCTTATTGATGTTATGACATGGCTCTACAGAAATTAGAGCTAAACTTTTATTATTTAAATGACCACTGTCTATTTTTATAAAAGAATATGGCTCATAAGATAGGTTGGTTTCTCAATTTGAGAAACATCAAAGAGATTCGAATTTTCACCATGTGTCTCCTCTTGAAGATGATATCGAAAAATGATTTAGATTTAGAAAAAATTGACATCCATTGTGCCAAACATTTTTCTTGAACTAGGTTTATAATTGATAAGTTTATATTTGCATTGGATTTTTGGTGATTATTTTCTCGGACTTATCTTGTATTTTTGCCTATTTGAGCTTAATTATGCACCAAATTGAAGTAAAACATTATTTTGCATGCAAAGAAGGCAAAATACGAGAAAAGGCATGAAAATGAAGTCAAAAGCTGAGTATGTACACAAATATTTTGAAATCTTACCTAGTTCTAGCAATCCAAGGAGGCTATGAGTCTATAAGATTTTGTACGTATGCAAATATTTTTGTATGTACGCAGAAGCCTCATCAGCAGTTATGAGTTTCCCTTTTTGAGAAGAACTCTAATTTGGAAAGAGTCTTAGGCATTTTCTGCATCCTAAAAGACAAGAAATAGGGGGAAAACATATCATTATTCATCTTGGCTAGGTCTAGACTTCAATTGAGAAATTCCCTCTATCGCTTTTCTAGATCTAGATTTATTTTTATTCTTTGAAGACATTTATCAAACAAGAAGATTGGAGAACTCAAGGATTGAAGCAAGAAATTTGGCGACGAGTTTTTCTTCTCGTCTCCTGTCTAAATTTATTGTATCGATGGAATTATATGTATTCATATTTTTCTTTCTAATTGTGTCAAACTAAATGTTCACTTAGTATTGCAATTGAACTTATTATATAAACCTAAATTTTATTCTCCCTTATTCATCATTGTTTGCGAGAATTGATTCAATTTTGATTCATCATTATTGATCGTTTGGCCAACAATTACGTCCAAGGAACCCTAACTAGGCCTCGACAGAGGAAAATTAGGATCAGACATAAATTGGATAGTGTATGTTCAAGTAATTGCATGTACATTCATATTGAATTGGTTGTGAGATTAAAATATACTCATAACCCATGCACACCCAGCAGAGCGGTTGCTAATGCTTTGTTTCGAATTTGCTAGCCATAGAAATATAGGGCAGTAATTCACGATAAAAGAATTGGGGTAATTCAATAGAAAGCCATAATTAGACAAGTTCCCTAGGGTATCAAATTTTGCTTGTAATGTATTAATTTAGGGAGAAGAAGAGTTAGGGGATCATAATAAGGGAAATTGCAGTCTTAATCATTTTATCATTGAATCAGTCCTTGGTTTTTTTTTTTTTTTGGTTTAGCTTGTTTGAATTTACATATTTAATTTTATTCTATTACTTCTTGATATTAACCGTTAGGATAAAACTAGCGAGTATCATTTTGGTAATTAGTAACATAATCAAACAAGTCCCTATGGGAACCAAAAACCAGTTTCATCACTTATTACTTGATTGGCACACGTATAATTTCGTGGAAATTTTACTGAACAAGTTTTTGGTGTTGTTGCCGGGGACTTGATTTAATTATTGTTTTACTAATATCAATATCAAGCTTACCTAGTCTTAGTTCTGACATTTTATTTTATTTTCCTTTTTATTTTTGCTTCTCTCGTGGACATGCAGGTATAGAACACCTGTTTGTGTTGCCAATGGCGGATGATCCTAACAATCAACTCCAGCAAGTTGACAGGACTTAGGAAAACAATCAAAATCAGGCTAATAACATCAATGCATCATAGAGGGCCATTTAGGGTTATGCAGTACCATTACTGGATGGTTTACATTTGAGTATTAGGAGGCTAGTAGTCCAGGCCAACAACTTTGGCGATGATACAAGTGCTACAATGAATGGGGTAGTTTTCAAGATTTTCAACAAAGGACCTAAACATGCACATAATGAATTTTGCGGAAATCTATAAGACATACAAACAAGATGGCATTTCAAGGATGTTGTCTATTTGTGGTTATTCCCATTTTCACTTCACGATAAGGCCAAGTGGTGTTTAAATTCATTGCCTGCAAATTCCATCACTACTTGGGATGAGCTACCATAGAAATTTTTGGCGAGATACTTCCCACTGAATAAAAAAATGGAGATGAGCACAACAATCTTTCAATTTGAACAGTTCAGGGGGGGTCAGTATGGGAGGGTTAGGAGAGATTTAAAGAATTGTTGAGAAAATGTCCACACCAAGGCCTTCCACCATGGATGAATTTACAAATATTTTACTAGGGCCTACGAGATTAAATAATGATGACAATTGATGCTGCAACTGATGGAACTTTATTGAGTAAGCCAATAGATGATGCTTACGAGCTGCTAGAAAAGATGGTAGCAAACAATTGTCAGTATTCATTGAGAAGAGGGGGTCCAAAGAAAGTAGCAGGAGTTCATGAAGCGGGCGCGATGACAGCATTATCAGTGCAAATAGTTGCATTGTCCAAAAAAGTGGAGGCAATTAGGTTACACAGAAGTGGTCCCCGTGGCGAACTTGGCCTAAATAGTATGCTACAATTGTAGGGACAGGCATATTTGTGATCAATGCCCCAATCTGCCAGCAACAATTAACTTTTTTGGTAATGCAAATAGGAACGAACATATCTCGTTTTCAAACACATATAATCCAGGTTGGCGGAGTCACTTGAATTTTGCCTGGAGTAACCTACAAGCTAATTCGTCCATAACTAAGCCAACTCCACCCCTGGGTTTGTGCAACATCAAGGGTTCTAAAACCAACCAAGTATGCCAATTCTAGAAAAGAAGCCACCATGGAAGAGATTTTTAGGTAGTTTATGGTGCAGATTGATACAGCTATCCAGACTCAAGCTGCATCCTTGAGAAACTTGGAGACTCAATTGGGGCAATTGGGGCAATTGGCAAGTGTTATTAGCAATAGACCTCTAGGGCGCCTTCTAATTGATATTGAGCAAAACCCAAGAAAGGAAAGTAATGAACAATGCAATTTCATTTCCTCCTACAATAGAAGGGACTCGAATGTTGAGATATAGGCAAAGAGGAGCATCTCAAATAAGAACTAATCAACAAAAAAGGTAGTGGAGAAAACAAATAAAGAGTGTGCTAAAATAGTTACTCCACCACCACCCTCATTTCTACAAAGGCTTCAACAACACAAACAGGATAAGCAATTCTCCAAGTTCCTTAACATGCTCAGGCAATTGCACATCAATATTCAGATTCTACGAGTTTGAGACAATAACCCTCATTGAGTAGTACAAAACAAGCTGCCACCTAAAATCAAGGATCCTGGAAGCTTCACCATCCCATGTATGATAGGTAACCGTTATTTTGGTAAGGCACTTTGTGATTTAGGAGCTAACATTAATTTGATGCCTTTTTGATATTTGAAAAGCTTGGGATTGGGGATGCTAGACTAACTGCTATCATTTTAGAACTCGCTCATAGGTTTATAACTTATCCTAGGGGGATTATTGAGGATATGTTGATTAAGGTTAAAAATTTATATTTCCTGTTGATTTAATTGTGTTGG
This sequence comes from Petrea volubilis, assembly GCA_026212405.1. NCBI lineage: Eukaryota > Viridiplantae > Streptophyta > Magnoliopsida > Lamiales > Verbenaceae > Petrea > Petrea volubilis. The sequence continues at coordinate 17,174,813 of CM047874.1, forward strand.
ATTGTGAGGAAGATTGGAAACAAGTAGAACTGTCACTAATGTGCAAAAAGGAGAATTATCCATGACAATTCACAATGAGCAAGTAACATTTAAAGTTTTCAAGCCCATAAAACTTTCTAATGATTCTAAAGAGTGTTTCGCAGTAAAAGCAGTACATTGGTCTAAACAGGAGAAGGTGAATGCTGGAACCTCTTCAAAAGGAATGAAATATTGTCTTGGAATAAAGGCTTTGAAGGCGGTTGTTAAGGGGAGCATGAAAACATGAAAAAATTTACAACTGAATTGTAAGAGCTCATAAAAAAGGCGCAAGAAGAAAATCATAGTGGATCATATCAAGCCATGACTGAATCTTAAGTTACATAAGTCCAGGCTAAAGCTATATTCTAGGAGACATAGGAGCTAACTAATGATGCCAAGTGCAACCATTGCGGCACCCCTCTCGCTAGGATCATCCTATACGATTGGGGTCCATAGACGATCGTACTGAGTACAAATCTTGTGATCGATACCCAATGCAAACGTCCTAATCAATTTCATCCAATATTTCTTTATAGCATAATGAATGTGAGATAGGAACATAAAGCTTTTGACATATATAAAACAATTTAAGTATAATAAGGGTACGAAACTGATATAATCAAACTTTCCAGTACAAGTTGCAAAATCATCTTTATTCTAATCACTGTTCTAGCAAACAAAGCCAAAGGTTAAATGCTAGTGAGTGGGTGAATGCTAATCATCTTATGGGGATCTTCTAATTGTTGGCTTGAGTCTAAGGCAGTGAACAAAAAAGAAATGGGGTGGTAAGTCCAAATGACTTAGTAAGGCATAATATATGGTGATGTAAATATTAACAAAAGGCTATAGAAAATAAGAAAACTGGAAACTATTTAAAATAATAAATCATGATAAAGTGCGTTGTAGTGTGAAATTTGTATTTTAGTTACACAATTTGAGGATTGAGCGATACCGATAGTGAGTCATGAATAGTGTCTCCAACCTTATGACTATCTAAAACAATAAAATAATAAAACCCTTATACCTCCCATGTCAAGGAGCTATCTCGACTGCAGTAAACGGCAACGGTAGTTGTACTACGTGCGATACACCGATTTGACCCTATTACATCCAACCTTTAACTGTATGTCTTAATTGGATCCTGCGGTATAGTATCATCTAAAAAGGACTCTACTTTTAGTCCGTTCTGCCCAATATATCCTTCTTATATGTACCGGGCCCTGACTTTCCCAAGGGTGTCCCCAAAGGTGTCAATCGTTCAATAAACAGTAAGATATGGCTCACAATTTTCAATAATACAATAACTTGTTTCTAATATCAGTGATAAATAAATCATAACCAAAATAAGATATATATAGCTTCAAGTAGCCAAAGATGCAAGTATATCTTTTGAAATAGCAAAGGAACCATAACTAAATCGGATAACAAGGTAGGCTATACGATAATATTTACTACATATAGTTCAATGCCCTAGAACAGAATAGACAAAGCACTCACCTCGGTGGTTTAGATTTTACCAATGTTTAGGGGTTGGGTTGAACTCAATAACCACCTTCTAATTATGAAAGTAGGCTTTTTCTTCTATATATGTGAGTGTGAGTGTGTGTGTGTAGTGTATGTATGTGTGTGACCTTGTATGTGTGTGTAAGTTGTATGTATTGTGATTTTTAAGTATGGGGGTGACCCCCTACTTATAGGTGTGTACTCAAGACATATTCATTATTTTATTATTAAATCTCAAGATAATTCCAAGTGTATGAATCAAAATGAGATAAGGGTTTAGGTGTCCCAAATCTTATCTTTTCAATATCTTAAATATGCATTTTTGGCTAAATTATGACCATTGATCTTTTCTTAAGAATTAAGGATAAGATTATAGCCCTTGGATTGAGATAAGGGCTTGTATGGATCTCATACAAGTGTTCTAGGGTTTATGAAGATTAAAACAAGTGTCTCTACACATGTCTTCCATTCTTGAAGATCACCTTATCTTAAATATCATGAGAACAAGTGGCCTTTGAGGTGTCTTGATCATATTTCCTACAATTATAAAGATAACATGTGCATAATAACAATGTGCCATAAATCTCTTCTAACATATGATATGGACAAGTGTTCTAACACATGTAACAAATAAATTTCTTCTAGCATATACTATGAACAAGTGTTCTAACACATGGAATAAAATAAAACATCCTATTATTATTAATTTATATATATATTATTTAAATTTTTGAATTTTATGTCTATTTTACGCATAATTTTTAGATTTTATTAATAAATACATGTACATATATTTATGGTTTTTAGGTATGTATATATTATGTAATTTCGGTTTTTATGTGTGTATCATAGGAACCGATTTCTATTATTATAATTATATTTATTATACCTATTTCATGTATATAAAAATTGGGATGTGACAACCCTAGTCCGACTGATGACTACAATTGAAACACTTTTTGGGATGCAACCCACAGTTTTATGCTTTTGTGTTATTGCATTCTTTAATTCTATTATTTTTTAGATCATTTTTGGGTTAGTAATATGTTTTGTTGTGCATTTGCATAACCTTAGCCCTATTCCCAACCCCAAAAGGCCCACCACCCTGTCTAAAGCCCACCCTATGAATTTTATACTAATCTAGAAACCATGTTTGTAGCTCAAAAAACAATGAGCCCAAACCCGCAAAGTTCGATTGGGCACGAAGAAATACAATTAGCACACCATAATCAACTCACAATCCGTCACGTATACTTCTATCCTAACCCCATCTACCCTTACCAAATCAATGTCCAAACTGTCATACGCCCATCCTATAACCCACTCAAGAATAGGGTACCTGCACTAGCCTGTGACAATGGAAGCCCCGTTGGTCTACTCTGACTTTGACATGAGGCTTTACTTTGTCTAGACTATGGAGGTGCACCCTTTGTTTTGGCAGATCTAAATAGTGTCCAATACCTCAGAATAGTGAACCAACAATGGTTAGGTTGCCGTATGGAAGCCGATCTCAGCCTGAGGTAGAAACATCAGCAATGTTGCTTGGCAACGATAATTGCAAATCAAATTTATGGGAACTCGTGGAGATTCCGATTGACCACCCCATTACGCTGGGTACACTGCACTCGATTCCAATAAAGATTCTAACTTGGAATTGTCAAGAAATGGGAGGAAGAGACTTCAGGCGGCACTTTGGTGATGTGATTAATGACCACAGCCCTGATGTGGTTTTCCTATTGGAGACCAAAGTCTCAGAGTAACGTGCAGAGAGCATCTCATGTAACTTGGGATTTTCTAATATCGTTCGGGCATAACCATGGTACATGAGGGCAGCATATGGTTGTTGTAGGATAAATCAAAAATACATGTGGAAATACTAGTGGTATGGCCTCAAGCCATACATGCATAAATTAGTCCAAGGCTAGGTGAAAGTTGGATTTGCTTGGGCATTTATGCTAGTCCAAACCCCATAAAAGAAACAAGCTTTGGATGAACCTGGAGGAAATAGGAAGGAGCATGAACAAGGCTTGGCTTATTACTAGTGATCTTAATGGCAAAGCTAGATCGTGCGAGAAAAGGAGGGGCAGAAGAGCTACTTGGAATCGATGTATGAGACTTCAAGAAGCATATAACATATGTAATCTTCTTGCATAGGCGAACCGAAGAAGTGGTTGCAATCAATTGAAGGAGAGATTAGATAGGTCATTGGCCAATGTTGAGTGGAGAAGGCGATTTCCCGAAGCACTCATCCTACATCTTCCTCGTACACATTCTGACTACCATCCCATCCTCACCTCTTGTCTCAATTTTGAGAATACTCCAGAGAGCAAACCTTTTCATTTCGAACTTGCTTGGATCACTCATCTGGGCTACCCTCTACAAATTCAAACAATTTGGGACATAGGGGAAGATGTAGCTTCGACACTTGCCAATCTGCCTTTGGTCATGAGGAAGTGAAACAAAAAAGATTTTTGGAATATTTTTTATAAGAAGAAAAATATTAAGGCTAGGGTCAATAGTGAATTTCTTCATAAACTCGAAACTAGGAGGAATTACTCTGGTTCCAAAAGTCCAGAGTTAATTGGATTAAATTTGGTGATAAAAATTTCCACCTATCCACTATCACACTATCACATGTAGGAGGAAACATAAAGTTAATGCCCTTTATATCAATGGGGATTGGCAACTTGATTCCAAGAAAATAAAGGAACAAGTGTTGACGTATTTTTTAGAATTTTTTGAAGGGGAGATGAACACTAATCTATTACGTTTTCCATGTAGTAGACTTCAAAGATACCTTAGTCGGGAGAATGGTTACAAGGTTAGACATTCAGTTCCAAAGGAAGAGGTTCATAGTATGGTTAAAAGCATGAACCCATATAAGGCGCTCGGGTCGGATGGGTGTCAAGCTTCTTTTACCAAAAATTTTGGGATATAGTTGGAGATTCGGCATTCTATTTTGTGGCCAATCGTTTCAACAAAGGCGAGATGCTTGAAGCAATTAGGAGTTCTCTTGTCACCCTCATTCCTTAAAAACAACAACCCAACCACTATTAAGGAATTTCAGCCCATTCATCTTTGCAACACACTTTTCAAGACTGTCACCAAAACCACTGTCCTCCATTTAAATCCTTTGTTAACTCCCTTGTTAGCCCCTTCCAAAGTAGCTTTGTACCTGGTCGAAGTACTCAAGACAACATTTTAGTATTTCATGAGGTTTTGCACTCCTTAAACAATCAAGAAGCCAAAAGGGTGGTATGCTTATAAAACTTGATTTGGAAAAATCCTATGATGAGATCAATTGGAAATTCCTCGAGCAAACTCTTGAGTTTTTTCACTTTCCCCAACACTTGATAAACCTTATTTTAAGTTGTGTCTCTAGCATACAACCTCAAATTCTATGTAATGGGGAACCCTTGAACCCATTCATACGAAATGTGGGCCACGGCAAGGCAACCCATTGTCCCCTTATCTTTTTGTGTTATGCATGGAGCAACTTTCTTACCTTATTAAGGAAGACAACGAGAAGAAACAATGGAAGTTAATCACCCTTTGTCGAAATGGTCTTAAACTATCCCATATGCTTTTTGTAGATGACATTGTGCTCATGGCTAAAGTAACCACTACCAATGTTGCCTTGATCCGTGAAATCATTGACAAATTTTGTCATTCATCGTGGCTTAGAGTTAACCTTACCAAGTCCAAAGTCTTTTTCACCCCTAGATTTAAAACTGCAACTAGGAGTGAAATCAGTACCATTTTGGGAATAGGGAGCACTAATGAGTTTAGGACCAATCTTGGCGTTAACTTCTAAGAAGAGAGGGTGAATGCTAGCTCATTTGTGTATATTGTTGATAAGGTCAGTGCTAAACTTACTGCTTGGAAGGAAAAAAATTTGAATTTGGCCGCTCGTGTCACTCTCATCAAGTTGGTGATGTCGTCTATACCAATATACACCATGCAATCTAACTGGCTCCCGACCAAAATGTGTCAACAATTGGATAGAATCAATAGGAATTTTTGTGCGGGGACAGTGAGGAATCAAGGAAAGTACATCTTGTATATTGGAACAAGGTTTTGAGGATCAAGAGAGAGGGCGGACTTAGGATTAGAGAGACTAGGGTGACTAACACTACCTTATTAGAAAAAATAGGATGGAGGGTTAGCAATAGAGATGATAATCTGTAGGGGAAAATTTTTAGCCAGAAATATCTTAGCGGTGGCAATATAGTTAGCCACAAACCTAAACCCCAAACGTCTAGAGTATAGAAAGGAATCGTGCGAAGCACAAAGGCCATTGAAGGGAACATGAGGTGGTAAATTGGTAGTGGAGAAACGATCTCATTTTGGTTTGATAGATGGTAGGGTAATGGTAAAGTTCAGGACTGTGTTGAGATGGCTATAGATCCAGAGAATAGAAATTTCCAAGTGGCCCAAATGATTGACTCGATTGGAAATTGGGACCTAATAAGGATTAAAACTCCAATTCCCATACATGTCTAAAATGGAATATGTAGTGTGCCAATCCCCATTGATAGACAAAGAAAAGTTAAGAGAATATGGGCCGGTTTGGCTAATGGCCTATTTTCATGTAAGTCTGCTTATCATTTTCTTACTACTCATCATAGGGCATGCATGAACCATTGTAAAAAATGGGAGTGGATCTGGAAGACACAATGCCCTAAAAAAATTAAAACTCTTTTGTGGCTTTGTCATTACGAAAGCCTTTTAACAAACATGCTTAGGCTTGATAGGAACTTGGCGGTTAATGATACATGTACTAGATGCAATTCAGATAGGGAGGATATTTTACATGTCTTCTTACTTTGCCCAAAGGCCAAGTTAGTTTGGAAACAATTACTCTATCCCTCTGATTTTGGGAAAATCTCATCAGTTACTCCTACCCTTTGGTTCATTGAAAACTTGAGAGCCTTCCTCAAAAGGTCGTCCCTCCCAATTCTTGGGAGCACATATTTCTTGTGACTATTTGGAATTTTTGGCTAGCAAGGAACAAATTTGTGTTTCAAAACCAAGACGAGCAAGTTTGGATAATCATATTCTCTATCAAGAAATTGGCCTTGGAACCGTCGGGCAGCCTTTACGAGAACGACCACAACAACAAGAAAGTGAAAGGAAATAATCGAGTGGAGGAGGCCAAGCGAGGGGTGGCACAAACTTAACACCAATAGAAACTTCCTAGGCGACAAGAACATGGCTGCAACTAGGGCCTCATCAAGAAGGATAATGGAATCTGGCTCACTGGATTCTCCATTTGGCTAGGCCAAGTCTCAATAGTCACAACAGAGCTTCTAGGACTAAGAGAGGGGCTCAAGATTGCATGGAAAAGGAGATTGGAAAAACTTGAAGTAGAAGTTGACTCTGAACCAGTCCCAAAGCTTTTATATGCGTGAGATGCTAAGATGCATCCCTTCGAGCTCATCCTTGAGGAATGTCGCAACCTACTCTGGAAGCCATGGACAGTGAACATTCATCATGCCAGAAGATCGTCTAATGCGTGCGCTGATATCCTAGCTAAGCTTGGACATAAGACTTCTAGGGATACTATTGTTTGGGAAACTCCACCCTTAGAGGTGAGAGATTTGGTTTGCTCTGAGGAAGCTAGGACTCAGTTTGGCGTTAATTTCCTCCTCACCCAAAAAAAAAAAAATAGCTTTCTGAACTATAGAAGTGCAAGCTACAAAGTTCCTCCTTTGTGCATAAAGCTACACAAGCTTTTTGCTATTCCAAGAGATAGCACCATCACTTAGCAGGAATATATTATGAGGTGGACATAAGCGCATGTAAACCACACACTCAATCAACATTTGTGTATTCTATTGGCCACAAACTCTTCATTAAATAGCAGAGGCATGATTCTACTAAATTACATAGCGTTGTCAAAATTTTAACAAAATAATATTTCGATGTTATCCTATAATATATTTATATATATATAATATTAAAAATACAAATATAATTTTAAATGTTCTACATCAACACATATGCAAAATACTTCTTTCAAAATCACGAGTGGGCCAAACCTACTTCATCTTTAGTGTCATATAGAAATATTGTAGATAACCTTGATTATGTTGTAATTATCCATGTATGTTAATCTTTGTTGGAAACTTAAGCGCGTAAATAGTGCCTTTATATATATATGTGTGTGTGTATATATATATATAACTATTAAAAAAGGTTTAATTTGACACATATAATATGACACTTTTAAAAAATATTACAATTTTGTACTTATCGCGGTACTTCATAAAAGTGCCTTAATAAATTATACCAAATTTGAACTATAATGGATTTATCGTAATACTATAAAGTGTCAAAATATGCTACCGCAATACTCAAACATATGACACTGTAGCTAGTGTCACCAAAATAAATTGGCTTTTAGTGACACTAGCTAAAGTGTTGTGTACTTAAGTGTCCGACAACATAGTTTGATATTTTATAGTGTCACAATAAATACATTACAATTCAAATTTAAGATAGTATATTAAGGCACTTTTTATGAGATATCACAATAAAAATATAACACTATCATATTAAATGTGTCAAATTAGATCATTTTTTTAATAGTTTATATATGTGTATATATAAATATATATATATATATATTAAACCGATCTCGTTTGATAAGTTGGATGGATACCTTATGGGGATGATATCCTAATCAGTGGAAGAGTGATGCCAATATAGCGTACATAAGTCATTAGGCTTGCAATAAAGCTTAGAAGTCGTATATGTTTTGTGCAAACCACGCTTAATACATACTTTATTTTATGGCAGCTAGAACCAATTGGACCTTACATACTTTTTAATACAAAAAAATAAGACAAAAGTAAATAAATAAAAGAAGCTAACATTTGTTCTTTAATTGTTTGTTCATTAAAACATCATCTTCAGCATAATTCAACCAAAATACCCCTAACTCGTCGAAAGTGCCATTGATTTTAAACCAAGCTATTAATCTGATATACCTCAACCAAGAAAATAAAGTTTTTTTTTTAGAAAAGAAACGGAAAAAACCTAAAAATGGAAAAAGGATATTCCATTTAATTTTTTGTGTGTGTGTTTAGCGTGCATAAGAAAGTAGGTCTTCTTTAATTGGAAGAAATTATAAATTATCAATAAGGTTCCTTTTTGATAAAACTTGTCGCAAAATTATAGTTTCCTTTTTGTTGTAGTACCAAGTAAAAACATTAATAATTGGACGAATATAAATATACATATTTGATAGGTTCAAATTTTAATGTTGTTATATTTTTATTATTGATTGATTGATTAGATTTCTACTGCCATTAATTAGCCAATAATGAATCTAGACTTCGTGCCGATGAGGTCTAGCTCAACTGGCGAAACTGAGGCCTCAAGACTCTAAAGGTCTTGGGTTCGATTCCCACCGGTGAATGTGTGGACTTTATTCCTACCTTCATGGTAGTTTATTACTCTACTTTAATAGTAGTTTATTATAATAGTTTGTTTATAGTTTGTGAATGATTTAGTTTGAAATATGATGTAATAGTTTGATTTGTACTTGAAGAGTTATTGATGTAATCCGATGATATGTATTCAAAAAAAAAAGGAATCTAGACTTCGTGAATTTCAAGTATTGAGACTGCACTTATTTATCTCTCTGTTTGATTTTTTTTTTTTTTTAATCAAAAGAGAGCATTACAACGGGAGAAAATTACAAGTAAAGCCAAAAACATAAAACACGATAACAAAACAAAATCAAGGCCTAAGTTTGTGTCTAAAATACGGAAGACCAATCATATCCATTCTCACTAATCCACGAAGTTTGCCTTGGAATTGTGGCGGTTCAATCACTCTAGATGCAAGGTAATCACATGCCATGTTAGCAAGATAATCCGCAACTTGATTGCCTTCACGAAAAATGTGCGTAACTTTCACTTCCATATGTCGCCTTAAAGAGCGAATTTTGCACAGAAGATGTTGTAAATCCCAAGACGTCCCTTGATCAGTAACAATGAGCCCCTGAACGACTTGCGCATCCAACTCAAGCCAAATCCGGTGATACCCGCGTGCATGTGCAAGCCTCAGTCCTTCATATGCTGCAAATAATTCAGCGTATGTATTTTTACAATTCCCAAGGTAAGAATAAAAGGCGAACAGTGGAGTGCCCAAGTGTGTTCTCGCAATTCCACCTGCCCCAGCGATAGCAGCTCCCTTCCGATAGGCTCCATCTGTGTTAATTTTAATCCAAGAAATCTCAGGTTTGATCCATCTCACCATGCGGACCTCAGTACGCTGTGGCCGCTGTTGTATTTGAAACAACTCAGTCCACATGATCATCACCTTGCCATAGATGCGATTTCAGGACCCCTGATTCCATAAGGAGTCGAATATGTCGCCAAATCCTGAACACAATCTGACTAGCGATAACCCTTTTGCCCCTGTATTTCGCATTGTTCCGAGCCTCCCATAAATACCAAAGAATGAGAATAGGAACAATAAGTCTCACACTCAAACCCCCTCGAATATCTCTAAACAATTAATATTTTATTCTATTGGAATCCGAAATTTTAAATTATGTTCTATATATGGATAGTAAAAATTCATAGCACAATCCATAATTTCAGAGCAAATTTTAGTTAATTACTATTTTGCCCTTTGGGTCAATGATAAATATTGCATATCTTTTTTAATTCATATTGTATTAATATCATATAATATTTTCAAAAGTAAAGAATCCTCTATATCTCTAGGTAAAATTTATTTTGATCCCTAAGGTCTGATTTTAATCTCAAAATAGTCTATGTGTTTTTAATTGCCTTCAATGTCATCCTTCCACTTATCTTCCAGTAAGTATTAATGGCAGTAAAATATAAATTGACCAAAACAACTTTAAAACTACCTATTCAAGCAAAAAATAATAATAATAAAACTTGTCCCTAATATTTCAAAATAAAAGCAAAAGTCCTTCAAATTTGTTGAGAAATATTTTAATACAAACAATATTTTTTAGCACTTAAGTGGCTCAAAATGCAATTGGGTCAAAATTGTGTAGCCTAATTAGGTTAAAAATGTTCTTCAACTCTTATTTAATCACATTTTGTAATAATCTCATTACTTTAGTATTTTGCAATCAAAATCTTATTTAATAATACCTTAAGATTTTTTACAATATTATTAAATGAATTTTGATGATCATTAATGAATATACAATTATCAAATTGAACGCTCAATACCAACACTACTAAAAAACAATGAAATAACCACGTATTTAGCCACGGAAAAAATCCGTGGCCAAAAGTGGCGTGGCTAAGCCTAGCCATGGAAACTGGCCACGAATGCATGATCCGTTGCCATCTTCATTATTGACCACAAATTTTTCTGTGGCCGGGTTTTTTACTTTCGATTAAATTAATAACTAGCCACAACAAAATCTGTGGGCCAAATTTATTTTTTTTTTTTAAAAATAAATATTAGCCACGGAGTTTTCCATGGCTAATTTTTAGTTTTCAAAAAAATTATATTTGGCCACGGATCTTTCCATGGCCAATTATAAATTTTTCAGAAGAAATATTAATTTTTGGCAGCAGATTTGTCTGTGGCCAAAATTTTTTGTTAAATAAAAATAATTAAAAATCCATGGCCAAATTTTATGATTTTTTTAAAAAAAATAAAATCTAGCCATAGAAAAATCTGTAGCTAAACTTGTAATGGGTATAAGAATGCATTTTATTTTAATGCACCCCAAACCTATACATTTTTAACCACAAAGCCTAAACACCAACAAACTAAATAAATACTAACACAATTATATAAGTACAACATTATAATATAATTAATCATCCCAACAACACATATATCACCCTACCATATAGTACCTTACAATCCATGAGCATCAAATATATATACTAATAGTTAATTAAAGTGTGTCAATATTTTGCTCCTAAATAAATGCAATAAACAAGATATATACCAATCCCTAATAGTGATATGGACCACCACCACCACCATCATCATCATCACCACCATTGTCACCTTTGTTTTCCATCAACATCAACAAAAATAGGAGCAGACGAAGTGGGCCGATCTTTACGTCTACGAGGTAATTGACCCTGCATTTTTTTTAGGCTAGCCGCCATCGACATCATGCTCTTGTGACATTTTGAAATCTCCTATGTTATGCTTTTCTTTGAGATTTGCAAGAATCTGATTGTGCTTCCCCTCAAGCCCACTTACCTTATGCTTGAGCTTATGTGTCTCAGGGTTCACCCAAGTACCCAAGTCAATCTATGTACCAGAAGGCTCAACAGTACGTTACAGTAGAGGGTCTAATCGAGAACCCCATACCATCGACCCTTATTTGGACTACCAACCAGCCTTCTTCCACACCTGATGTGACCAAGTTACCCTCCATTAGGCCACATCACCGTCCCACCGGAGAGATAATGCCAAGTATGAAGTCGAAGGCCCTCGAATGGGTGTGCTATCCTTGAATGAGGTTGTAAGCCACCAAAGAGGGACTTCCAAGTTTGCCTTGTAATGGGTGTGTTGTCCTTGAATGAGGTTGTAAGGCACCAAAGAGGGATTTTCAAGTTTGCCCTCGAATTCGCGTGCTGTCCTCGAAAGAGGGTATAAGCCACTAAAGAGGGGCTTCCAAGTTTGCCCTGGAATGGGTATGCTGTCCTTGAATAAGGTTGTAAGCCACCAAAGAGGGGTTTCCAAGTTTGCCCTCTAATTGGTGTGTTGTCCTCGAAAGAGGTTATAAGCCACCAAAGAGGGGTTCTCAAGTTTGCCCTCGAATTAGTGTGATATCCTCGAAAGAGGTTATAAGCCACCAAAGAGGGGCTTCGATGTTTGCTTTCGAATGGGTGTGCTGTCCTCGAATGAGGTTGTAAGCCACCAAAGAGAGGTTTTCAAGTTTGCCCTAAAATTAGTGTGATGTCCTCGAAATAGGTTATAAGCCACCAAAGAGGGGCTTCCATGTTTGCCCTCAAATGGGTGTGCTGTCCTCGAATGAGATTGTAAGTCACCAAAGAGGGGCTTTCAGGTCTGCCCTCGAATGGGTGTGCTGTCCTCGAAAGAGGTTCTAAGCCACCAAAAAGGGGCTTCCAAGTTTGCCCTCGAATTGGTGAATTGTCCTCGAATGAGATCTTATGCTCGCAAAGGGGGAGCTTCCAAGTGTGCCCTCGAATGATTGAGCTGTCCTCAAGGGAAGATGTCCTATTCGAGGGCATGTCCGCTGGATCCTTGGTGAGTACTTGGCCATATAACAGCTAAGGGAGGCCCAACTACTCTGTCAGACACAAACAACCCCAGCCACCAAAATATTCCCTGACAAGATATGTAGACCCTTTAAGTTGCAGGTGCCTTAAATGCTCCCTTATAAGTGCAATCTCAAGCATTAAATGCCCAAGATATGCATTTAATGCAAAAGTCAAGCACCATTAATGAGAGTAGGGCCCCAGCCGCCATTTTGGACTTCAAGATGTGACAAAAAGCATGTCCACCTGTACTCCCTGGGTCGAATCATATGGTCAATCCCCATTAACCCCATCCAATCAAAGACCCACTCTCATTATAAATAGGCAAAAGGCCCTCCCACATGAGGTATCTTACGTATCTTGCTATTTTCTTCTAAGAAAATAGCACTTTACTATTCATCATCTTCTCCAAATACCTTATAACTGACTTGAGCATCGGAAAGCCTACGTCGGGGCCAAAACCGACTAGTCTCACATGCGTTCCTCCCTCTTTGACAGTCGGGCCACCAGCATTATTGTCCGGAGCTCTTCAGATCCCGACACGTGGTCAATCCAGAAAATAACCACATCATTTTGGCGCTAGAGGAAGGGCCTAATCCTATCCAAGGGGTGACCTTCAAAAGGAGAAGAAAAAATGGTGAATACACGACGAACACAAATCTTCGGAGCCCAGTCGGAGAGGGATAACTGCGATCCTATGGAGGTTAACCAAAGGCCTGGAGGTAAGAACATCCATGTCATCGATGAAGGCAAGGAACATAGTGTCCCTTTGCCCCAAACCGGCCCAGGAGTCGGGCCTTCCAAGGTCCCTCCACCAACCATGGAGGCAAAAGCGCAGCAGGTGGAATAGACGGTCACTTCTCCCCGTTGGTCGGGTGAGACAACTATTGGGAGCATGCGACGGCCAAATGCTCATACGCCTCCTTTCCGATAGCCTTTCTAACATCAGGTCCCTTTCCAGGGCAACTTCCACGCTAAGAAAAGCACTCTTGAAGTGACTGCACAGTCAAACTCAAGAGTGGGGGGCTAATGATGTGACCAAGTTTCCCTCCATTAGGCCACGTCACGTTCCCACCGGAGAGATAATGCCAAGTATGAAGCCGAAGGCCCTTGAATGGGTATGCTGTCCTGGAATGAGGTTGTAAGCCACCAAAGAGGGGCTTCCAAGTTTGCCCTAGAATGGTTGTGTTGTCCTCGAATGAGGTTGTAAGCCACCAAAGAGGGGTTTGCAAGTTTGCCCTAGAATGGGTGTGCTAGTCCTCGAATGAGATTGTAAGCGACCAAAAAGGGGTTTCCAAGTTTGCCCTTAAATTTGTGTGTTGTCCTCGAAAGAGGTTATAAGCCACCAACGAGGGGCTTCCATGTTTGCCCTCGAATGGGTGTGCTGTCCTCGAATGATGTTGTAAGTCACCAAAGAGGGGCTTCCAAGTCTGCCCTCAAATGGGTGTGCTGTCCTTGAAAGAGGTTCTAAGCCACCAAAAATGGGCTTCCAAGTTTACCCTCAAATTGGTGAGTTGTCCTCGAATGAGTTCCTATGCTCCCAAAGGGGTGCTTCCAAGTGTGCCCTCAAATGATTGAGCTATCCTCGAGGGAAGATGTCCTATTCGAGGGCATGTCCGCTTGATCCTTGGTAAGTACTTGGCCCATATAACAGCTAAGGGGGGCCCAACTACTCTGTCAGACGTGGACAATCCCAGCCACCAAAATATGCCCTGACAAGATAGATGGACCCTTTAAGTTGCAGGTGCCTTAAATGCCCTCTTATAAGTGCAATCTCAAGCATTAAATGCCCAAGATATGCATTTAATGCAAAAGTCAAGCACCATTAATGAGAGTAGGGCCCCAGCCGCCATTTTGGACTTCAAGATGTAACAAAAAGCATGTCCACCTGTACTTCCTGGGTCAAATCATATGGTCAATCCCCATCAACCCCATCAAATCAAAGACCCACTCTCATTATAAATAGGCAAAAGGCCCTCCCACATAAGGTATTTTACGTATCTTGCTATTTTCTTCTAAGAAAATAGCACTTTACTATTCATCATCTTCTCCAAATACCCTATAACTGACTTGAGCGTCGGAGAGCCTACGCCAGGGCAAAATCAGCTAGTCTCACGTGCGTTCCTCCCTCTTGATAGGTGGGCCACCAGCATTACTGTTCGGAGCTCTTCGGATCCCGACATATAGTCAATCCAAAAAATGACCGCATCAACACCTAAAACAAAAAAAAAACAATTATAGTTTTATGTAATGTATATATATATATATATATATATAACAAATTTAATTGTAAATCTTACCTCCAACTTGTCTGGCTCTGAATAGGGCCTTCCTGTTCATTCTCAGCAGTTTGAGCGCAAGGTTCCGCATAGTTAGCTTTGAAGCTAACCTACAAAAATAACATCCATAATTTTTATAAAAGTGTACTTAGCAATAATATATAGAGACAATTTTTAAATAAATACTTGCACTCACCAATGTTGACTTTGCTCGCTCGTCCATGTAATACTCATTTCCAATCTCGGCTACCCACTAATAGAGATGCTAAAATGTTTCATCAATAGAAGGCCGATCTCCAACCTTATTCGTCTACAATAAACATAAATTAACAAAGTATACATGAGACAATTTTTTAAAAAATAAAAATAAGGACAACATGAGAAAAATATATTCGTGGCGGAGGATTTGATCATTCATGCCGTCTTCCAAAAAATGCATCTTTGTTTGGCCTAAATGGATGATCCTAAGGTAAAAACTGACGATGACAACCGAACCAAAGCATTTTCCCACCATTCTTGAGTCTTAATGTCTTCGTCTGTCGCATACATATGGAACAAGCTAATCATCCTAAAGTCATCCATCCTGACAACATCTCATATGCTGGAAAGTCATTGATTGTCCATATCAGGGCAGCCTGTAATTCAAAATTTTTCCTCTTTGAAATGTAATACGTTTCAACTCTTTCTAACCACAGAATTTTCAACTCGTCAATTAGAGGCCGCAAGTACACATCAATCCTTTCTTCGGGATTACATAGCCCTAAAATCAAGCATGTCAAAAACATGTCCGGTGGTCATACACAATTCTGGTGGCAAGTTGTACGGAGTAACAGTCACTGGCCAACAAGAGTATTGTTCTGATGAAGTATGATTAAACGGATTAAATCCATCAGCAGATAATTCAAGCTTAATGTTTCGTGGCTTGGTGGCAAAGTTGCAATATTTTTCATTGAAATGTTTCCATGCCAGACCATCGGATGGATGACAAAGAACACCAGGCTCTCCTCTGTGCTCATGATGCCACCTCATTTGATCAGTAGATTTTGAAGAAGTATAGAATCTTTTTAACCTCAGAATGAGGGGCATATAGTGCATCTTTCTATCAGGAAAATGATTCTTACTTCCTTTCTAAGATGGTTTAAATCTTGGATGCCTACAAAACTTACATTCTTCCAAACTTGAATCTTCATTGTAATATAACATACACCCTTCGATGCAACAATCAATCTTCACCGACGTTAAATTTAACTTCTTAACTACTTTTTTCACTTCATAATAGTTGTTAGGAACATAATTATCTGATAGATTTGATGATTTTACAAGTTCTGTCATTCGATCAAAGCAACACTGAGATAAATTATAATCAAATTTAATTGACATCATTTGAACAGTCAATGACAAATTTGTCTGAGAGTCACAACCTACCCACAAAGGTTGATGAACAGCTTCCAACATGTCATAAAACTGTTGAGCTTGCATATTAGGAGGTTGTTCATTGTTTTTCTCAATCTCTGTATTATGATTCACATCAATGTTGAAATTGAAATGGTAATGCATACCATGGTGAAATAAATTATAACCCGTAGCTCCATACACCAAATTCCTGTGAATATTGAGTCCCTCTGAAAAATTAACATGATTCGAACAACTTGGACCACCAACCTCCATATTATAAGTTTCTAGAGCTAACTCGTTGTATGAGATCCAATAGCAATACTCAAGTTAAAACCCAAATCCCATCAAATTGTATAGGACATTACTAGCATCCTTATATTTCCTATTAGTATACTTTGAACACGAACACCTAATAAAGCCTTTATCAAGTACACACAATGGTTGCGTAGTTGCGAATTGAATAAATTAATTAAGGCTATCCATAAATTGTTTGTTGTAATTTTTTTTTATCAGGGCTTAACCTATTATACATCCAACCATGAATTTCGTGTATATCCATATTTTGTAATCACAAAACATATATTACTTAAAAATTGATCAACCATATACATCCATCTTCAAAGAATAATAGCCTTAACACTTGCTTGGTTATAATCTCCAATTTAAGGCACAATAATTAACACTTGGTAAATAAAAACAAAATTTCAAGGCAACATATATTTCACAATAATTGAACCTAATCCCTTTAAAACACAATTTTTTTTGGCATTCTATATTTTTCATTGCATTTCCCTTTCTCAAGACAAACAACCTTCAAACATATTTTCAATATTCACCCAAAACATAATAACTATTGTAATAAACATATTCTCAATATACTTTCACCAAAAAACCCAAACAACTTTCAATCATATTCGCCCAAACATATATAACAATTATTCAAAACGTGTAAATATAATTTCAAACATTTACGCCAACAATAAAACTATATACTCTACTTTACAATTAAATAAAAATATATAATATTAAAGTACAGTTTTTTAATAAAAATTCATACCTTGTCCAACTTCATCTCCACAAAAATGCATTAACAAGTAAACAAAAAAATAAAAAA
This sequence comes from Petrea volubilis, assembly GCA_026212405.1. Lineage (NCBI taxonomy): Eukaryota > Viridiplantae > Streptophyta > Magnoliopsida > Lamiales > Verbenaceae > Petrea > Petrea volubilis. The sequence goes on from CM047874.1 coordinate 17,192,371, forward strand.
AAATATAATTTAATCTCAAAAAAATTAAAACAAAATAGAAAATCTTGCAAAATTAGGTTAGGTGGGCCACCTGGCATGGGTGGCTAGGAAGGAGGGGAGGGTCGGTCGTGGGGATGGGGTTTGGGTTGTGCCACCGCTGGTCTCCGGGGGGGGGGGGTTAAGGGTTAGAGTTTTTCCTATTGGGGGAGGTGGAGAAGGATGGTTGAAAAAATTACTAAGTGTTGCTTTTATATCAAGTATTAACCATGGATAAATCCGTGGCTAGCTTATAATTTTTTTCACCTTGCTTACAATGTTTTTGAAAAAAATTAACGGATAAACATTTTTTACCATCCAAACTTTTCGTGTTTTTGGACTTTACCATATGAACTTTTTTTTTTACCGTTTGCCATCTAAACTTTGCGTTTTTTTATATATTACCATCTAAGGGCATTTTATTCCACCGGAATTCCATCACATGCATGTCACGTGACTTTAAGTAAGGACAAATGTGTCATTTTACATGGGATAAGTATTTTTAACCTTCCAAACTTTTCGCATTTTAGGACTTTACCATATAAACTTTTTTGTTTTTGGTCATTTGCCATCTGAACTTTGCATTTTTTACATATTACAATCTAAGGGCATTCACATGTATGTCATGTGACTTTAACCAGCTGAAATGACGCATTGCCCTTAGCTTCACCGAAAAATGTAATGTGTAAAAAAACACAAAGTTTAGATAGCAAACGGTAAAAAAAAAAAGTTCATATGGTAAAGCCCAAAAATACGAAAAGTTTGGAGGGTAAAAAATATTTATCCCAAAAATTAATGTAAAGCTAGCCACGAATTTTGAATATATTGGATAAAATTATTTGTTTAGCCAAAAAAAAAAATCCGTGGCTGGGGTATAATTTTAAAAAAATTAAATGTAAACTTAATCCATGGCTAGTGTATAATTTTTTTTAAAAATAAGTACAAATTTAGCCAAGAATTTATCTATGGTTGGCTTATAATTTAAAAAAATTAAATGTAAATATAGCCACAAATAAATCTATGGCTGACTTAATTATAATTTAAAAACAAATTAATGTAAATTTAGCCACAAATATCCAATAAATTTGCAAAATACATTCGGCTAGCCACAGATAATATGTAACTATTAAAAAAAATATATGTCTGAATTTGCCATGGATATATTCGTGGCTAATATATAATTATTAAAAAAAATACATCAACATTTAGTCACAGGCCATATCCATGGCTAAATAAATAAATTCTAAAAATAAACATTAGCTAGCCATAGAAAAATCCATGGCTAGTTCATAAATATATTAAAATAAATCAAAATTAGATCTACCCTATAAAAATTAACTGGCCATAGCCATTTCCGTGGCTAACTATATAATTTGCTTAACATGAGGATACTTTAGCTATAGATAAATTCGTGGCTAACCAATAATTATGGAAAAAAAATATCAAAATGTAGCCACGGCTAAACAAATAATGATTAAAAATAACAATACGCTACCCAAAGATAAATCCGTGGCTAGAACATTTTTATAAAATAAAATAAATGGAAATTAAAAATTTTAATGTAGCCACGGAAATATCGGTGGCTAAGGAATAGAAAAAAAAAAGTTAAGCTTATCCACTGATTTTTCCGTGGCTAAATGTCAAAATTCATAGTTGACATTTCCCAAATCGATTATTTTTTTCCATTAGTTTAAAAGAAATTGTACACTTTGAAAAATATAACTTGAAAATTACTCAATATAGTTGAACTAATTGTTTTAATCAATGTTTTGGTAATTTGTGAGAAGATAATTGACTTTGGCATATAATTGTCACATAACTATGAAGTCATTCATACATATATCACTAGAAAATGAAAATGTAATTCATGAAATAAACAGAAATGTTCACTTCATAATTTAAAATTGAATGAGGGCTATTAGTGAAATATAGTAAGTACGAAGGAAATAACTTCAATTTGGAAAACAAAACACCCAAAATTTGGAATTGAATAATAATGTACGAAAAATTAGCAACAGAAAAGTGCGTCACTAAAGTTTTTCATCGCTACATCCATCGCTAGTACAGAAGCTTTATTTGGTGATGGATATTTCAGTGGTTGTATCCATCGCCACATCATGAAATATCTGATCCCAAAATTGGCGCCAGACTAGCCACGGATTTTTCACATTTAACCATGGAGTTTTCTGTGGCTAACTTTTTCCATAAATTTTTGTAATCTGTAGCTAGATCTGTTGCCAATTTCCATGGCTATTTTGTTGTTTTCTAGTAGGACAATTTCACAAGAAGAAACATTATTTTTCATTTTGACATTAAAATTAATGACAACTCTAGTCCCATTAATAATCACAACATCACAAAATGGCATGTTTCTTCCATCCTTTTTTTTTTTTTCCTACAATCTACAATTTTATAAAGTAAACCAAATTGCACCAATACATTGATTACCACCACTATTTTTTAGAAAAAGAAAAGGTGGGAGAAAAATAGACCTTTTCGAAAAGACTCCACAAGATAAATTAATTTCTTCTCTACTCGCCAAAATTTCTTATCTTTCTGATGTTCAATATGCTGTTTTGGTTTTCTATTTTGTTTATGGTGTAGAGAAAAGGAGAAAAATGCTGGAGAAGGGTTTTGAAAACCAAATTGGTTGCTCAATAACATTTTAATTCTTTTACAAGTCAATATCTTTTTATAAGTGGATATGGCTAACATTCCTTAAATATATGGATTGACAAGATCTGCTAATAACTTTATTTAATTATTATAAGGTATCAAATTACTAAAAGACCCTAAAATTTGGACATAATAGCCATTCGATGATGACTGGAAGGATGAGTTTAAAATAAATTTAAAACACAGACTATTTGGAGATTAAAATCAAACCCCAAGGATCAAAATAGATTTTACCCCTATATCTCTTTCTTCTTTAATTATTTATTCTCTCTTACCTAATTTATTAATAGATTTCTTCTTCTTCTTCTTGCAAAATCCACTATCTGATGCTATTAAGGATTTAATTTCATCTTTTTTTATGTTAGTCATTTTAAGTTTTTATATAATAACCCTTTTTGGGCCCAAAAAAATTATATTTTTTTTTCATTAGTAAGCAATTTGACTATTGATTAAGAGAACTACTCTAGTTATTTTTGTATTACAATAATTGGCTAGATTTATTAGATTTCCTTGTTCTTTTCTTTATTATGTAATATTTGTGCTATAAGTTTTTGATATTTTTATAGATATATCTTTCAATTACTCATACAATTTACAAGATTTATAATTTATCTAATCGTTAGTGTTAGTGATGAAGTGAATTCTCCCAGTATAATATTATAGTTAAATGAATTTTGTAGTGGCTAATTCAATCTTAACTCCTCTTTTTCACATTTTTTGTGTTATTTTTTAAGATTTTGATTCTGTAGGAGATTATTTAGATATTCATATAAAAATCAAAATATCATTATTCATTGAAAAAATTCATTGTTCAATTTAATCTTGAGATATTAAGAGTGATTAGATTTTAAGATAATATTTTCTTTTTTTTTTTTTTGATTTTTTTTCAATATCCAATATCCCATCTAATTATTTTATTATTTTATTTTTATAATTTTATAAAGGAACATGAAAAATATTGAAGAACCTTATGTAATAGAGGGGCCCACATGTAGGGGAATCTTGCTATTTACATTAATCATACTAGTCATATTAGGAAGTAAATTTTAGTATGATTTAATTAATTGACCATTGAGAATAAAAAAGATATTTAAACAAAATTTGTTGTAACATTATGAATTTTATTCTAAATTTATCACTTGGCTCTACATATTAGTATCATTTTTCAAAACATATCATTTTACTTAATTAATAATTTAATGTTATTCATAAATTATTATGCATGAATATTAAAAATATTAAATACGGAAACCGCCACAACCTTTGCACCAATGATATCCAATTTTTGTTGGGGTGCAAAAATAGTACCTAATCTAATCTAAGTGTGATATGACGGATGGTGAAATTTCTTGATTTCATGGGAGTGTTGAGAAATATTTCATTGAAAGTATTGAAATAATTATGCACATCTCGGTGATCCAATTATGCATTTTTTTAATTTCGGAAGGAATCAAATGCAATTAACTCTATATTTTCAATAGAATGATTTTATGTGATGTTGGAACTGGGAAAATTCACCGTCAAAGTATATTCACATTAAATTAGGTATTAATTTTGTACCATCTGAAACTTAGGTACTAAAATGCAAATGATAAAAGTTGGGGTGATTTTCACAATTAACTGCATTAAAAGTTTAAAATTGTAAAAAAAATTATTTTTCCAAATCTTACTTTGTATCATCTAAATTGAGAAATTGGCATTGAAATTAGGGTGGAGCATAGAAGGGAGTAAACATAGCACATCTATAAAGCTTGATGTGGGGTACCTTGAAATCATTCATGTGGACCAATCATGCGAAGCCACATATACTACAAGCCACGTGAACAACCTCGTCCTCGATGTGGCTTCTCAAGTCGAGGAAGAACTCCCCGTTAAGGAGTTGTTGCGCCTAAAGGATAAACTTCAGATATTGGCCTAGTTGGTCCTCTCATGTCAAGGGAATCAAGTCGAGCAATGAGTACAATTCATACCACTGACACTGCTTCTTTTGACACATACAACACTTTCGTATAGTGAACACACCTGCGCATTTTGTGCCCAGAGCATAACAACATTAACTTTCAGGTACAAGGGACCATTATAACTTAGGTACTCCTAAGCCCTCCACCTCAGTCCTAATCCTCTACGTGAAGAGATCAACCCTCAACTATAAATATCTTGGAAAAACACGCCGAATAGGTAATTATTCACATACATATTGAAACTTCTTGAGTAAATTCTCATATTTCATATTCATTTCACTAATTTAAGCACCACAAGATTTTCAATGGAGATACTTCCAACTAAACTTACGTGTATTTCGTCCTATCAGCTCGAAGAGCCTACAACATTTCAGTCAAGTCAGCAATACCACCTGCCATCATCCAAGGGCCTTGCATTATGATTACTTTAGCACAACTTTCATTCTTAAAGGCCTGGTACAGTGCAAATTTGGTGAAATCAATGGTGGTTTCTTCAACCTTCAGCAACTCGTTGCTAAAGTGGTGCATGAACACTCTAAGGGTTTCCCTCTTCCTATATCTAGGAAATTGGTGGGCATATAATCTAGGTTGAGCCGAGAGTCAATGATTTCTTGGATAAAAGGGGATCTCTCCAACGTCGAGCTATAGACTAGGAGAAACCAAGCAATCACCTGATCGACTATAGTTTTATCAACTCCACCAGGTCGTTTGCCTAGAAAAACACTCCAATTAGAATGGAGGTGATCCATTTGTTGTTCATTTTGGATATGTCTTCTACCCTCCCTGCTCTTTCACCGCATCCCCCTTAGGCCAGGCACCTAGAGAGAGTGGGTCTGGTGCAGCCTTCATGATGTTGAGAGACATGGTGGGATGAGTGTGGTGCCCTAATTCGGCCACTTCTTACCTATAGGTTTGACAGTAACTGCCCTCCATACAAAAGTTCTAGTGTGAAGGGGTAGGATGAACGTCCCAGTGCGGAGGAAGAGGAGCATTCTCTTCGTTGGGTGAGGGAGATAAACCTCCAGATAGTAGGCGCATCAATTTTTGATCATTGCCAATGCCCAAAAGTTGGTAGATTTAGCTTATAAGGAGTGTCACTATTTGTTCCCCAGCCATCGATTCTTGTCGCACAAAAGAGCAGTGGCCAATGATTATAGGTCCCAGCTACTATAGTAGGATGTGGCGGGGGGAATAGAGGCATGTTTCGATTTTGAGATATGACATTCACTACGTCCCTAGGGGTTCCATTGGAAACTTCAGTAGACGCAATTTTCTTGCTCGTTTTGAGCTTCAGAGGCATTAGTTCATCTTATGTTCACCATTTTTACACCTTTGAGTAAGAGACGGATTTGACTGGAATTGAGGGCTTTGCTCGAGATTTGCTTATGGTCCTCTTGAACAAAGGGGGTGAATGTACATGAGACTAGCCAATTTTGCCATGGCGTAGACTATCTGATGTTCAAGTACTCAGTATTTAGGCAATATAGTGAAAGGAAGAAGATAAATAGTAAAGTTGCAATGAAAGGCTAGGTTTGCAAAACTTGCCATCTGAATTATTTTGGGGCATACTTTTATATAATGGCCATGATTATACATACTTGATCAGGGGTTGGTCCATCAACTATTAATCAAATAATAATAGGGCATGTCAATCATTGACTTTTTGTCTTTAGGAACCATTCTCAAAATGAGTTGGTCATGCTTAACATTTATTGAGATGGGCTCTTTCTATTAAATGCATGTCCCATGTATTTAATGCTAAAGATATTCACTATACTAGAGCATTAATTACACTTAGCATGGCTCCTGCAACAACGTTAGAGGAGGTCAATGGGTATGGATGCACGTGCTTATTAGAGTGGGAGTGATAGTCACGTGTTAGATAGGCTCTGGGAGCCAATTCAGTGTAGAGTTGTGAGAGAGTCCAATATTGGTCCTCGAACTTACCACTCCTCCAAGTAACATGCCTCAACACTTTGTTCCCTAATGTACCTGAGAGTTTCCCATGAGTGGGATCCCCTAGGACACTTTATAAGGCATCCTAAGTGCCTTGTAACTCCTTAGTTAATCATAGGCCCTTGAAACATTGTTACTGAGGGTATCTCGGGGATGCAAGAGGTAGGCTCCCTCGAGGGCTTATAGAGGGTCCCACCAATCTCACACATGCCCTTCATTTGTTAAATGAGAGACTTTCTCAAGGACTCATATCCCATAGCCAAGGACACTTCATGGGCAAACCCATGCCTTATGCTATGTTTGAGCTATCGCTATCGTTGATATGCCTTGTATGGCTAAACCAAGATGAAGTGAGATCATGGTAAAAAAATTACAAAATTTTCCCACTAAAATCCTTTTAAATAGTAAAAAATGATAAGAAAAATATGACGGCAAGGCTTTCATGAGAAAATTTAAATTTAAAATTTACTAAGACTAGACAAACTGTGTTCTTTTTGTAAACGACTTAGGTTAAACCCACTTCATTCTCCCATTGACTCTCTTTTAGACTAACTTAGTCGTCTTGAACTTCGACTAGGCCTAATTGATAGTGAGTGGCGTTGCCTTGTTGACCTCTACTGTTCTCTTTCTTAACAAAATTTCATATTCAGTTACATATTTGATTAGGTCAAAGATAGACACAAACCTCAGGCAAACATTTTCTTTTTCAATTCAAGAGAAGCATACCTCTTATGGCCAAATATTTCCTTTTTCAATTTGAGATACAAACCCTCTATGGCCAAACTAATCTAACTTTCCTCTAGCATAATTACTGGACAAAAATGCTTGGCAACAAATCTACCCATATACTCTTCAGCTGAGTCCCCAAGCATTCGCCTCATATTAGTTAATTCCGATATAGATACCTCGGGAGGTAGTCTATAGACATGACTATGGAAAAGACTTTCCATGGTTCGCTAGTTTAGAACAGAACTTGGTTTCAATTTGATAAACCTATAAAAAAGTTTCACCAATTAGAGAATTAGAAAATAAATGACATTTTAAATTACCATCCATTTTGACTTCCCCGCATTTTGTGGTGAATTTAGCAATACATTCAATTGTGGTTTGTGATCCATTCCAATTGAACAACACAAATACGGGAACCTTAAATCCTAAGAGAAAAGGATTAAAATAGATTTCTTGGGGATACGAATAAAAATACCTGAGCAGCGAGGCTGATCGCTTATGCCTCTCTGGCTCCTGTCGTAACATTTCATGTATCTCTTGATCAGGCACGGCTGTGTTTTCGTCTTGTATCTTGGCAAGTTGGCCTCTATCCATGTCATATAGCATTACACAGGGTATGCTAGGTTCTTCGGAATGATTCCTTGTATCTGACTCTTCTCCTTTCAACCATATGCCCTAGATTCGAACACCACTCGCTTACCATATGATAAAACTGTAAGCCAATTCCTCCAAGGTGATGGTTACCTCCAAGATTCAATCTATCGGGCTATAAATTGGCATGTTATAGCTTGTGATGATGTTGTTCGGTCTCATTCCGTTGTGGAGGCTCTTTCACCAGTAGAATGTTAGAAAAGCTATCCATCTTTGCTACAACGTTGTGCACATTCATTTCATAATGTAAATCAGACATTCGGAGTGACTTTAGCGCGGAGGCCATGACTTGGGTCTCTCACTCTTTTCTTTTCGTTGTCTCTCTCAAAGCTTTTGGAATCTTTGGTTAAACTCCTCGATCCATTTGTCCATGACGTATAATGCCTTCCATTTCATTTTCTCTCTCTGTATTGCCTGGTTTGGCTTCGCAAATACAGTACCATACTTTTTTCTCTGAGTTTTTTGTATAACGAATACAAATATACAAGAGAATGGAATAAAACATGCTTCATAAAGACTATGCAGATGAAACCTTTTTAACGCCTTTGACACTGTCCCACCAAGCATGCCATTTTATATATTTGCAAATAAAATTGACAATCATGTTAGTTTGCTAAAAAATAGCATTGTCCCACTAGTTGTGCCAATTTAATTGCTTATGTTTCAAAACCATTGGATTCGAGGAGAAAGCAGTTCCTTCGAAATGAGTTTGTGTTGAGTGTAGCCTTACTAGTGTACAATAAACGCACAATGTGAAGTATTTTCCATATGAATTTGTGCTCTGACTTCTAATTCGAAACAATTGTATTGGAGTAGGCAAACACTAACCCTAATATTCTACTGGCCTACGATTGAATGTAGGACTTGAAAATTCGGTACTCAAAGGACTTCGAAAAGGCTCTAAAAAAATAAAATAAGGAATTACATTGAAAGACGATAGCTATTCAAAATAAGTATTACAGGCTTTGCCTACAAACTTATGTATTGATGACACAAGTCATATCTACGAAAAAGTGCATTGAAAGACTCTATGGACTTTGGCTAAAAGGGAACGCATCAGTTTTTGTTTATTAAGAATAAATAATAAATAGAGATCTTCTTTGTTTCAAAAAAGACATATCGAGGTGATGAGAATCAAAGAAAATAAATATGGGATGCCCTTTATTAATATTGTTTATTTTGATAATAAAAAGCCTTTTTCCTATCTTTATGAATCGAACAATACTATGTTATTTTCTTTACTTGTATTAATCCTATTTGCTTTGTTTGTTGGAATTCTAGGAATTCCTTTTAATCAAAAAGGAACAAATTTGGATATATTATCTCGCGATGACTATACACAAGTGTATTGAAATACTTGCACCATCCTACGAATAATGATGACTTTGACAACAATTCCTCATCCATACGATCGACACGAATGCAAGATATCGCTATACCACATTGATATCTCATTCCAATTGGGTGAGTGATAGTTATGACCTAGCGATGCTACAGAAATAACGCATTAAAAATTCCATTTTCAGCCAAATGGATATGATTACGAACCTCCACATAGTGATTTTCTACCCTATGAACTAAACTAATCTTGATTCATTCTAAGCTAAAAAAATCGAACAAGTGTAAAACTTTTCAATTTAAGAGTTGTTGTGTTGATAGTTAACTATTTTTCAAAATCTATCATTTTTGGGCCCCGAACAAATAGTTAACTCTACCTTACCAAAAAAAAAAAAACAAATAGTTAACTTAATCGTTTAGTGGTTATTGCAAGCTCGAGAGGATTAATTTACCATATTGTTGTTGGCATACGACAAGAACAATACTATTCGAACAACCCCAAGCCAATAGGTAGTTGGTGCACTAAGCAAATTAAATAAGGAAGACTAGGACCAAAACATCATTAACAAATCTACTATGAGAATTGAAATGTAGGGTGTGGGAGTGGTCCATGAAAGTTGCACTAGCGCACAATATTTTTTTGTTTAAGTTCCATTAGACATGGACTGCCTCGTCAAATATGTCGATGACCCCATCAAAGTCACAGTCAATGCCCACCATGAAAAGAAAAAGAAGCGGAAAAAAGTCGCACTGATGTTATTATGATAATCACGGTGAATAATTCTGCGTTGTACCTACTTACATGTGTTGGACTTTCGGTATTGACTTACGCTTCTGATCCAAATATTCGTAAGTTGTGTGGCATACAATTCAAGTAATTATATTAATAATTTTAAAATATTTCAATATTAATAATTTGGTTTATTTTCTTGAACAAATGGTAGAGAAGGCCATACCACACCCACTTAAATATATTAATACAAAGCTATAGCAATATTCTATATGTGTGCTTAAATTTTGTATTTGTTTATTTATTTATTTTGTATAGAAATACACGTTTTTATGTCCGCATAACGGGTTTCTTAGATTTATCAATCTATATTGTTTCAAAATTAAATAGAAAATAAAAGTAAAACAAACATTGAATGGGCTGACGATGGAGGGAGAGAACATGAATAAAAATATTAAGTAAAATGTAAAAACTAGCCTAAAAGTTAAATTTGTGAAGTTACTTAAACTACCAAAAAACAATTATTTTAAGGCAATCATGTTCTATATACAATATAGTAGGGTTGTCAATGGATCGGATTCGGATTAAATTTGGAAAATGCAAATTAGAATCTGATTAGGTTTTTCAAAATCCAAATCCAACTTGAATTCTACAGGATTCATATTCATTTCTATCAAGTTCAAATTCGATAAAAAAAATCCAAAATTAGATAAAAAAAAATATGACCTAATAAAATGTAAAAAAATTGAATATTTTTAAAATCAAGTAACCAATTAAAAAATAATCCCTTATTGAAAAATAAAATTAAATAAAGTAGGAAAATATTTTAAAATATATGTTAAAACTATACATTATTTTGTTAAAAAAATCATGTTGAAAAATATAAAATAATATATTATTAATTATAATGGCATATATATTATATTTTATTTAAGTGCATTTACTAGTATTATATATGTAATGTCATTGATCTACTAAAATATATTATTAAAATTTGGTTTCAAATCTTTGACCGATCGGATTACTTAATTCCAGATCCCATTCACTTATTTCGAATTACGGATATTTATTATTAAATTTAATCCACATAATATATTAATCTATCAAATATACTAAAATTTAAAACGGACTTGGATTGGATTCGGGTTAAACTCTTGCTCAATTGAAAGCCCCCTTTTTTTGTTGAAATGGATCTATTACAATTAATCAATATAATAGAGGTAGTATAGAGTATTGATTTTCTTTTATTTATAGTAATCTTTACTTTTGAATTTTTTTTTAAAAAAAATCACGAATAAAATTCAGTTTAATTTATAACATTGTGACTTTGTCTAAAAAAAAACTCAATCAGACATTTATATAGTCCAAAAATAGCACAAGCCCAATGAATGAATGCAGAGGTGTTTAACAATTACATGCTAAAAAGAAATGATATATCAATCTTAACTTTCTTATCTTTTCTCAGAAGGAAACAAAAGAAGAATATTTTCAAATACATATGTCATTTTCTTTTTATTTTAATTCACGAGATGGAGCCATGCATATCTAAGGGGAGAAGAAAAAAATGATATCCAACGATGCAAATAAGATAAGGTCCAACATATAGACCATGTGGACTTCCAATTAGGTCCTTGAAATTTCAACGAGATCCACCTCATCTTATCGATTTTTACTAGTGGACGTTGTCATGACATATATATATATATATATATATATATATATATATATCTTTCCATGCCATCCAATACATCACCCATCCTTATGATAGCACTTAAATTTAATTAATCAAATTGGATTGGGACAACGAGTTCATTTGTTTTTAATTTCGATATTTTCGAAGATATTGAATACTTGGGTTTGATTCCAAAAAGGTTTCTCATATTTTGCTCGTTTTCATCAAAATCTTTTGATATGAGAAATTACGAATACTTCTCTGATATTCCATGATATTACGCATCACCACCTCAATGCCTACTTTTAGAAAAAAATAATTGTTAAAAAATCATACACAATCAGTTTTTATATACTTTTGGATTCATCTAATTGCATTAGAATAAATTATGTGCGATTTTTTTAGATTTTTTGCTAAATATTTTCACCAAAATAAGCATGAGGTGGTAATGTGTTAAAAAAAAAGAAGAAGTTTAGGAAGTAAAATGTGAGGAAAAAAAATTTAGTTGATAAAATGTAAAAAGAATTACACAATTTGAACGACAAAATGTTATTATCCCTTAAGATTATGCTTGAACTTCAAAGAGCTAATATGGTTAAAGGCGGTGTTTACCTAATAGCTTTACTGATGAATTTTCACAATTTTTAAAAGGATAAATTATGTCTATAATCTTTTAGGTATTGTTTAATTACAAATTAATCCTTTTTATTTTGAAAATTACAAATATTTCTGGAGATTTAGAACACTTTTGTAAATATTAATAGTTATGACAAAAAGATAACTTCTTGCAAAACAAATTAGTTAACCCAACTGCCAAAAAATGTACTATGTGAAGCCTGACAAAATCCTTGGATCAATTTTATTATTCTACTAACTTTCTTGAAGTAATTTCATTTTATACTCCAACAAGTGGACATCACCATCTATAATTTATCACTACTTTTGTTTTTTTGTTTTTTTTTTAAAAATTAACTTCATATATAGTTTCCACATCTTGAACTTGTCAAAATGCATGTGAATTTCCTTTCAAAACCACATAATTAAAAAATAAATATACAATTTGCAATTATGTCATGTCTTAATAAAGTATGAATTTTATTAAATTGACACATATATTAAAAAGGTATTTGTAATTTTTAAAACTACAAAAATTAATTTATAACTACACAAAAAATTAATTTATAGTTATACTATAACTCAAGTTACTAAATTAAACTGGATTGTTTGGCTGAAATTATTATCTCAAATAAAATAACAACGCAATATCAAAAATAATTAAACCGGTACCATTTTTTTTGTAATAGTATAAGAAGAATGAAACTTTTCCTATTTGTATCTAAAGTTTCGTTAGAAAACTAAATTAGGAGTTAATTATATTTTGCACTTTGGAACTATATTTTATGTTGTATTTATTATTTAAAATTATAAAACATAAAAAAATAATCTCTGAATTTTAAATATCATAAGCTGATTTGTCACGCCTTTTGCCATTATGAAAGATTAATTTATTGCATTTTATACTTTAAAAAATAAATATGATATGGACTACAATTCATGGTATAAAGTGTAATTAACCCTCATATTATCCGGACGGGATCCCCTACCCCAAAACGATGCCCCATCTCATGCCCCATACTCTAGATATGTGACACGCGTAAATCTTTAAGATTTATTTGACGGTAGATTGTTTATTTATGTTAATTATATTTTTTTTGGATATCTCAACTGATAAGTAAATCTTAAAAATTTACACGTGTCACAAATCTAGAGTATGGGGCATGAGATGGGACATCGTTTTGGGGTAGGAGATCCCGTCCGCATATTATCTTCTTAATTTTTTAAAGAGGGAGCAATAAAAAGACATCTTTATAAAAATAAATAACAATTGTTTTCCAGGTCAAGCCGCGCGTTCTACAGTTGCCTGCACGAGGACCCCGGGTGCAAATAAATCACCCCCACGCCCAAAAAACACATATATATATATATGTAGATGTATCTATATACTCAAGCACATACACATACATGCACACATAATTGATCTCTCTCTCTCTCTCTCTCTCTCTCTCTATCTCCTTCTCTCTCTCGCTCTCTCTCTCTCTCTCTCTCTCTCTCTCTCTCTCTCCTTCTCTCTCTCGCTCTCTCTCTCTCTCTCTCTCTCTCTCTCTCTCTCTCTATATATATATATATATATATATATATTGTTCTTCCGTTGCCCACGCGTTGCATTTAAGGTTTTATAGGACTCAGCATTCTGTCTACAGCTCATCCATCGTCTTCTCTACGCGTGTATCTCTCTCCGTCTACACACATATATACACATCCCTGCCTCTCTCTCTCTCTCTCTCTCTCTTTCCCTCCCTCCCTCCCGGCTTTTTGGCTAAATCTCCGTTTCTCTCGCTCCAATCCGAGCCCTGTATTGGTATTCTGAAGAATATCCAACACCTGCTGCATTGGAGAAAATTCGTGGAAGCCTTCTCATGAAATCAACGAGAAGAAGGATAAATTGATAAATTGGGGAAAAAATTGGAAAAAGACACACACGCAACTTTTTCGGGCTTTGTTGGTGAAAAGAGATTGAATTTCGGGGTCAAGTTGTTTGAATAGGGCACAATTATACGTACATATACGTGCTTTCTAGGAGGTATAAATAGGGCCCCGGGAATGAGAATGAGAGGTGAAATAGCGTATGATAAGGAAGAAGGAAAGGGAATCGAGTTGAAGAAAGACGGAGAACTGGAGGAAGAAAAAATGGTGGCTCAGAGGAGATATACGGGGGCACCGGTAGTCGGAGCACCGGCTTCGATGAAAGTGGTGGTCGTGGGATATGCTCTTACTTCTAAGAAGATTAAGAGTTTTTTGCAGCCCAAGCTTGAGGGTTTAGCTAGGTAATTGGTTCTGTTTATTTTATTTTGTTTTTTGGTTTTCAGTTTCATAAATCTTGAGATGATTCCAAAAAAGGGGGGTAATTTTGAATTGTTCATGTGTCTTGTTTGTAGATAAAACGTAATGTAATTACTGTTTCGGGGAAGGATTCGATAGGCTGTTCTGTTATTTCATTTGGTGGTACTTTCCCTTTCTTTGCAATTTTTTCCTTTCTTGGTGTTTTTGTGATCATTAGCTCTTAGAAATGCTATTCTGTGTTCAAGTGCTTCCAATGGGATTTATAGCCAATCCCCCTTTTGTTTTGGGCTTTTGATGGTAGGTGATGTAACTTTCAGATTTAGAATTGAAACTCTGATTATGGATATATCTAAATCGAATACCCTTTCTGAAAACATTCTTGATTGTGACTAACCGAGGAAAGACTTTTGGGGCCTAAACCCCATTTGTCTTCACATTGACAAAGAGCTTTTAGCTAATCCTTGCAAGTTGGATTGTGTTTTTCTAGGAATTCACCAGTGAGTCTTTCTCTTTTTATTAATTTGAACTGGGTTTTGAGTTAATCAAGGTTGTTATGATAACTGAAATTTTCTGAATACAAAGGTGGCCATGTTGTTGTCCTACCAAACAGCATAAAAAATTTATTTTCACAGCGTCAGATTTATGAAGTTGTTTAGATTATTTTCGTTTTTGTTGTACTTTCTAGGATTCTCCATGCTAATGTTGTTCTTTTGTGGCTTTTGAATTGAGTGGAAGTCTGAGCTGTGCTAGATGAATTGGTGTTGGCAGTTTGATTATTTATGCTGTTATGCTTAGATGACATAGTCATTCCTCTGTTGTGAATTCAGCTATTTTTCATCTGCACTTTGATCAAAGGCGGCTGGGTGATTATAGGCTTTTATATCTATTCTTTTGTGGATAAGTAGTCTACGAGGCATCTTACAATGGATCTTGAGCATCTTACAATGGATCTTGAACTATCAAATTCACAATTTGACAATTTCGATATTGCATTATAGTGACACATTATTTTTGAGGAGAAAAGTGAGAACGCCATTATACATTGATGCTTTTACATTTAGGCAGTAAATGATGTCCACCATAAATGACTCTGTCTGAGGAATGCCTTCCTGCATTTCTGTTTTTCACTAATAATACCCAAGTTTGGGTTGATTATTAGTAGCTAATGTATTTTGGCCGCACAAAATGCAGGAACAAGGGAATTCTATTTGTTGCAATTGACCATAGTAAACCCCTTTCAGATCAAGGTCCTTTTGATATTGTGTTACATAAGGTGAGCTTTCATGTGCCATGCCACCCTTCTACGCGTGCAAATCTCTGTCTCTCTCTCTCTCTCTTTTTCTTTCTCTCTCTCTTACGGACACCAAAAAGTTAATTTGTAAGTTTTACCTTGGTTTGTAATGCAGTTATCTGGAAAAGAATGGCGACGCATACTCGAGGTTGGTCTCATCATTCAGTTTAAATTAAGTGTCAAATGACTAGAGTTTATGATTCGAAAGACAAATTTGGCTACTTAGGCAATGACATGATACACATTGATGGCATGGACTGGACATGCGTTGTCAGTGATTGGTGGCCAACCAGCATTCTGTTAAACTTATTCGCATCTGGCATAATTTACAGAGTACTTTGCTCACTCCTTGATCATGAATCATGATTTGATGAAGATGCTCTCGTTCCTCTGACTGTGTAGCTGATTTTCAAGTTTGTATTCATGGAGGATTCTGGATTTATATTTTCAGTTGATTCTCAATTGGGGGTGATCACTGTAGTTATATTAGCTTTTTATGGAGATGGCTATGCTATTTCATGTTTTATACACTTTGGTATTTTCTTCAAAGTGCTTCTTGTTTTGTCTTATGTGGTATTTAGTTCACTTGGCCTTATTGCTGCAAATTGTAGGGTCTAGTTTGCTAAAATTTTGGTTTTGAGTGATATAGATTGGTCCATGCCTTAGTATGCTTAGCAGCAACAAAGCATCATTACTTAAAGAGGTCTAAAGTATGAACACTTAGGATTATTTCCTACATATATGTCAAGCCACCTTCGAATTTAGCAGCGGTATTCACAGCATCAATGAATAGAGAAGTATCCTGAAGATTGTCCTTTTTCTGTCGATCGGTTCTGCTTTGGCTCAGTTATTGTTTCATGGTTAATTAATATCAGTTGTAGGGTCAAGCAAACTTTAAGCGGTACTCCTTCCATTGGAATGAGACTTCCATAACTTTGCAGTAACGAAACTATGTAGTTGGCTATCAGATTACATATAGTGAGAATTTGCATACAGCATCAATTTGTCTCATAGATGATTTCATGATAGAAAATGGAATCATTTTTGTTGGATGCACTACGTATTTGCTTGAACTTGCTATGTATAAAATTATTAATGTGTACGAAATTTGGGCTAGGTCATTGTATTCTATAGAATGATTGTATAAATCATCCGCCATAAATTTCATACATTGATCCAGAATACCTGATACTTTACTGCATGAATCTTACTTATGTATTGTGTTTGTGGATTGAGTATATCTATGAAGGTACAAAGTTCTGAGGTCCCCTATGTTTTATTTTTCTTTTGAAGGATTACCGGCAAACGCATCCTGATGTTACAGTTCTTGATCCTCCTGATGCTATACAGCATGTGCACAACCGTCAGTCTATGCTTCAGGATGTTGCTGACATGAATCTGTCGGACTCATATGGTAATTTTGATGAATATGTTTTAAGCTTTTTCATGGTTTGGAAAATAGGAGTTTTAAAAGCCTGTTGATGCTTGTTTTCAAGCCTTTGGTCCTTATCCAAAAAAATGGCTCTGGGCCTCTGGCAAAGAGAATTATTAAGTTTATTTCTGTGAAAGGCATCAGAAGTGTCGTGTCCTTTTGGCTTGCAGGAATAGTTGGGGTCCCTAAACAATTGGTTATCAAGAAAGATCCTTCATCTATTCCTGATGCAGTGAACAAGGCTGGCCTAAGACTACCTCTTGGTATGTCTCTCTGTTTCGCTTACAACTACCTCTTAATCAGCAAACACTGCAGTAGTTGAATGTGTTGTGACTTTTACGAGCACCAAATTCACAGGCACCATAATCATAGTACATGGAAAAAAATCTTTAAGTGGCTCAGGATGTATTTTTACTTCTTCTGTATTCTTATATGACAGTAAGGAAATTTAGTAGTGTTTTGATTCTCACTTGGATGTTAACGTTTGTAATCAATCTATACTTTTTTCAGTGGCAAAGCCATTGGTTGCAAAGTCGCATGAGCTATCTCTTGCCTATGATGAGGTCTCTCTCCAGAAGCTTGAACCCCCACTTGTTCTACAGGAATTCATTAATCACGGTATGACGTCACAGTTCATCTGGTCTACTGTACATCTCCAAGTGGTTTACATGGAGTAATGTACCATGCAAGGATTTGCTATTTGCAATTTGATCAATTCCTTTTATGTGGTTGTAGGTGGTGTACTCTTCAAAGTGTATATTGTTGGTGAAGCAATAAAAGTGGTCAGACGTTTCTCCTTGCCTGATGTCAGTAAGCGTGAACTATCTAAAAATGCTGGTGTTTATCGCTTTCCAAGAGTCTCTTGCGCTGCTGCATCTGCTGATGAAGCAGACTTGGATCCTTGCGTTGCAGGTGAGCTTATTCTATCTGAGTGTAGGTGGGCTTTTGCTTGCAGTCATGATCTGTGAAATTCATCGTTTTGCGCGTGGTTCAGTGGAATATGCCTCTCATGTGAACCTGTTGAACAAATTGTCCATGTTCATTGCTCTCTTTCTGCCATTTGATATTTGTCTTCTTTTTCTTTCTTCTCTTCTTTTTTTTTTTAATTATCTTCTGCCTGTGTTGTGGCTTGAAATATGGTTTTAACCAAGGACATAGCTGGAGGCACTTATTGTTTTGTCTTCCTGCAGAGCTTCCTCCGCGACCATTGCTTGAGAGATTAGCTAGGGAACTGCGCGAGCGGCTGGTACTCCTGTTGCCCTTTTTTATTTGGGTTAATTATAAAATAACTGCGTGAGGGTTGGCCCGTTTTCACAAAACTCCTTTGATATGGAATACAAATTTCCTCCTAATTTTTGGTTTTTTATTACAAATCTCACCTGCAGTTATGGGGGTATTTGTAGCACGGACTCAAACGAAAGGGGGCTATTTGTAATTTGAATACCACAAGGGGTCTTGTGGAAAGGGGCCCCTAACCTCTAGGGCTTTTCTGTAATTGACCCTTTTCATTTTCTTGACTGTATTTATGCAACAGTTGGTAGTTATTTTTTGGTTAGTGGCTCTTGTTCAGTATTATCTTGATTACAATTCTGTTCTTATGGTAGGGTCTCCGACTGTTCAACTTGGATATAATTCGTGAGCATGGAACTCGAGATCACTACTATGTGATCGATATTAACTATTTTCCAGGTATGCAACGCCATAGTAATTCTATTTAATAATAGATGGTTGTTTTGAAAGGATTAAAATGACACTAGGAAAAGTTGTAGCATGGTGGCAAGTCCTGTAAAGGTTACATTTGATTGAACCCTTTTTATGACAAGTGTTGAGGTTTCCAAACTGTAAAAGGCAAACAATAATTTATTCTCTGTTGCAATCTGCAGGATATGCTAAAATGCCAGAATACGAGCATATATTTACAGACTTCCTTTTGAGTCTGGTTCAAAGCAAATAGAAAATGAAAACCTGGCAAGAAAGTTGATGAGAATGTGAACGTGCCTGGGCTGTTCAAGAAATTATACCCCAAAAACTAAGTTACGCAATCATCAGGAAAAGAATGAAAAACCAGTCCCGCAATGCGGAAGTAGGTGCTCGACTATTATTGAAGGGCAAAGGCTACTTAGAAATCTGTTTCTCTGTCTGATCCTTGGCAAAGGCTGTCATTTCAAAGGCAAAATCATCTACTTGGAAAGGTTCCCCAGTTCGTGTTCGGTGGAGGTCTTTTTTGTTAATATTTCCATTTTAATTAACATTTCTAGTATTTTTTGCTGATTCGTGTTGGTACACACCTCATGTATTATCATATGTTGAACATGGTTAATAGTAGTAGTAGTATTAGGTGGCTCAACACAGACTGAATCTGTGATGGTTTGACATTCTAAATCTAAGGCTCTTTGAAGCCTTAATTTTTCTTGTACATCCTTCTCGGAGAAATGGTATGTATTGATATTTGAAAACGACCCCTATAGAGCTTGAGTGAAGAGACTCCCTTAACTAATATATGAAGGGCGCCGAGATGTGGTAGGGTACGAAATCCTAATCATGCATTCACATACGGCTACTCACGCTCGTACGCACACTCCCTCATCAACACATGTGCGCACACCCAGTGGAGGGAGAGGGAAGACGCTACGAGCAAGAAGGGTAGGCGAGATGAGAGGTTGGTTAAGCATTTTGTCGCGGGTATTCTAAGTGGTATAGTCATTTTCCATCTCGTAATTTTGCCATGTTGATTTCTACGTCATTTGATTGGTATTATTGTTTGTATGCATTTAGTTATATGTGTGTGGAGGAGAATTTGTAGTCGTGTGCGTAAGGAGCGGTGGAGAAGATAGCAAGGAAGTGGCAAGAAGAGCCTCCTGGATGCGGTCGAGTGCTGTCGGGTGTGACCACTGATGCTTGCCTACTGCGCGCTAGGTAAGGTTGCCCAGCTCGGCGACGGGCTAAAGGCCGTCGGGGAATGATGGGCGCTCCGGAGGTACTACTATGCGTACTAATTGTGCATAGCTGTAGCAAGGATAGAGTGCAAGGATCTGGGATTGCGCCCGGATTGCACAAGGGTAGCGTGTTGGCAAAGCCTGTGTGGGTTGACAACGTGCTGTCCCCCGCCATTGGTCGCATTGTGTGCTTCCCTCTGTGCGCGACGAGCATGAGTGCACACATCCGACCGTGCACAGGCGTGGTCAAGAGAGATTCAGAATTCGCTCATGGCCTGCCGCACACATTAGGCCCACGCGAAGTGCACTCGGCAGTGTACGAAGTGTACGGGCACGCTTGTCACACCTTGCGCCCCTTTGGGTGCAGCTAGCACTATCCCCTTGTCGTTCGACTTGGGGACAAGAAGTTTCATATATAGAACAAATTAATTACCATAATTTCACACATAAAAGCAGTGGAACTTCCTTTATTGCATAATCTCCAAATCATTCTTTTCATATAGGATATTAATATAGCTTACATCAACTTTTGAATAAAATCCTATTCTAATCTTTGTAGATCACCAACCCCAAAATTGGTTATCCTCGACCTCGATATCGACTTCATAATGCTCATCTGCAAAATGTTGAACTTGTGTGGTTTGAGCGATACTTCGCTTAGTAAGGGATCATTTACATCTCATAGTAATCATTTATCTCTTATTACCCTTTTTCGTATCTTAACTTTTTAATGAAATCACACATGAACACATAATTATGCAATGCATGATGCGGTGTATGTAGTAAATGGATATCCTTGAAAAGGCCTTTTAATGGCAACTTGATTTAGGCCCTAGTGTTTAACCCCGATTAGGAGGATCGACCAATGTTTAACTCTCATTGGGTGGATCATAATTCGGTCTTGTCTCGTTCCGCCTAAGCAGTGCCTAATCAAGTACCAATTTTTAATAGCGACAAGGAGGATCATAGAGCTACGTAACCCTATAGTGGGCCCAGACTTGACTAGGATGATCGACCAATGTTTAAATCCTATTGGGTGGGTCATTAGCCGAGACAACCTAGAACCACATCCTTTCCAAGTTTCGCACGTCATGGTTGTCCTTTATTCTTAGGGTTCTAGCTAACATGCTTCTTGTGCTTATTCTTAATTCTATCGCACCAACTTAACTAGGATTCTTATTCTTATACTTACGCACCAATTTAAGTGGGCACCTTTCACATGCACTTACTTTCATTTGCATGCTAGATTTCACTTTCTAAATAGCTTAGCTTATCCATGTTTCTCAATACCAAGTTTTAGGGTAGCATGCATGGAGTTACCTATTATTTAGATGCTACTAATACCAATCAATTACCATATTTGCAATCATGGGCTTGTAACATGAATCACCACGTTCACATGCTTAGCATGACATACTATTGTCATAGAAGAACATGTTAGGCTGTTAATATGCTTAGAAGTAACATTGGCTCTGCAAATAATTAGACATTGGCAACTTATCAGCATCAGTTGCATAATATATAACGCCATAGCAATCGTCTTAAGAATTTAAGCAAGACTATAAAGGTGATCGGAGAACTACATGTTTACATCTTAGCACTCATAAAAAGAAGTTAAGCGATAATAAAAGACGTTTGGAGCCGCTTACATTTTCAAAAGCTTATAAGTAAGACTATTAAGATGGTCAGGACCGATTACCATTATTTCATCGTCTTGCGCTTAATCATGGCCTTGGATCTCATATTCGAACCTAAAATATCATACCACCCTTTTATGAGTGTGTTTCTTCTTACTACTTATACTAGTCTTGGCCTTAAAATTCTCATCTTTGAAATTCAATATGCATCCCGGTTTGTTAAGCCCCTTAACATTCTTATTTAGGTTAATCATGCCTGAGCATACTCGGCACGGCCTAAACTCATCAGGTCCTAAGTCGACAGCTCGACCCGTGACTAATCAGCCTTGGTTGCGCACTATGCTCATGGTGTGGCTGCCCACTAGCATTGGTTGACTAGCCTGCGCCCGCGCCCGTGCAAGAGTCTTGCACATGTAGCGCTCACTATCACGCTAGGCCAGCCATGTTCATTCACTACCCATTACCGGCGTGCACTATTGTATAATGGTGCTCATGTCTCCGTGTGCTATCATGTGTGCTCCGTACCTCTACCATGCAAAATTGTGCGATGGTCTCACATCCATGTACGTTGTCGCGCTGCATGCCTTAACATGCTTGTGTAATGGCACGCGCTCTGGGCTTTGGCCGAGTGTATTGTGGCTCAGTGTGCCCATACATGGTGTAGCGCCTTAGCGCTTACCCTCATGATGAGCGTAACGACCAGGTGCTCGTGTGTGCACACACCGCGCGTGATGTCCGCTATATCTATGCATATTGTCCTGCTCGCTTGGGTGCCGAACCGCCATGTTTTGCAAGAGACTCCTCGCATCGGCCACGCATTCCCATGTGGCGCATTGGGAGAAGGCCCTTCTCAGTGCAGGGTGGTGCGGGCCCTACGCTTGCTCGACGTCTTGCGCACTCAGCCAGCGGCCTGTGGCACTCGCGCAAGTCTTGCGCAACCTCTCCCCCCTTTTTGTCCTCTTGCATGCAATATCCAACCACAATACCTATGTATATACATGCTTCCCCGCATAAACTCTCTAACCAACCAACTGCCTCCCTTCAAATAGGTCAAGGCGATGGGGTAAGGGCTTGCCCATTCGCATGCCCTGTCGTTACCTCGAGCCAGGCTGAGCGATAAGGCACTCACGGGGTAGCCTACATAGTGATAGTCGGTAGCCTTTATCCCTCCTCCGTATTTTCTTATTGTCAAATTATATAACTCATTCACTCTACATCGTAATGCTTACATGACAATATTGTTGCGAACTAATTCGGGTACAATGTAAAATGAATTAACGCTTAAAGTTTTGTTGAGTCGTTACATGACGATTGGCTAGCGTATCCCTATGTACTTCTTTCTCTGCCTCTTGGTTCTCTTCTTTCTCTCTCTCAAGTGTGGCGTGTGTAAGTGTGTATGCGGACGTCGTGAGGTGTTTAACCGAGTTGTATATGTGTATAGTGACTTAGGATGATCTTTTGGGTGTGTGTGTCTACATTCATCCATTAATGAGTCATGAAGGCTCTTGATGGCCATTCAATATATTTTTTCAATACTTTTAACACATGTTGAATTTCAAAATCGAGAAAGAATATTAATTCTCCAAAAAGATAGTTATTTACAAGTATGTCACATGGAATTCCTAGTTCTTTTAATATTCGCGTCAGCTAGCGTTTAGACTCTCAAACTTGCATATAGGAGATGTGGAGCTTTTCCTTTAGGCTACATAGGGAATTCTTATTGTCTTTCGGTTATGATTGGTACTAAAATTTTGTGGTATCACATTGCACATCCATGTGCATGGCTAGGATGTAAGGGTGCCCTACGGTGCACGAGAGTGAGAGCATGCTCAGACAAGAAATGAAAGAGGGCGTGTGCACGCTACCGTAGAGGTAGACGCACACTACCACAGCGCGCAAGCACGAATGCGTGCACATTACGAAGCTATCATGCACACACAATCACATGCACGAGAAGAATGAGTGTGGACCAAGATGCGCATTGTGGTGCAGATCAGTTGTGTTTGCAAATCGGGTGAGGATGTGTCAAATTGTCAAGCTATGTGACGATTTCTACACGAGACGGGTTTAAGACGCTAGACTTCACATGTTTCTTGATAATTGTATTTTTTCAGCTTTGTTTAATGCGTGTACCATATATGTAACCAACCTAATAATTAAAATTATCTGATTTAGGCTACACGAACCACGTGTGAAACATGATAAGGTACACGCAAGCCCTTAAGTAATATAAGTGGTCTTACCCAACTTGTTAGGGTTAATTAGACCAACGTGCATAAATTTTGCATGCTTATATGCTGACTAGGAATTACTGTCATACCTGATATCACTACTATTGATTAATAGTTTATAAACATTATTTCTGCCCTGCATTTACAATTTAAGATATATGTTGAACTATGTTAAACACTCCATTATTCATAAGTATGCACAAAGAGTTTTCAGAAGGATACGGATAAGTAACATCAATATACAATTATGAAAAGCATAATGAATTGAGTGAAAAATAAGCATGCTCTGAACTTTTGAAATGAAACGGAACCATTCTGAAAATTCCGACCCTTTATGGGGTTTTGTAGCATTTTGACGCACTACAGGGTTATATAGCACAAAAC
The DNA here is from genome assembly GCA_026212405.1 of Petrea volubilis. Taxonomy (NCBI): domain Eukaryota; kingdom Viridiplantae; phylum Streptophyta; class Magnoliopsida; order Lamiales; family Verbenaceae; genus Petrea; species Petrea volubilis. The sequence continues at coordinate 17,216,911 of CM047874.1, forward strand.
CTTCCTAATTGAGGTTAAAATTGGGGCTTGATTAAGCTAGCCACTAAGGATATCCAAAGTTTTCGTGCATGCAATACTTGCATTTTATGTGATTGCATTGTACTACCTTCTCTATTACATATTTGCAAATGAAATTCCATTTTTTGTACTTTGTATTTTTTTTTTCACTTTGATAAGGGAGGTTAGCCCATTATTGAGCGAAAGTGTCGATCACACCACCTTGATTAAAAACTTTGCAGAACTTACTCCGGAGAGAGAAGATGACGCCTACTTCTGGGGCTGGTGCCAATTGAAGACTTAGATAGCTTTTATCTTTCTACATGTATTTCTCTTTCTCCACTTTAAGTGAATTCTAATCGTAATAAAACTTGTAACTTAGTAATGTTTTTAGACTAAGTCATTTAACGGGGCCTCAGGTCAATGTATTGACAAAATGTTATTTTATAGTATTTTTTGTGGTTTAGTTCAATATTTTGAAATCTGCGGCTTGTGGCTTTCAGGTGAAGGGGCAATGCCGAATAAATCGCTTACGCACCAAGGGTGCAGGGCGTGATAGGGTTGGATAGGGATGCTGCTCTGGGGCATTGAATATAGGGGAGCAATAGAAAAGGATAGTTAAATCTTTTGATTTAACTTTTGCTAACTTGATTAATCAGAAAAAAAAAAAAAAGAAAAAACAACACAAAGTTGATAAATCTAATGTTAATTCTGTAGAAAGACTTACGTAATGGCCTCCAATGGGGAATATCTAGTTAATTGAAGAGATAAAATTTGAAGAGCTTATTTCAATTGCGTTCCACATCTGAATCATCTTCAAGAGTAATCCTCTTTCTAGAGACAAACATCTAAGAAGTTTTGTATCTTCTTGATTCAATATATTCCCTTTTTGTAGAGTATTCTCGAATTTTTCACTCTCTATTGTTTACCTTGTTATCATTTTTTTAATAAGTTGAATGGGATGTCCAAGGACACATGATTTACTATGCATGGTTTCAAAACATTGTGAAGCTCCATAATGGGAAAAAAATGTGTATTTCTTAGTCATATTGGAAAAGATCTTTGCTCATCACACAATAATGTAGTGAAAGTTTGTCAAGATATTCAAATAATCTGGGTACATAGAGAATGTTATTAATTTGCAAAGTTCATATCAATTTTGTAATAATTGACTTTGTGTCAAGACCGTTATAGATAGAGTTTGTTGGATGACATATCAAGCTTGTTTTTAGCAGTCACAATGAAATGGTTGTATCAAAAAAAGAGAGTTAATTTTCTTGAAATGATTATACTTTTAGCATCTTAGAATGACGAAGTCACAAAATGTTGTGTTGGAACATGCACTATATAATTCAAAATATACTTCTCGTCAAATTCAAAAGGAAATTTGGCATACACTCACAGCAAAGTGAGAGTGCATATCATGAGGAAATTGGAGAGTTCAAATTTTGTATTATTGTTGATGAAGCACGTGATGAATCAAAAAGTGACCTACTGGCGATTATTTTAAGATTTGTAGATAGAAATTCTACATAAGAAAGATTTTTTTTTGATTTTGTACATGCTAAAGATGATACAAATGCTACTACTAAAAATGAATTGTGTAATGCTCTTTCGAGGCTTGACCTACATGTGTCTACTATTCGTGCCAAAAGGTATGATAGTGATAGTAATATTTGAGGAGAATAGAATGGCTCGAAGGCATGCAGAATCAGATTGGCACTCTTAAAACAAGTTAGGGATACTTGTTGGAGCTCACATTTTGATTTTGTTTGTAGTATTATAACTATATTTGATGCATCTTGTTTTGTTCTTTAAAAATCGATAGTTAATGGATCAAGTTATTCTCAATGTAGGGATTCTAATGTTGCTTATAGTCTTTTGACTTCATTTAAATTCTACTTAACTTTAAACTTGGTGAAAGAGATCATGGAGATCACTAATTGCCTCTACCAGGATTTGCGACAAGAATCTCAAAATATAGTTAACACTATGCAGTTTTTTTGCCCCAAAAAGTCTTGATTCAAAGGTTGAGGGTTGATGGTTGGTATGATCTAGCGAGAAATGTGACATTATTTTGTGATAATGTGGTATTGACCTTTCTAATTTTAATACTAATTATGTAGCACGCCAAGGGCGATCTCGTCATAAAAATATCTCATTACGGTGGAACATCATTACAGAGTAAATATTTCAATGGTTACAATAGATTAGTAGCTAATGGAGTTGATAAGAGGTTTAGTGGATAAGCAATGGAGCTTTTAATCTTGAGTTTAGCTTTAGTTCCTAAAGGTATTTATAAAGGTTTTAATGTTTATGACATATGCACTCTTGCGAACAAATTGTATCCTACAGATTTTAGCGACTAAAAGAAGGTCGAGATTTTAGCTTCAACATTTCATTCTTGATTTTCCTACGAGTCCAAATTTGAAGGACTTGTCAGCTATGGTTGAATTGTGTTAAGCCTTGACAACAAAAAGGATACATCTATAGCAATGAAGATCACGAATACAAGGTTGTGCAATAAAATGGAAAAATGAATTTTTTGTAGAGACAACATGGTGATTTACCTTGGAAATGAAATAGGTGAAAGCTTTAGTTTTGATGTAATCATTGATAATTTCAAATCTACAAAAGAACGAAGTGCAACACTCTAGATACAAGCAATTAATGATTTCTAATTACTTTATGTGACATCTTTAAGGACGCTTGTGGAGCACATTATATAAATTTATTTTAATGAACTCCATAATTAATTGCTTTAGCTGCCCCCCCCCCCCCCCACCCATAATATTGTTAGAAATATATATATATATATATATATATATATATATAAGGATAATATTGTTAGAAATTTATATGTCCAAGTCTAGCGTGCCAAAGTTGTGGAAGACTTAGGTCATCCCTTTTAAGTTTGCTTGCTTGTTGAATATTTAGAATAGTATTAGGCATGTTAGTTAAATAAAGTCTATTTTGGAGAGTTCCAAGTGAGAGCAAAGAACTATTCTTTATTAAACAAAAGTTTCCACCTCTAATTGAGAATTCAAAACCCTCAATGTCAAGTAAAGAAATGGAAATAATTTTTTTTTTCACTAAATTAGGAACATAAAGGACATTATTTAAAACAAGCCTACTACTATCTTCTAAACTAAGTGAACTAGTCCTATTGCCTTGCCAACAACTCTAGCTCAATTTTCAAGCATTAGGACGTACTCTCCCTAACTGAGTTCCCGTATTCTTGTCATCATCTGCAAATCATTGCAAAGATGAGCAATGCAACCGATATCCAATACCTAAGAACTTGCATCAATCAAAAGATTAACTTCAACAAGAAATATAGAGATGCAAAGATTAAGAAATATACCGCTCTTTTGGAGAGATGCAAGTTACTCCTTACAATTCCTCTTCTAATGCCCTGGCTTCTTGCAGTGAAAATAGACATCCTCTGTCTTGCTATTTTTGGCCTTTTTGGCTTTTGCCTTTTTCTTGATCCTATCGGTTGCTTCCATGGGTTTCTTGCCTTTATTGGAACTCTTTCATTTTCCTTTATTTGGCTTTGCAGTTTTAGAAGATGAGGCAACTACTAACATCGGTTTGTCCTTTTTCATAGTAGATTCAGCAATGACCAACATGTTACTCAACTCCTCAACAGGTACATATATATTCTGCATGTTAAAGTTGACCAAAAACTGGCCAAGGAGCTCAGCAAAGACTGTAAGATCAAATCTATGCAGAGTTCAAGGTCCACAATCACGTCCATCTATGTTAATTTTTCAATGAGACCCAGCATTTTGATAACATGATCACGGATCCTAGACCCCTCAGTCATTGTCATCTTGAACAACTCTTTTGATGTAGCAAAATGCTCCAATCTATCTGGCGCCATGATCTCATCTGAATGTCTATAGATATCAGTGGCATGCTTCATATGCTCATGCTATTTTTGGAGCTCGTTTGACATTGTTGCCAACATCAAACACCTAATTTTGAGGTCATCAGAATTTCATCCAGCAAAAAAAAAAGTGCAAGCGAAAATAAAACATAGAGGGTAATATGCCTATGTTTGAAATATAGTGGGCTTTTAGCGATTATATGCAATTTTACCCCTCAATTGAATTACTTGTCGCAACCATCTCTTAAACTAATAAAATGTAACACTTATCGCCTTAAAAAAAATAAATAGACAATATTGCCCCTATGTGTTTTATATTATGTGTGCCAATATATTTAAAGCATTTAGCATCATCAATTCAGCTTAAAATTCTTCGTTAATTTTAAAATAAACTTTTGGCTATAATCTTAAAAAAATTTGATGGTTAAGTAATTTAAATTCTAAAACTAAGATAATAAATCAGTGTAATGATACTTTGAAACAATAAACATTTGAAGTTACTGAAGCTCTATCAACCATTTATTCTCGATGAAGTTTGATTATTTTACATAACGTATTTGTCTGAGCTTAATATAAAATATATTCTTTGATTAAATTCATCTGTGATACAAAAGCATTCTTTATTAACTGTAAAATATTTCAAGCATTCAAATATATTTGAATTTAAAATTATTTAATCTTCAAGCTCTATATCAAAATTCAAATATTACTCTTTACAATTAACAAAAAATTTAAAGATTACTCTTTAAAATTATTAAAGAATTTAAAGTTGAGTTTATGACATGAGTGCTAAATATATATTGGGGACTATTTCAAAATTAGGGACCCGATGCGGGTCTTTAGAGTCTTAAACGGGTTCGGGGCATGTCTCAAGTTTTCATTTTGAAACTCGGATTCACCCCGTGAAGAGTATATATATGTGTGTGTGTGTGTGTGTGTGTGTGTTATTTAGTAATATATATATATATATATATTTCATATTAAAGCTGGTATATTACCTAAATACAGACATAAAAAATTATAAATATGATATTCTTGTAAATAAAAATAACTATATAACATAAGTAAATAAGTTATAATTTCAAAATATGTGTAAATAAATATGGAATAACGATATTCGAATTTTCAAAAATTAAAATATGCCAATAGAAATTTGTAAATAATTTGTACTTTAGTAATCCTATTTTTTTTCATCTTTAGAAAGTTATGATAATATATTTTTTTAAAAGAAATAATTTTTAATAATTTTAAAATATAAAACGGGTCAAGCAGGGCTAACCTGAACCCACCACATTTGGGTTCGGGACGGGTCCCGAATTTGACCAACTCGGGCCGATGCCATCCCTACTCAAAGTATAAGTTGTAGTACTCCTCAAAATTAGAAATATTATAACAATTAGTGATAATTCAAATCAAGTTTATAGTAACAAATTTATTAAGCTATAATAATAATAATAACAATAATAATAATAATAATAATAATAATAATAATTTTATTGGGTACCTACACGACAAGTATAAATTTAGACGATGTATAGGATTGTATTAAGAAGTGGGTGTATTCATCGCCAAGAGAGTCTATATGCCAAAGTGAAAAAGAGGCGAGCATTCAAACTATGGGAATTGGCCAACAGATTGGTCTAGGTGTCACGAACTTATGAAGATTTTTTTTTTCAAGGGGTTATATAAAGTAATTTTCCCTCCCATCTTAAAAGTATCAAAACATTCGGGCAGGTCTTTTATATTAAAATAAAATTTCATCTTCTATTTCATAATTTATATTCATGTCATGTGTATAAAATTATTTTTTTAATAATGCACTTAATGTAAGACCATTACATTTGATGTACATCCATATATTAAAATAAAAGACGAAACACGATTTACAATAAAAAAAAAATTCTTGTGTATGGCGCATCCCGTGATTCTAGTGAACAAAGCAGTGGATTTTGACGAGTTGGTCGAGAAATGATGAGTTAAGGGTGCAGAAGCCGTTAGTCGTGCTAATTTGATGAAAACGGGGTGAAAAACGTAGAAATCGAAGGTAGAGATATGGTGGTGCATTGGCCCCGGCCAAAGTGATCGACTTAGAAGTCGTTTACTTTGGTGGAATTTGCAGGTTAGATTAATTAAACATGCAAAATCTGATGTTTACTTTGAGATGTGTGAGGCCCGTGTTTAAGAGGGCTTGGACATTATATTTGGGTTTATGGGTTGCAAATTAAACTGTCAAAATTGATAAGATTAATTTGACTTGTTTTCATCCATTTTTGTGCAAAGACAAGCATGCCCCCAAGTTTGGAAAATTACAAATGATGCCCCTAAAAATCCTAAAAATCAATTGGTTCCAATTTCACATATGAGAAACATCTTTCCTCTCTCTCTCCTCTCTCTTATCCTGAGCAACGAAATTGGTACCATCTCTCTCATCTCCCTCCTAATTTGACTCCATTTTCAAGATTTTCTATATTTGCTCTATAGTTTAGATTTTTTATCGTCAAATAATCATAAAAAAAATTGGTTAGTGTTCTGATATTTTGCTTTTCTTCAATTTCGCAGGCAAAACTCCTTGCAAACGAAAGCAGGAGAAAGAGACTAAGAAGAAGAGTGTAAAGAACGGCGGGGAGTGTGAGGCCACCGAGGGAGAGGAAAACGGTGGAAAGATTTGTGGTGGGTGAGATTGCAACGGGATTTGCAAACAAACGTTTGGCCATTGAAAAGGTACAATGTTCATACCTAATAAAAAAAAAATACATCACTAGATAGTTTATGTGAGGCAGAGTGAGGAAGGGAAAGTTGCGTACAAATTAGCTTTACCTCCAGCTCTTGCAGGAGTACATGATGTATTTCATGTCTCAATGCTTAAGAAATATCAACCTGATCCCTCCCACGTCGTGAACCATGAAGCCCTCAAGATTGACAAAGACCTAACTTATATTGAAGAAACAATCAAGACCTTAGACTTCCAAGAGCACACGTCAAGAAACAAGACAATTCCGTTAATACGCGTTCTATGGAAGCACCATGGGATAGAAGAAAGTACATGGGAACGGCTAGAGGAGATGCAAGAAAAATATCCGCAGTGGTTCAATTAGACGTAAAACACAATTTCGAGAATGAAATTTTCTAAGGAGGGGAGGATGTGACGACCCGGTAACCGCATTCCTCTAAATTTGGAATTATGAAGTATGTTTACTATTTTATAAGAAAATCCTTTTATTGTGAATAAATGTGCATTGCATTACATGTATTTATTAAAAATGTGACTTGTTCTTAGTGAAATTGAAACCTACGAATTTCTCCTTAATTTTTTCGAAAACTAAATTGTCGGTTTTAATTTTCTTATTGGTACAATTGTTTCCGTATCATGAAATTTAATTTTCATTTTCCTCCCTAAATTCGAAATTAATAATAAAAATTATTTTAGAAACTATACATTTACTAGAATTAATTATTTACTTCACAATTTTAACATTTTTGAAATAATGTTATCAAAATATGTATATATCTATATAAAATCCGAAAATACCCTAAAAATAATACATATAATCAGTTAAATATATTTTCTATTAGTTTAATTACCTATTTATGTCACTTTCATGTAAAATGTGGTAAAAAGAAAGACTACTTGTACAATTTCACTCTTAGTATTTTACCAAACAAAATGTGTATTAATCTTTCCCATTCATATATAATTGTCTATTGGCTATCTCTCCTACCATTATATATATATATATATATATATATATTGAGGAAAAATAATCTCCTAAAATCATTAAGCTTTTTCAATTGTTTTCTGATTTATAAGAATTTATAAATTTTCTTTCTCTACACATAATATTTTTTCAAAATTGTATTTTATTCCTTAATAATTAATAATTACATATCTTAGACTATTATGACTTGGAAAAATATATTTTTCAAAATTAGAATTTAATTTCCTCAATTTTCAAATTTTGCTCAAATTAAAGCATAAATGCTCAATAAAATTATAAACTTCCAAATAAAAATATAAATTTTTAATTTTTAATTACCATAATACATTTCCTAAAATTATAAGTAGAATTTTCAAATTTTAAAGAATTAAACCTTAATTTTCGGATTTTAATTGAAGGCAAAATATAAATTATGGATTTTAACCTATTTTAGGATATTTATGCAAGAAAAACCTTCTCTAATATACCATAAATAAATATTGTTGCATGGCTCACATTTACTTAGCCTATGAATCATATCATAGCATGTACACCCAAGCCTAATTAGTCTTCCACATGGAAGAATTCATTTAATGTATAATCTAGGTGGAAAAATTGTAATTATGAAGAAAAAATGACCTAATAATAAAATAATTGCTTTCTTCCTCTTCATCCTATAAACAAGACCAAAAGATCCCCTTTTTCCCTTCATTTTCAATCGGCCACTCCACACACCCTCACACTTTCTTTGTTTTTCTTCCAAAACCCACTAATTTCCTATCTTCCCAACACTACACTACATTATACCCTCAAAACAAAAGAAAAGAACAAAGGTAGAAACCTTACTTAATCATATAAGTAGAGTTTTTTCTTGTCTCTTGAAGGAGGATACGTGAAGTCATGAAATTAGTTTCACTACTTTGTGCATTCTTAGTTAAAATTATGTGCTAGAATATGGTCTTGCAAACATTATTTGATTTTATGAAATATTATATGATCATTATGTGCTTAGATGTTCATGAAAATTTACTATATTACAAGTTTAGGGTAATATAGTATATTTGACATTATGTTCAACTTATTTGGGGAAATTTAATATGTTTCTATGAAAAGTGTTAGTTTTACAAAATATATGATTCTCTTGCAAACACATGTTTTAAAGTTACAAAATATATGATTTTCCTGCAAACACATGTTTTAAAGTTACAAAATATATTTATATTGTAATCTCTATAAATATATATATAATAAACCCTTTTATGTTTGTGTATATATATATATATCATATATATAGATACGTATCATATATACATAATACATATATAGGTATATAAATAATTATAATTATATAGTTGATAAATAGACATATAGTACGTACGTATATATATATATATCTACCTAATCATGATTAAAAAGATGATAACATAGATTAGATAAATAGGAGTATATATAAAGATTCTACTTATGCCTATATAATACGTATATATATTTATTTATATAATTATGCTTAATTATATTTTATTTTAAGCAGATTATAGTATGTATCAAATTTATATTCTAGAAAATGTATATATGAGATATTATTACTTCATTTCATAGTGATGATATTATTTTTTAAGATGTTGGAATCATATGTGGAAATATGGAAGCAAGACTTCCAAGATTATGCTATGTGCATAAATTGTGATTGTGAAACGGGCCCAAAATATATCGGAGTGGTTTGGGTGAGTTCCGCTGGGACATACCAATGGGGTAGCCGACTGTAAGAGTTCTCACTCCCTCCATCTCCTAATTCCCCCTTGGGTCGACCGAGAGATCTACTCAAGAGAGAGGGTCATAGGAAAAATTTGGCGTAACACCCGGGGTATGACCATTGAAGGATAAGGCAGGCGGGAGTAATGTGCTTGTTGTAAAATTCGGTCAGGGGAGTCATAAGGGTCACTGTTAGGTGACGAGAAAGGTTTGAAATGAAAAATCCACGTATTTATGTGCAAAGTAACCAGATGTGCCTATGTGCAAATCACATACATGAACACCTTATGTGATTAGGTAATGTTTCTACTCAACTATATATGTTGATTGTGTTCATATGTTAATTTTTTAGATGAGCTCGAGACTAGCTTAAATGAGGTCGAGGAAGAAAAACATTTTGAAGCCTTTTATTAGATAGAGAGCCATGAATCTTCCGTTGCGTATTTGTTATTTTGCAATTGTCAACTTTATGGATGTTGTATACGTACACTTGCATCCGACGTCTTGAACTTGATGTATTATCTTGATATTATGATATATATTTAAGCATGTTTTCTATTACTTGCTTTTGAATGTAAATTATTATAAGCTTGGTTACCAGGGTCGTTATAAGTGGTATCAGAGTATGGTCGCGGAGACCTTAGCTCTCGTATATATATGATTTACTATAATACTTGTGTAGATGGCAAATTCTGGAGGATCCTTTAACCAGACAGCCCGCTTGAGGACTGGGGAACCGGTGCCTTGTAGAGTGCCAACTATCGATATTGACGAGTTGTTAACCGAGAATTTTGAGCTTCGGGAGGCTAACGAGAAGCTTTGGGAGGAGTTGTACGAGGAACAGAGTAATTTGGAGAAAGCTCAAAGGCATATCTTTGAGTTGCGTCAGAAACATTAGCAAATCCTTAAGCTTGTTCACATGAAAAGCAAGGATCTTTTGGGCTCTAGCGGCGGAGAATTTCGAATCTATCTCGATTGGGGAGATCGGCACCCGAGGCTATCCGATATGTCTTGGATAAGCCGTTGGAGGATGTCGTAGATGTTTTAGAATTAGAATAAGACTTTGTGGTTATATGTGTATAGGTAGTGTGTTGTAGTACGTGTGGCAAGCCTTTTTGGATGTAAATATTGCATGGTTGCCTTATATATAAATAAAATGCGTGTGTGAAGTCGATGAAGTATTACGACTAATCTTTTGGATATTCTTGGATATAGATGCCGCCAAAGCGTACTAGAAGTGATACCGAACCTCAAGATGATCATTTTTCTGTCATGTTCGAAATGATAGCGACTATGCTCGAGAATCAGACGAATAATAATAACAACAACAATTACCACAACTCCGAAGAAACCCCCACCGATGCCCTCACTAATTTTCTACGATTAGGACCACCATATTTTCGAGGCGAGCCGAACGATGTTAAGGCAACAAATTGGTTGGAAGCGATGGAAAAGATTTTTGAGGTTCTCAACTGTGACTCCTAGCGAAAAGTTACTTTAGCCACCTTTCGTTTAGAGGACGATGCTAGACATTGGTGGAAGAGAGTAAGCAGTAAATGGGAAGCTGTTCATACCCCTCCTACTTGGGACAACTTTGTCAGGGATTTTAATTCGCAGTACATCCCCCGTATTGTTCAAGAAAAATGAGAAAGAGAGTTCTTGAACTTAGCGCAACGGGACATAAATGTAGCAAAATACGAGGCCCTATTCACCAAACTATCTCGATTTGCTCCGTACTTTTTCGAAAACGAGGAGAGGAAAATATAAAAATTTGTTGGTGGACTCCAACTAGAAATCCAAGATCGGTTAGCGGCAGTTCAACAACTGACCTACACTATCACAGTCGAAACTACACTTAAAGTGGAAAGCACACTGGAGCAACTCAAAGTTAAGCAAGGACAGTTTGGACGAGTCCAAAGCAAGGGAGGACAAAATAGAAAGGGACCGGGAGGATTCAATAGGATGAATAAAGAAAGATACACGGAAACCAAGGAAAGTGTGCTAGTCCCTCGTTTCAGAAGCCTATGAGCTGCACTTATTATGGGAAGCCAAACCACACAGAGGATCATTGTTGGAATAAAGCTAGGAAGTGCCAAAGATGTGGGAGCAGCGGACATTTTATATTAAATTGCCCACACTCTAGACCAACGCGAACCACAAATCCCGGGAGGAACGGAAAAGGCGACGGGAATCAAGGGGGAAAACCACGAGTTCAAGGAAAAGTGTTTGCTATGAACCAAGCCAAGATTGAATTGCCATCGGTCGTAGAAGGTACGATTCTCGTGGACGGATATTTTGCTAAAGTATTAGTTGATCCTGGTTCTACGCATTCGTATATATCTGCTAGTTTCTTTACTAGTTTGCAAGTATCGCCTAAGACTTTACCCTATGAATTAGAAGTCACTACACCCCTTGGAACCACTTGGAAGACGGATTTAGTTCATCAGGATTGTGAAATAGAGATAGGTGGTCAGAAAATGACAGCTGACTTAGTATTATTACCTATCCACGGATTTGATATTATTTTAGGCATGGATTGGTTAGCTTCGCACTATGCCCAAGTGGATTGTCATCATAAGATAGTCAGACTATGTTTTCCAAGCCAACCTATTATTGAAATAGTAGGGAATAAACCCATACAAACAATACCGATTATCTCTTCCCTACAAGCCCACAAATTATTGCGAAAGGGCAATTACGCATTTCTAGCCCACATCATGAATAAACCCGAAGATCAAAAGAAACTTGAAAAGGTACCAATGGTTAACGAATATCCCGACGTATTTCCCAATGATTTAAAAGGTTTACCCCCACATCGGGAAATCGACTTTGTGATCAAATTAATACCCGGAACCGCCCCAATTTCTAAAACCCCTTACCGAATGGCCCCTGCAGAATTAAAAGAACTTAAGACGCAACTTCAAAACTTATTAGACAAAGGATTTATTCGGCCGAGTTCATCACCCTGGGGAGCTCCTGTACTATTCGTCAAAAAGAAAGATGGGACATGGAGATTATGTATCGATTACCGCTCTCTTAATCAGGTTACCATCAAAAATAAATACCCTCTCCCGAATATCGATGAATTGTTTGATCAACTACAAGGAGCTGTGGTCTATTCAAAATTAGATCTAAAATCTGGATACCATCAAGTAAGGATCCGAAAGGAGGATATCCCTAAAACTGCTTTTAACACTAGATATGGTCACTACGAATTCGTGGTAATGCCTTTTGGAGTAACAAATGCCCCTGCAACATTCATGGACTTGATGAATCGAATATTCCAACCGTACTTGGACCAATTTGTAGTTATATTTATAGATGATATATTGGTGTATTCGAAGTCGAAAGAAGAACATAAGGAACATTTAAGAATAGTACTTCGGACGTTGAGGGAAGAAAATTTGTATGCCAAATTCAGCAAATGTGAATTTTGGCTTCCACAGGTAGCATTTCTTGGACATATAGTATCGAGGGTCGAACTCGCAGTTGATCCCGGAAAAGTCAAGGTAGTGGTAGAATGGAAACCACCCACGACAGTCACAGAGGTACGAAGTTTATTGGGATTGGTGGGATATTATCAACGATTTATCAAGGATTTTTCAAAAATCGCCCGCCCCTTGACTAGGCTAACCCAATCCAAGGTGCAATTTGTTTGGGATAAGCATTGTGAAAACAGCTTTCAAACGTTAAAGAATCGATCGGTCACCGCCCCTGTATTAACTTTACCACAAGAAAATGACGGATTCCTCGCTTATACGGATGCATCCAAGGAAGGTTTAGGAGGTGTACTCATGCAGGACAAGAAAGTGGTGGTATACGCCTCGCGGAAGTTGAAATCGTATGAAGAGAATTATCCAACTCATGATTTAGAATTGGCAGCCATTGTCTTTGCTCTCAAAAAGTGGAGACACTATCTTTATGGAACTTCGTTTGAAATATTCATCGACCATAAGAGCCTCAAGTATCTATTCTTTCAAAAGGAGTTGAATATGAGACAACGCAGATGGTTAGAAATGTTAGTCGACTTTAATTGTGACATTCAATACCATCTGGGAAAAACGAATATCGTAGTTGATGCGTTAAGCAGAAAAGCCAATCTTGCTTGTATGATGACTCAAGAATGGAAAATGCTAGAAGACGTCTCAAGTTGGAAACCTAAGGAAAGAAAATTTGGAATTTTGTGTTCACACCTGCATGCACAACCCGTCATAATCCAAAAGATCAAAGAAGCTCAGGAAAAAGATGAGGAACTCCAACGAATCAAGAATAGGATTAACCGTGGAGAAGAAAAAGAGTTTACATCGCCAAATGACGGAATTGTAAGACTCTGAAATTGAATATGTGTTCCAAATGATGAGCAGTTAAAAAGGGAAATATTGGAAGAGAGTCACAATACGAAATACACAATTCATCCAGGGACGAACAAGGTGTATCAGAATGTTAAACGACAATATTGGTGGCAGAAGATGAAGCAACAAATAGCTGAATTCGTATCCAAATGTTTAACTTGTCAACAAGTTAAAGTGAGTCATCAAAAGCCATTTGGGTTACTACAGCCATTACCTATTCCTGAATGGAAATGGGAACACATTACAATGGATTTTGTTATGGGACTACTGCGAACGTAAAAGGGACATGATGCAGTATGGGTAGTGGTGGATAGACTCATGAAAAGCGCCCATTTTATTGCATTTTCGAAGACCTGCTCATTGGACAAAATGGCGAAGATCTATAAGATGGAGATTATCCGATTACATGGTGTTCCAATAAGTGTAGTATCAGACCGAGACCCTCGGTTTGTTTCTAAGTTTTGGCAAGAGTTACAAAAGGCTCTAGATACTAAGTTAAACTTCAGTACGGCATTTCACCCACAAACCGACGGATAGACTGAAAGAGTTATCCAAATTCTAGAAGATATGCTTAGGGCATGTACCTTAGATTTTGGTGGAAGTTGGGATCGACATCTAGCTCTTGCAGAATTCGCTTATAATAATAGTTATCAAGCCACAATAGGAATGGCTCCGTTTGAAGCTCTTTATGGATGGAAGTGCAGATCCCCTATTTGCTGGAGCGAAGTAGGTGAAAGTAAACTTTTAGGCCCAGAACTGATTCACGAGATGACTGAGGTTATTAAGGTAATTAAGAAACGAATGGAAACCGCACAGAGTCGTCAGAAGAGTTATGCCGACAAAAGAAGAAAAGACCTGGAATTCGAGAAAGGTGACCGAGGGAGAGGAAAATGGTGGAAAGATTTGTAGTGGGGGAGATTGCAACGGGATTTGCAAACAAACCTTTGGCCATTGAAAAGGTACAATGTTCATAACCAATAGAAAAAAAAATACATCACTAGATAGTTTATGTGAGGCAGAGTGAGGAAGGGAAAGTTGCGTACAAATTAGCTTTACCTCCAGCTCTTGCAGGAGTACATGATGTATTTCATGTCTCAATGCTTAAGAAATATCAACCTGATCCCTCCCACGTCGTGAACCATGAAGCCCTCAAGATTGACAAAGACCTAACTTATATTGAAGAACCAATCAAAACCTTAGACTTCCAAGAACACACATCAAGAAACAAGACAATTCCGTTAATACGCGTTCTATGGAAGCACCATGGGATAGAAGAAAGTACATGGGAACGGCTAGAGGAGATGCAAGAAAAATATCCGCAGTTATTCAATTAGACGTAAAACACAATTTCGAGGACGAAATTTTCTAAGGAGGGGAGGATGTGACGACCCGGTAAAACCGCATGCCTTTAAATTTGGAATTATGAAGTAAGTTTACTATTTTATGAGAAAATCCTTTTATTGTGAATAAATGTGCATTGCATTACATGTATTTATTAAAAATGTGACTTGTTCTTAGTGAAATTGAAACCTACGAATTTCTCCTTAATTTTTTCGAAAACTAAATTGTCGGTTTTAATTTTCTTATTGGTACAATTGTTTCCATATCATGAAATTTAATTTTCATTTTCCTCCCTAAATTCGAAATTAATAATAAAAATTATTTTAGAAACTATTTACTAGAATTAATTATTTACTTCACAATTTTAACATTTTTGAAATAATGTTATCAAAATATGTATATATCTATATAAAATCCGAAAATGCCCTAAAAATAATACATATAATTAGTTAAATATATTTTCTATTAGTTTAATAACCTATTTATATCACTTTCATGTAAAATGTGGTAAAAAGAAAGACTACTTGTACAATTTCATTCTTAGTATTTTACCAAACAAAATGTGTATTAATCTTTCCCATTCATATATAATTGTCTATTGGCTATCTCTCCTACCATTATATATATATATATATATATATTGAGGAAAAATAATCTCCTAAAATCATTAAGCTTTTTCAATTGTTTTCTGATTTATAAGAATTTATAAATTTTCTTTCTCTACACATAATATTTTTTCAAAATAGTATTTTATTCCTTAATAATTAATAATTACATATCTTAGACTATTATGACTTGGAAAAATATATGTTTCAAAATTAGAATTTAATTTCCTCAATTTTCAAATTTTGCTCAAATTAAAGCATAAATTCTCAATAAAATTATAAACTTCCAAATAAAAATATAAATTTTTAATTACCATAATACATTTCCTAAAATTATAAGTAGAATTTTCAAATTTTAAAGAATTAAACCTTAATTTTCGGATTTTAATTGAAGGCAAAATATAAATTATGGATTTTAACCTATTTTAGGATATTTATGCAAGAAAAATCTTCTCTAATATACCATAAATAAATATTGTTGCATGGCTCACATTTACTTAGCCTATGAATCATATCATAGCATGTACACCCAAGCCTAATTAGTCTTCCACATGGAAGAATTCATTTAATATATTAATCTAGGTGGAAAAATTGTAATTATGAAGAAAATGACCTAATAATAAAATAATTGCTTTCTTCCTCTTCATCCTATAAACAAGACCAAAAGATCCCCTTTTTCCTCTTATTTTCAACCGGCCACTCCACACACCCTCACACTTTCTTTGTTTTCTTCCAAAACCCCCTAATTTCCTATCTTCCTAATACTACACTACACTATACCCTCAAAACAAAAGAAAAGAACAAAGGTTGAAACCTTACTTAATCATATAAGTAGAGTTTTTTCTTGTCTCTTGAAGGAGGATACATGAAGTCATGAAATTAGTTTCACTACTTTGCGCATTCTTAGTTAAAATTATGTGCTAGAATATGGTCTTGCAAATATTATTTGATTTTATGAAATATTATATGATCATTATGTGGTTAGATGTTCATGAAAATTTACTATATTACAAGTTTAGGGTAATATAGTATATTTGACATTATGTTCATCTTATTTGGGAAAATTTATTATGTTTCTATGAAAAGTGTTAGTTTTACAAAATATATGATTTTCTTGCAAACACATGTTTTAAAGTTACAAAATATATTTATATTGTAATCTCTATAAATATATATATGGGTCAAATAAACCCTTTTATGTTTGTATATATATATATATATATATCATATATATATACGTATCATATATACATAATACATATATAGGTATATAAATAATTATAATTATATAGTTGATAAATAGACATATAGTACGTACGTATAGATATATATCTACCTAATCATGATTAGAAAGATGATAACATAGATTAGATAAATAGGAGTATATATAAAGATTCTACTTATGCCTATATAATACGTATATATATGTATTTATATAATTATGCATAATTATATTTTATTTTAATCATATTATAGTATGTATCAAATTTATATTCTAGAAAATGTATATAGACATATATATGTATGTTCTGCCGTGTATATATATATATATGCATACATATTATTATGTTTTGATTATATTTTAGTTTAAATGTATATATTTATATTAAATAGTATATGAGATATTATTACTTCATTTCATAGTGATGATATTAGTTTTTTAAGATGTTGGAATCATATGTGGAAATATGGAAGCAAGACTTCCAAGATTATGCTATGTGCACAAATTGTGATTGTGAAACGGGCCCAAAATATTTCGGAGTGGTTTGGGTGAGTTCCGCCGGGACATACCAATGGGGCAGCCGGCTGTAAGAGTTCTCACTCCCTCCATTTCCTAATCCCCCCTTGGGTAGACGGAGAGATCTACTCAAGAGAGAGGGTCGTAGGAAAAATTTGGCGTAACACCCGGGGTACGACCATTGAAGGATAAGGCAGGTGGGAGCAATGTGCTTGTTGTAAAATTCGGTCGGGGGAGTCATAAGGGTCACTGTTAGGTGACGAGAAAGGTTTGAAATGAAAATTCCACGTATTTATGTGCAAAGTAACCATATGTGCCTATGCGCAAATCACATACATGAGCACCTTATGTGATTAGGTAATGTTTCTACTCAACTATATATGTTGATTGTGTTCAAATGATAATTTTTTAGATGAGCTCGAGACTAGCTTAAATGAGGTCGAGGAAGAAGAACATTTTGAAGCCTTTTATTAGATAGAGAGCTATGAATCTTCCGTTGCATATTTGCTATTTTGCAATTGTCAACTTTATGGATGTTGTATACGTACACTTGCATCTGGCGTCTTGAACTTAATGTATTATCTTGATATTATGATATATATTTAAGCATGTTTTCTATTACTTGCTTTTGAATGTAAATTATTATTAGCTTGGTTACCGGGGTCGTTATAGATGGGTTGTCTGGTTATGTCAAAAAAATAAATTAGTGCATCTTACAAATAATTTTTCAGTTTAACTCATTTTTAGGATTTTGTATAAGATCGTCACCGGATGACTCCTCTCCCTCCCCCACCCTCTTTTTCTGGTAGTTGTGGTTGGAATTTTGATATTGTTGTTCTATATCAACCAATTATTAAGTGTCAAAGTTATTTACAAATAGTCAATTTGAAGTGTTTTGAATTTTGTGATCATTATAAGTACCTTCCTAATTTATTTGATCTAGCTAGTCACATTTACAATAAAAAAAAATATATACAAATAGAAGATATCTACATATGAATATTGATAGAAATCAAAGTTAAATTGAAAGTCAGTGTTTTTTTAATAATCATTTCAAATTTATGCACATCTTCTCGGTCTAAATACATAAAATAAACAAAAATATAAGATCAACCCGTTTGTATATTAAGAAGCACATAGTCAAAATCCCATGATCACAGGATTTCCCCATTTTAACATCTTAATACATATTCCTAATCCAATTAGTTACTCAATAGAAAGAAACATATAGTAGTGATCACATAAAGAGATTGGCTAATTACCTTGAAACTCAAGAGCAATTCGGAAAACATTAAAGTCCAATAACATACTTCAAAGGAGACACTCAACTATTTGCCTTCATTTTCTTTTGGTACAAACTAGTGCCTGCATCAAATAAACTGAACTGCAAAATATATTTTTGATGATTAATTTGGCAACATATATATTTTCTATTGCTTCTTGTTGTTTGTTGTTACATTGATTAATTGGTGGTTGGCTTTGGCAACTTTATTGACTTAATGTGTGGATGGTTTTGTGGTAGAATATGGATGTTAGGCAAAGTGATATGGAAGGTGTTGCGGTCTTACATGTATTAAGGTTACATATAATTGCCACAATTGTTCTTTGTTACTTGTTATGGACATGCCATCATAGAGTTAGACGAGTTGGCACGAACAATGGTGTTCGAAGGTATAGCCTTCGAGTGAGAATCCCCGCACAAGTTCAACACTTGAATGAACTTATAAACGCTTCGGATGTGGACTGCTTTGATAACCTTAGGATGAATCGTAATGCTTTTGGTCGTTTATGCATCCTGTTTAGGAGGTTTGAGAAATCGGTGAGGTGTCTCTATTACAGAACAAGTGGCAATTTTTTTTAGTATAATATCTCACCATAAAAAAAATCGTATTGTCCGATATGACTTCAAGCGGTCAGGCCATACAGTCAACAAAGATTTCAATAATGTGTTAAGGGCAATCCTAAGCATTCATAATGTGTTGGTCATATCCCCTGAACCAGTTCCTGATGATTGCACGGATGAGCTTTGGAAATGGTTCAAGGTAATTGGTACCCTTTGTTTGTACTTTTAACTTTTAAATACTTCAACATTTATTAAAGTTTGTTGTTGTGTTTGATGAAGGGTTGTCTCGGTGCATTGGATGGTACTCATATTCCAGTTTGTGTGCTGGATCACGATAAGGTTGTTATAGATTTCACAAAATGGAAATATGTGTAAACGTATTGGCGGTGTGCGACCGAAACATGAATTTTGTGTATGTTTTAACTGGATGGGAGGCTTCTGCAGCAGATGGGCATGTACTACATGATGCAATGATAAGACCAAATGGTTTTAAGGTACCAAAAGGTAAATGCATGCCATCTAGAAATTTATTAAAATTAGTGTTCACATATTTTTTTTTAATTTTGCTCATGAAATATTAATTATTTAGCGAATTTCACCTCGTTAATTATTATCATATAAAATACCTAACACAGATTGATCAACGACCATTAAAAGTGATTTTTAGTCTTATTATCCAACTATTATGTTTGTCCATTCAATTCAAACAATAGAGCAATCTGCATATTTATTTTATTAGTGATGTGCATTTATATAGTATTAATTAGGACTTGTATAAGTAACATTTAATAAATTTCATGACTTCATTTTGTCCAATTATTCAACTATTTATATCTCAATAAAATAAATCAACATTTTATAAACTTTAAAAGTATTTTTATAAAGTACAACAATTTATATATATATTTTTTTTTAAAAAATGAGGTTAATAGAACATGTTTTGTTGCTTTATGGATAATACCTCACACATGTTTCGTTGCTTAACAAGTCTTAGGATAATTAAAATTTAGGTATCCTAACTATTAGTTTTAAGAAAGACATATCTAGAAGTTTCAGTTTTAAATATTATTCATTTTCTGGTAATAGGTATATTCATTTTCTCCTTTCTATTGTTTAGGTAACTACTACCTTTGTGATTCAGCATACACGAATGGTGAGGGATTTCTCGCACCTTATCGGGGTATAAGGTACCATTTAAAGGAGTGGGGAGTCGGCATGCAACACCCTCAAAATCCGAAAGAATTATTTAATCTACGACATTCAAAAGCTAGAAACGTCATAGAACGCACGTTCGGCATCTTGAAGGAATGTTGGGCAATTTTAAGAGTCCAATCATTTTACCCAATAGCGACACAAAATCGAATCATTATAGCTTGTTGCCTCCTACATAACTTTATCAGAAGAGAAATGCCAAATGATCCAATTGACTTAGGCTTGCCAGAAGAGAATGATGATAGTGATGATGAAGGGATTGAATATGTAGACCACATTGAACCATCCCAAATCTGGACTGATTGGAGGGATGCACATGCTAATTTAATGTATAACGAATGGAGGGGGCATCGTAGAAACTCTGTTTTCTATTCTGATAACTCTATGTTTTGTTTTCGATGGTGTTGATTGTAGTAGTAAATGTGGTGTTAAGGGATGTTCTGTAATTTGATTTGGGAATGTAGTATTTTTTTAAAATTTTTTGACGATTGTGAAACTGTTGATTTTGTATTGCTACATTACCTTGAAAAACATTAATGAAAAGACTTGTCTTTTGACTACATGATCTTAGCATTTTATTTTGAAGATGTCTTAGTCTTTTCTTTTCTTTTCTTTTCTTTTCTTTTTTCATTTTTTATGGTTAAGCTAACAAATGAGTGGGACTAACTTACACTCTTCATTTCTTGTAGGGATGGAGTTTAACCATAACCAATATAGCGACAAGTCGGCTGCTCGGGAGATCAAGAGTCGACGTTCTTGGAGAGCTCGTGAGGAACAAGCTCTCATCATTGCATTCAAGGACATAATCTCGTTGGGGTGGAAAGCCGAAAACGGCTTCAAAACTGGCTTCCTGAATCAATTGAAGACACGTTTGCGTGTGTCTATACCAGGTACTGATTTGAGAGCCGAGCCTCATATTGATTCCAAGAATACCAGCAATAAAAATCTCTTTCCAAGGAATTCTCTATTGGGTTTGAAAGATTAAAGGAGAAAAAGCATGGTTTGGTTGAAGAAAAGCTTTCAGAAACTTCAATTCCATGTGGTCATCTTCTTCTTCCCAATTACTTTCTCTCTATTCAAATGAACATTGTTCTCGACAGAAAAAATCTATTTCCATGAAACCATTAATTCTTTTGTTTTATCATCCACAATAAGAAAATAAGGTGATCAATAGATGGGTTTATTGCGAGGAGCACATGGATTGGTGCAATTAAATGGAAATCATCCGAAGGTGTGTTGTGGTAGCAGGAAATGGTAGTTATGACAGTTCAAGGAGTTGGGTTAGAGAAATTGAGGGTGAAAAAGCATCGGCAAGTTGAATAAAATTGTTCACAAGTTCCAATTCCATGGTGGTGATTTGTGGTTTCAATTTCTTCAAGAAAAAAAAAAGTTGTGAGAGAAGTAGGCATGCGTTGGTTTTTGCTTAAAAAACAATGGCTAATGGGTTCTATTTGTTATACAACAAGAAATAAAACTTGATGTGAAAAGCCAATTGACCAAAAAGAATTAATATAAATGTATGCAGTATATTATGTAGAACTTGCCATATTTGGATCAATGTTTGTGGAATTGGGTTGAAATTGTGATGATGTAAAAGTCAATTGGTCAAGCGTGATTAGTATGAATGTATGTAGTACATTATGTTGAAATTGCAACATATGGATTGACGTTTGCAAAATTGAGTTGAGTTTGTGGTGTATGTCGATAAAAGCTTGATGTAAAAAGTCAATTAGTCAAACATAATTAGTATGAATAGATGGAGTATGTTATGTTGAGATTGCAGCATAAGGGATCAATGTTTGCATAATTGAATTGAAACTCTAACGTATATCCATAACAAATTGATGTAGAAAGTTAATTGCCTAAGCAGAATTTGTTTGAATGTATACAATGTGTTATATTGAAATTGCAGTATACAGATCGATATTTGATCAAATTGATGACAATTCCCCACTTAAGTTGATCAAACTAACTATAATATACTCAAACATTTAATGTTTACCTTAATTTAATTGAGTCAATTATACATTTTCTCCATTCAATTCACCCCAATTGATGGATTTTCCAAATCAATTGACTCAATTGATCAATTTCTCTAACTCAATCGATCCAATTGAGTGGTTCCCCCAAATCATTTTTTTTTCACAATATTACATTTAATATACTCAAAAATTCACTTAAACAAACTTATTTTGCATTTCGAATATACTCTAATAGGACAATCATGTACTTTATTTAATACTTCAGCTAACATGACTAATATTTAATTTAGACAAACCTATACTTGTATTCATAATTTATAAATGTCATGAGATTATCTGTATATTTTGAGAAACGTTTGTTATGATGCAATTTGAATATTGCATATTTCTATTTAAGTTTGTCAATTGTACAATTTTATATTACACATTAACTTGGATATTTATTCATAATTTGCAAATAGAAGGCGTGATGACACATAAAACTTGATATTTTAGGTATAACTTTTTGTGCTTTCTAAAAAAAAGTATAACTTTTTGTAAAAAATGATTTTCGGCACCATTTTTTTTTTTTTTGTTGAAAAAAAGACATAAACAGCTTTTTTAGTCTTATATGGATTATAATTTATTCAATTTCCAATCAAAGTAGTTTTTCATGTGAATTCAACCAAACATTTGTTACATTTTCAAACAGAGAATTTGAAACAAGCACTTGTAAGATTTTTTGAGCGTAACTCTTTGTAAAAGATGATTTATTAACACCATTTTTTTGGTTGAAAACTAGACACCCATAGATTTCTAATAGTAGATGGCTCATAATTTATTTTATTCCCAATGAAAAGCAGTTTTTAATGAGAATTAGACACAAAATTTGTCATAGTTTCAAACAAAGAATTCAAAATTGGCATTTTCATTTTTTAAGTATAAATCTTTGCAATTTTTTTTTCTTAACACCCTTTTGTTTCTTTTTTTGAAAACTTGTCATCAATGGCTTTCTAACGGTGCATGGCTCTTAATCTATTTCATTCTCAATCAAAACATTTTTTCATGAGAATTAAACCCAAAATCTATCACATTTTCGAACAAATAATTCAAATTGGCACTGCTTAGTTTTTCAAGTATTACTTTTTATTTAAAAAAAAAGCTTTCTCAACAATATTTCTTTTTTGTTAAAAATTAGACATCAATAGCTTTCTAATAGCATATGACTCATTATTTATTCTGTTCCTAATCGAAGCAGCTTTTTCGTGAATTTTATTTTGTTCCTAATCGAAGCAGCTTTTTCGTGAAAATTTAACTCAAAATCAATTACATTTTCAAATAGAGAATTTTAAATTGGCATTGCTTAGTTTTTGAATTATAACTCTTTGTAGAAAAATGCTTTCTTAACACTTTTTTTTTGTGAAAACTAAAAATTGGTAGCTTTCTAATGATATATAGTTCATAAAATATTTCAATCCCATTGAAGCAATTTTTTTGTAAGAATTCAACCCAAAATCTGTCACATTTTCGAATGGAGAATTTTAAATTGGCACTGTGCATTTTTTTTAACTCTTTGCAAAAAAATATTTTCTTAACACTGTTTTTTCGTTAAAGGCTAGACATTCATAGTTTTTCTAATGGTATATATATTATAATTTATTTCATTTCCAACTGAAACACATTTTCATTAGAATTCAATTCAAAATCTATCATTGTTGTAGAAAATAAGCAGTGGGTTTAAAAAGGGAAAAATAAAATCAATGATGCAAATGCCACCAATGATCCTTAAAGTTTACGGTTAGAATCACTTTAGTCCCTAATCTTTAAATCACAACATTTTAGTCCTTCAAATTTTAATTACATTTCACTATAGTTCTTCTATCAATTTTTCTAGGGGTAAAATTATCAATCCAAAGTTTAAGTTGAGCTTTTAATCCTTAAAAAATTTATTTTTTGCACGCGAGTTCTTCAAAATTTATTTTTTACTCTAATCCTCAATAACTTACAGATATAGTAGTATATATACTTGCTAGTGTTGTAGTTACCACGTACTACTTATAAAAGGACCAAGATTAAAATTTATCATATGATGAAATAAAAGAAAAAGCAATATATATATATATATATATAGAGAGAGAGAGAGAACAATAGCTATCGTGAACTTTTTATGTTGAAATAATTTTAAAATAAGGTGTTCTTGTACTGATCAAATTTTGGAATAAGCTTTTCAAATTTGAAAGATATGTGATAAGTTGTGATTTTATATTTTCCCAAACCTTTGAGTTTTTTAGAGAAATTGTGATTTTGTGATTTTTTTTTTCAAATATTATATATATATATATATATATCTACCTACACTTACAACATTATTAATTTCTACAATTTTAAAACCCCAATTAAAAAAAAACTTTAAGAGCCATATCTTTCATGACCAAAAATTAATATAAAATTTTTAAGAATGTGAAAAAATAAAATTTGAAGGACTAAAGTGCAAAATGTATAAATTTTGAAGGACTATAGCAAGTTTCAATTTTGATTGACAAATCCCCCCCACCAAAAAAAAAAAAACTCACTTAAGGACTAACATAAAATATAAATTAAAATTTGAAGAACTAAAATGTTTCTATTTAAAAATTAGGGATTAAAGTGATTCTAATTGTAAACATTGAAGACCATTTCTGACATTTGCCCATGACGAAAAAAGTCAAAGATCGAAAAAAGAAAAAGTCAGATGACGACATAAGAAGATAGACTTGTGTTTAACTTTATTGTTAAGGGTATATATAAATTTTTAATGTTATTAAGGGGTGAAGTTTAAATAGCATATGATATTGGAGTCCGCAAACTAAATCAATCTTACTTGGAGACTAAATACTAGCATGCATAACCTGAAAGACATTTAATTCTAACTGTCTATACAATATTATACTCATTCCGTTCTCTTTTATTTTGTTGTTTAAGGATTTTGTACAGGAATTATGGAGGACAATTAATAGTCGTAAGTTTAGATTAATAAAACTAAAATGCTCTTTTAGACTATAGTTAATCATTCTAATCAATAAGATGGTGAGGGCTTTCTATGAATTTACAAATAATATTTTATTGAAGTGAGAGAGTGTGTTAGAAAAAAATTGATAAATATAATTTTAAAAAATGAGAATAACAAATATTTTGAAATATATATATATATATATTGTTAATGTCACAAATAAACGGACAGTATGAGTAACATTTTTTTTTCCTTTTCTTTTTTTTAATATACGTACTCTTTTATGGTTTCATCTAGGGTCAAATTTGGGGCTGACCAAGTATTATTTTGTTGAAATAGAATACAACTAGGCTATGGCAACGCTTACAAAACAAAAGGTGGTTTGCAGTACAGCGGATCACGTTTGAGTGTTCCCAGCACACGAGGACCATTCTGACACGCCACGTGTCCTTAAAATATGCAAACCCCAATTTCACGCACACAGCATATCTTAATCTAGCGGCATCCGAAGCAACCGCACGAGTTGTTGATTCGCCTTTTTCCTAAGGCTACGTTTGGCAACTTCAATCAACAAGACCCCACTTTTTGTAAATTTTTGGTGGGATTGCATGGGTTTCATTTTAAACAAAATCTGTTTGGGGGTTTGGTGAGATTTTTGTAGATCATGTCGTTTTTGTCCTCGGATTTTGGAGGGCGAAATTTTTGGTCGAACCTTTCGCTTTATTCAGAGAGATAATTACATTAAATAATTCTCAAGTTTATCAAAATTATTAATTCAATCCTTGATTTTTTTTTTTGAGAAAATTATCCAAATAATTATACAATATGCAAACGTTTTATACATATTAACCCTCTGTCTACTACCGTTAGATTTTTTGACGAAAATCATTAACTTTTAATATTGTCTTCTTATTTTACCCTTTTAATCAAAATTTTGACAAAAATTTAACAAATTCTATAGGGTTATTGGCATAATAATTTGATTCTTTCTATTTTATGCAAATCATGTCCAATCGGCATTTTCAATTCTAAAAAATCAGTCAAATTTAGTCAAAAATTGACAAAGAGGACAAAACAGGAAAACTATGTTTAAATTTAAAAATTCCAATAAAAATCCTAACGATGATAGATGAAGAGCTAATATGTATAAAACGTTTGCATATTTCATGATTATCAATGTAATTTTAAAAAATCTATAATTTAATTTGTAATTTTTTCAAATTTCAAGGTAGATCAATATAATTATCCCTTATTTAAATTAGCCGATTAACAAGTACATATTTATAGTTTCTTATGGGCCCAAAGATATCTTTCTGTTTTGGTTTTATTTTATCCATAATTTTTAGCTCGCAGTAAATGTCATATTTGGATATTCGTAAGGTAAATTTTATTGAACCTAATTACAGAGTGAGTTAGTAATTAACAGATGACGCCATTTCCAATAAAAAAAACGATTCATGTGTGCGAAGCGCTAACTCTTTCAAATTTGAATTTGATGAAAATTGTTTCATTTAAAATATTTTTATTTTAATTTGATTAATGTGACATGAAAAAGGTTTCACGTTTTCGTCTAATCTATATGGAGTTCACGATAATAAGAATCTGAATTAAATTGACTTTTTTCCTTTAAAGTTTTGAGTAATTAAAAATTATATATTAAAAAAGGATAAATTACATCTGCACTGCTTGAAATATAACAAAATTACAAATTAGTCCATATAATTTTAAAAATTATAAATTCCTTTTGAGGTATGTATCAACTTAACAAAATTTATTATTTATCAATTTAGGATATAATTGCGAGTTGTATTTCTATTACTTTCGGTTAGATTTTGAAATGCGATTCGCATAGTTTTGATTAGTATATAAGATGTGGACGCAATACAAAGTCATTTTTAACAAAAATGGTGACGGTATCGGATTACAAATAATGAAGCCCGTGAGGGGTTGTGGTGATAAATTGCAATTAATTCGTAAAAGTTGGTGAAATAATAAAATTGATTGAGAGATTTGTCAAACTCAATGAAGCGCATCTCATTATAGATGAATTGACTATTATGATTGCATGAAAGTTATATTTTGAATATATTTATTAATATATATAATGAAGCCGTAAACCTCAAGATAATATTTGTGATTTTTTAAATAAAAAAAATTAATTTATAATTATAATATACCTCAAGGACTGTAAATATAATTTGAACTTATGAAAAGAATTTATAGTGCAACTCTCATTTATTTTGAAATCGATGGCCAAAATCTATTAATCTTTTACCAATTACCACAATCCACACAAATTTAGTCAATTAGTATATACCACATTTTATTGTTACAATCGTTTAGAATTTACTCAATGGCTCCCTAAAAAATTGTATGCTCACTCACATGCCATTTTAATGAGTCAACACTTATTCCCACTCAAATTTCTTCAAATGGAGATGGGAGAAACGTACTATTTTTGAGACACTTTTTACTTTTTTGTGTGGTCCAATTAAAGATTCAACAAACACAACCTTATCCCACCACGTAAAAATCCATCAAAAGAAGGGTATTTCTGTCACTTAGCTAATTGTAGAAGGGGCATATTAATAATTTCACAGACCGTCAACCTGTGTCCTACTGGCACAATATTGAACGCGACAGCCTGTCCATAGCTGTATCCCATATTATCTCCAACCCAACGCTTAGGTTAGCAAACTGAAACGATGAAACAGAGGAGTAACAGAGCAGTTTGTTATCGTGAGGCGCAGTGCGCGCTCCTATGGAATACTCTTCCCCCTCTGACTCTGTTATCCTTAATCCCACTCTCCCCTCCACCAAAGTACATTAGCACCTAACTCCTACACCCAGCGCCGCCGCTAATCAGGCGAACTCCGGCGAAAGATACACATATTCTGCTTAATTTACCAACTGGGTAGATGGATCCGTGTCCCTTTGTGAGGTTAACAGTGGGGAATCTAGCCCTGAAAACTCCGGTGGCGGCGAAGCCGGTTCGCTCCGCCGTGCACCCGTCTTCGTCGCCGTGTTTCTGCAAAATCAAGTTAAAAAACTTCGCCCCCCAGAGCGCCACCGTCCCCTATATCCAGACTGAGGACACCCAGTTCCCCGACGGCGGTCCTCAGCCTCCGGCAGCCACATTCCACCTGAGCAAATCTGATCTCGACAGGCTAACGAAGTCCTCCCTGTTCTCCAAATCGAAGAGGCCGCAGCTCAAAATTTCCGTCTACTCCGGCCACAGCGTTGCAACGTGTGGGCTGAGCTCCGGCCGGCTGCTGGGGAGAATCTCCATTCAGTTGGATCTGGCGGTGGCGGAGTCGAGGGCGGTGGTTTTCCACAACGGGTGGATTAATGTGGGTAAAGAATCCAAGAGTATGGCCCAGTTTCATTTGAATGTGAAGGCCGAACCCGACCCGAGATTCGTTTTCCAGTTTGATGGGTCGCCCGAATGCAGCCCGCAGGTTTTTCAAATACGGGGGAATGTTCGCCAGCCCGTTTTCACCTGCAAGTTCGGGTTCCGAACCGGCGACCGCCATCAACTCTCCAGGTAAAAATGCGTGTGTGTCCGTGTGTGTGTGTGTGTGTGTGTTTATGCTATCTTGAAAAAGGGACTTGGTTAAATCTGGGTGATAATCTGTATGAACTTTTGAAAAATTTAAAACATTGAGTAACTTATGTGTGTGTGTGTGAGCATTTATGCCTTTTGAAGTTTTATATTGAATAACGAACCTTCGTTAAATCTGGGTGATAGTCTGATATTAGAATCTGTGATGCTTTCTGTTTGGGCTTTCTGAACCTCAATAAATAGGAACAGAAAATGTCTGCATTTGGTTATAAATGTCTGAAGCATATTCTAATTTTAAGAAAATTACTCAAAAGAAAATCCATTAATAAATTTTCAATAGGAAGAATCAGTTCTCCAATTTTTCATTACGAACAGTTTAACATTTCTTTCTTACATTATCTTTTTAGTATTTAATGGTAATTTAGTTTTTTGACCTAGGTAAATTATATGTAGAATATTTTAATAGATTTGCTTATTTTGTTTAGATTTAAAAAGTAAAAATATCTCAATTATTATTTATGTATCTTTAAATTCACAGAAGTATTTCATAATTTATATATTTCAAATTTTTTTTTAAAAGATCATTAAAATTAATTTATTAAACCCATTGTTGGTAAGAGAACTTAAAGATTTAATTTATTCAAAAAAAAAAATGTGAACTTAAAGATTTTGTTCTTAGTACAAGTTCACTCATTTAAGTTTTTGAATCTGAAAGGGTAAAGGACGATTTTGATAGACTATTTTCTTTTTGGAAAGAAAAATTGGTGGTTTTTCTAAAATTGAAATCTAATTCCATGAGTTCTTTGAGGGATTTTAGTGCTTTTCCCCCCTTAATTTTACTGTATTTAATCATACTTTTGAGCGAAGCCTATCTCTTTATTGTTCGTCAAATGCTTTTAATGTTTAAAACAGTCGCTAAAGTTTACACATTTAATCAAAGAACTTTGCTTGTGATTTACGGTTTACAGGTCTTTAACAAGAAGTTGGTTGAGTTCGTTTGGGAGTGAAAGAGAGAGACCCGCAAAAGAAAGAAAAGGATGGTCCATCACAATCCACGACCTCTCCGGTTCACCTGTCGCCGCCGCGTCTATGGTGACCCCCTTTGTCGCTTCCCCCGGTTCAGACCGGGTCAGCCGGTCCAACCCGGGTTGCTGGCTCATTCTCCGCCCCGGCGACGGAACCTGGAAGCCCTGGGGCCGCCTTGAGGCCTGGCGCGAGCGCGGGTCAGCAGACGGACTCGGCTATAGATTTGAACTCATGCCCGACTTGGCAGCTGCTGCAGGTATTGTGTTAGCCGAGTCGACTCTGAGTTGCAAGAAAGGAGGGAAGTTCGTTATAGACTTGAACGGAAATGGTGGTGGTAATGGTAGTGGCAGCACCGCCTCATCGCCTGGTTGCAGTCCGAGGAGCAGCGGGGATTACGGGCACGGGCTTTGGCCTTACTGCATGTACAGAGGGTTTGTGGTGGCTGTGAGCGTGGAGGGTGAGGGCCGGAAAACAGGCCCTCCAGTGGTGGAGGTGGGCGTGCAGCAGGTGAACTGCACGGAGGACGCGGCGGCCTTTGTGGCGTTGGCAGCGGCGCTGGACCTGAGCATGGACGCTTGTAGGCATTTTTCTGAAAAGCTTCCAAAGGAATTGTGCCCTCCTCAGGATTCAGTGTCTTGACTAATTTTCACCCCTGGTGAAAATATATAACTCTTTTAAGTGTTTTTTTTGAACATTATTCCTTTATATTAGCTGGTTTTGGGAGTGGTTTTCAAAAAGAGAAAAAAAAGAGGGAAGAATGACCAAATTGCTGAGTGGTGGTAGTTTTAGGACTGACGGAATAGAATAGGACTAATGTAGAGAGTGAGGGGGAGAGAGGAAATTGTTGAGAGGTAAGGAGAAGGCCTGCTGTGTTTTTTTACCATGTGTGAGGCTTGTGAATGTTTTCTTCTTTACCATTGTTCTTTATATCGAGTATTTTTTCTGAAAATTTGGAGAATTTTTTGTATGACCTTAATCATGCACTCGTGTTTTGTGTATAAAGTGTTTTATTCTAAAAGATTTTTAAGTAATGGTTAGCTGTAAAAGTTTCAAGTGTTCGAGACGGAGGTTATAAGTTGGTTGTTGAAAGTTAATAAAAAAATGGGTTAATTGCATTTTAATATAATGAACCAAAAATACAAAAAACTATAAATGAAGGAATTCGGCCAAAAATTGCCATATCAACTTCAGAAAACTCTTAATTGATTTTTTATTTTTACTTATGTGAGGATCAATAAGTCAGTGATGTGGATGTTAAATATTTAAATCATTTCTCAAAAAATTTTATTCTAATGTGGATTCTAACCTAAGTTGTTTTGAATGCAAAATTTCAAACCGCACTATTCAACCACTTGGACACACTTACTTGTTATAATTGATTTTGCTACTAATTTAATTATAACAGTTTAAATCTTTAAGTTTATTTTAAAATTTTATTAATTTAATTTTAATATTTTACTTTCAATTATATTTTTCCTAAAAGTGTTTATAAAAAGAAATTTTCACGCACACACACACATATATATAAATTTATGAAAAGAATTCATGAAAAATTTATATTTATAAAAGAATTTATAATTTTATATGTATTAAAAGAATTTATAAATTCTTTTTGAAAAAAAACAATTGAATGTAAAATACTAAAATTAGATTACAAAATATTAAAAATTGAACTTCGAAGGTTCGAACGGTTGCTGCAAAATCTTTTGGAGTGGGAATTCACCTAAATGCCAAGATATCTAATAAATCTACACCATTGACCTACTCATCCCCCACGTAAGCAAAAAAAGCCAACTAGGAGTTTCCCGGTGATGATGTGATACTCTTTGGTCGGATTTTATCTTTTGGCCTAATATTGCAAATTTTTTGAAATTATGTGTCCTATTTTTCCCAGTGCACATAAAAATGTACTCAATGTGAAATGAGGTCAATATAATGAACCAAAAATACAATAAACCCATAAAAAAATTTATAAAATTACTGTAAGTGGTAGAATATTTCTCTTTGTTGTTTAGACAGAAATAAAGCAAGTTATAAGAAAATATTCTTTAACCCTTTGAAAGAAGTAAGAGAGTTGTCTTTATTTTTAGGGTGGTTTACAAGAAGTATTTTGGGGTAATAAGAGATACATTCATTGTAAATGTCTTTTTTTGTGTGAGCCTTTTAGATTTTATATTAGTATTTATATAATTGTAGCAGTATAATAATTTCAACTTATGTATCTATATTAAAATCATAATTGACATATATATATATATATATGTATTTATATTCGACGTATGCTATAATTTGAAGAAATTAATAACTTTTGAGAAGAAAAAGGTATATTTTAAAGGAAATGTCCAGGGTTTTATCTCTGGAGTCAGAAAAATGTTTCAGCCTAGGTATTAGACTTTTAGTTATTGTCTATAACTATGGAAAAAAAAAATGCAATTTTGATACCTTAAAGGCAGTCGTTGGGAAACTTTGATCCTAAGATTTTGAAACTCATCAAAAATAAAATGGAATAAAACAAAGTAAAATTTTTTTCTCGATAAATAAAAGAGAGTTGTTCAACAAAACTTTTGAATGCTCATAAAACTTTAGACCCATGTACAAGACACTAGTCACAAACTTAGAATTGTTCCCAATCTGAATAATCTTCAACCAAAATTATCATAGTCAATGATGTCCCATTTTCTTGTATGTCCTCTATTATTTTAGATGAGACGTGTAAATTTTATGAAATAAATAGTTTTGTCATTAAAATAAATGGATGGGGTGTCCCGGGGGTGGTGGGTGCGTCAAGATGGCCTGCGTATGTGTGGGCTGTAATTTGGGTTTTTCTTATGGGCTCGGGGTGACAGAGGGTTAAGTGATGGGATGAGTTGAAAGAGATTGATTTCAGTTTTTATGGGGCGCTCTAATAGTGGCCCAATCTCCTCCTTTCATAGTTTGGGTTCTATAGTGCAGGAGAGCAATCGCGTGGAGGCGCCGCTGTGTTGTGGGTTGGTTGGGGATAAGATGGTTGCCTTTTGCTGCCGAATCCACAGCCCGACTGCTATATTTATACATATATAAGATGTATACATTCTATATGCATACATATATGTAAATATGTAATATATTTATGTAGAATATATATATTGCATGCCTATACAAATTATGAATATATTCATAATGCACTTTCACATTAAATTTCTTTTACCAAGTTATATTTTTATATACACAACAACTTTCGAATATAATTTATTAAGTACGTAGCATTCATTTGCATTATATTTTTTCATCTATTGAAATTTTAGTTTTGCTATTTATTTTGACGTCAATATTAATAAGCTCTATTTTTTTTTTTTTTGTCTTTTTGCCATTTATATTGGATGTGTAGGTAAAAATAAATTAAATTGTGAATAATGTCAATAAAACCCGCTAGCCCGGCCACCCGACCACCATATAAACTACATCCGAATCGCTCGGTTTGGTAAGATTTAATTGCACTTTTGGTCTTGCAATTGAGACTTTTTTTTCAAATTTCATCCCGTAAGTTTGTTGGTTATACATTTAGTCCTATATGTTGGTTCAATTTGACACATTTGGTTCTGAATTGACATATTTGGTCCTGTATGTTGGTTCAATTTGACACATTTGATCCTCTCAAGAATAGGATTACATTTGAAAATTTAGGACTAAATGTGTCAATTCAGGACTAAATGTGTCAATTAAACCAACATACAGGACTAAATGTGCAACTATCAAATTTACAGGGCGAAATTTGAAAATGGGGTCTCAGTTACAGGACCAAAAGTGTAATTAAGCCGTTTGGCAAAATAATTGTACAGTTATAGTTTATAATTTTGTTAACCCGCATATATCGGGTTGAATTAATTTTTTTTCTTGGAAACCGTCTGAACCCGACCTCAAACACCCTTAGTACGTACTCTTACTATGAAAGGTAACCATTGTGGTACAAATACTCCTTTTTACCCAAGTCGATATTTTGTTTGTTTGCTGAATTGGGAGGTAAGCTTACATCATTGTTAATTAATTGGTCGCTTTTACAATTTAGGTTTGTTTGTCTCAATTCATGTATATGTTTTTCAATGGTCTTATAGTGTGTTTGAATCGTTTTATTATATATCGTAGGAATACCTAGATCAATCGACATATTGCACTGATAGTACACAAGTTAGTCGTGTTGGGTGTAGTTATTTTAGAGGCGTTGTATATTGAATCTTGGATTAATGGTAATATATAAATTTGAAGTGTGTTTTCATAACATACTAGAGTATACATGTAGTTTGCTTAAAATTTTATTTTAATATATACATAGAATAATATATGTATATAATTATATATGATTTTATATGTAATTTTATATATGTGTAATCTAAGACAAATTCTCGGTTATGTGATAATATATAATTTCTATCAAGTTTTAGGTCATATTTCTACTTGTTTTGGTTAAATTTGGGTTTTAAAGTGGTTGAAATTTCACTAACTTTATTTTTTACTTGTCATAGGTGGAAATTGACGAAAAAGAACTAAAAAATGGTCTAAAGGTGGTAAAAAGTGCAGAGGGATGTTGTACAAGGAAGCTGGGAGGCTAAACATGCAAATAATTATGCTCGTGGCACAAGGCGTGATCACGCCTTATAGTTAGAAAATCCTACGCCAGAATAGAAGGAAAAAGTCTTGTTTTGGCAAGAGTTCAACATGAAAACAAACTCCTGTATTGTCTATGATTCTTAGGACTTTCCAATGAATTATCCTAATCTAGTTAGGAATTTGATTAAGGGTTAAAGCACTATATGTACATGTTGTACGACCTTGTCTAAGTATCCTTGATTCTAGTTTTAGTTTTCTCCTAAATTTCTAGTTTTTATATTTGAAGTTGTTATTATGGTCATGCATATATGGCTAAACCACTTTATTCAGTCAAGTAGTAATTCAAGTCAACATTTTGTTAAAAGATTGTGAAGAAATCTAATTAGGGATGGCAATGGGTCCAGGTTAGACCCGAACGAGGACCCGAACCCACCCCTAATGGGGCGGGTTTGAAGACTCCTAACCGGTTCTGGAGCGGGTCCCGGGTCTTCATTTTTTGAACCCGGACCCGCCCCGGTTAGTAATTTATATATATTTTTATTTATTATTTTATGTAAATTTATATAATATACATCTATATTTCATAAATAAAAGTATATATTATATAAATAGTTACTTAAAAAAATAAATATGATACTCTTGTATATAAAAATAATTATATAACATTAATAATTAAGTTATGATTTCAAAATATGTACAAATAAATATGTGATAATGATGTTTAATTTTTTAAAAATTAAAATATGTTCATAAAAATTTGTATATAACTAGTATTTTAGTAGTGCTATTATTTTTTTCATATTTATAAAGTTGTAATAATATCAATTTTCTTTAAAAAATGTTTTTTTAATTATTTTTAAAACATAAACCGGGTCTACCGAGTCCAACCCGGACTCGGTGGGTTCGCCCGGGACCGGGGCGAGTCCGGGCCCGGGTCCAAAATTTCCCCGGCGAGGCGGGGCCCGGGTTTGGTCAAACCCGCCCCGTTGCCATCCCTAGATCTGATTAATTTGTTTGTCTTTTATTTTTATGCAGTATTTATGTATTTTTCTGTGTTTTTTCGAAAAAACCCCATCCCTTAATGTTGCTTTGTTGATTATGCAATTTAGGCCTATCGTCCAATTGATAGAATATCATATATTTAGTCCGTAAGATTAAATCTGTAATTGTTTAATTGAACCAACACAAGTGGAAAACAGTATAATTTGATTGGGTCGAAACTTTTGGATTATACTATGAAAAATACATAATCTAGTTTCGAAGAACCACACTTGTAGGTTTGTTGGCTAGGATTGGGTCTTTCTAGTTTTTAATGCTGTTAATGGGTTAAATCTTATCTTTTGACTAGAGTTATTCATTAACTAGGTATTACTCATCGCGTTTTTTTTTTTTTGAACAAAACTTATTTTGTGATTAGGTTATTCAAGGGAGTCTGAGGTAAGTATATGCACAAATTGCAACAAAAAGAAAACCAGGATGCCACGATCCAACAAATCGGACTCACGGATTTTCGCCCCAACTAGCTGGGAGGAATGATACTTATCAATTCGAAACAAAGAGCACACTGGCAATTATCCCCCATACAAATATTATGCATCCATAGATTAAGCTGGAACAATGTCCGGCTCCAAAGGCGGTGACTCATCATCCGGTGCAGTTTTACTTTGGGAAGCATCGCTAGTCTCATTATCTTCTACAAACCCTTGCTTGAACCGGTCATAGTTTGTGGGTTCACTAGACTTAAAAGGCCGCTCCCCCAAGACACGGACCAAGTCCTCCTGATGCAAGACCTCTTTCTCCAACAACAGCTCAGCAATCTGAGCAACATGCTCCTTATGCTCCTCAATCAGTTGAACCGTGCGTGTGTATGCTTTGGCCACCCATTCTCTTACTTCACTGTCAATGATTGCACCGGTCTTGCTGCTGTATGGCTTGCTCATCTCAAAGCCATCTTCCCGTTGGGGGAAAGAGAGAAGACCAACTTTGTCGCTGAAACCATAAACTGCAACTTGGTCGTAGGTCATTTTGGTCACCTTCTCCAGGTCATTTTGGGCCCCTGTGGAGATCTTACCCAGCAAAACCTGCTCTGCTGCCCGGCCGCCAAGAGTCATGCATGTCATATCAAAAAGTTGTTCTTTGGTCATTAAAAGATTTTCATTTGGAACATACTGGGCAAAACCAAGGGCTGCAGTTCCACGAGGGACAATTGTAACTTTAAGCAACGGTTCAGCATGTTCCAGAAACCAGCCGGCAACAGCATGGCCGGATTCATGGTAAGCCACAGTTCGGCGCTCCATCTTGCTAATAACCTTATTCCTCTTCTCAAGACCCCCAATAACACGATCAATAGCTGCCTCAAAATGTTGCATTGTAATCAATGTACTCTCATTCCTTGCAGCAATTAAAGCAGCTTCATTACAAACATTAGCAATGTCAGCCCCAGCAAACCCAGGAGTCAGAGCAGCAAGCCTTTGGGAGTAATATGATGGCTCATGATCAAGCTTCAGCTTATTCAGATAGATACGGAATATCTGATCACGGCCCTTAATGTCAGGCTTATCAATGGTGATTTGACGGTCAAAGCGTCCAGGTCTTAACAGAGCTTTGTCCAATATATCGGGCCGATTTGTGCCAGCAAGGACGACGACCCCAGCAGTGGTTCCAAATCCATCCATCTCCACAAGCAACTGATTTAATGTACTTTCACGCTCGTCATGACCTCCAGAAAATGCCCCACGACCTCTTGCTCGACCTATTGCATCTATTTCATCAATAAATATAATACTTGGTGCACACTGCCTCGCCTCTTGAAATAAGCTTCTAACCCTGGATGGTCCAACTCCAACAAACATTTCCATGAAATCTGACCCAGATATGGAGAGAAAAGGCACACCGGATTCTCCTGCAGTCGCTTTGGCAAGAAGTGTCTTCCCTGTCCCCGGAGGGCCAACAAGAAGAGCACCTTTTGGAATTTTTGCACCCAGCTCCTCATACTTCTTGGGATTCTGTAGAAAGTGCACAAACTCCATGATTTCTTGTTTTGCCTCATCACAACCAGCTACATCTTTAAAGAAAACCTTATTCTTGGAATTTTTATCCATTTTCCTGATTTGTGCTTTTCCAATGTTGAATATTCCACGGCCACCCTTCCCACCAGGACCTCCAATACTAATACCAAGTCCACTTCTCCCTCCCATGTAGAAAAGAAGTCCAAGAAGTAATAATGTAGGACCAAACTTCATTAATTCTTGGAACCAATTCATCTCAGAGACATAAGTGACTGGAACATAATTATGAGGGTCAGTTTCCAGTGCTTCCTGGGCTTCCTCCAGCTTCTCCTCAAATGATTCAACACTTCCAATGTTAAAATAGTATTTATAATGGCTCAGATTTTTTCTATCATTGGTATCACCAGCTTTGTTTTGACTGTCATTAGGCGGCGAACTCCTTACATATACCTTTGCAACTGATTTGTTTGAAACAACAATGTGATCCACAAGGCCAGGTTCAAGTATTTTGTTTTTGAACTCTTGGAAACTTTTCTGCTTCTGGTCATGAGGAGTCATAAGCATTGATGAAACCACAAGCCCAATCAACGACAAGGGTACAACAAAATTTTCAAGTTGCATTGACATTTCAGGATTATTCCGTGGTTCACCTCCTCCAGAGTCCTCTTTAGCATCAGACTTCCTATGGTTCTCCTTCGGAATCTCGTTCTTGTTCTTTGGATAGTAGTTTTCATATTTACTCTTTTTTGGCGCCTGGTTGCAGAACAGCCTCCGAAGCCTCGGGTTAGCCAAAGTCGAGTCGAGTTCCTTCAATAAATTAACCTTACATATCTGTTTCCCAGCCCCAATCGACGTCAAATACCTCCTCACAAATCCTAACCCACCATTTTCACACGACGCGAACGCATTCCCTGAAGCAAATTCATTCAGAATCGCCGACCGCACTCCATAATTGCCCGAAAAAGCACTTTTATTAAGCGAGTCACGAGATGATCGATAAACAGAGCGTCCGATTCGAGAAAACATGATCAGTTCGCAGATCGGGACATGCAGGACCGTCAAGAAAAAAACCCCTAATTAAGAGCCTTACGACGTCGTCTCCTCTATCAGATTAGTCTATAATTAATAAAAGATTAGATTGGACAAGTTCTCTGAAGATTATAACCAATGCTCTAGAACCCGAACCGCTTATCGAACTGGAAAATTAACTGGTTCAAGGGTCATTAGTTCAATCGTTAGGCTAACCGTGGTCGAACCAGTGATGTCATAATTAAATTATAAATATAATTAATATATAAAAATAATTTAAAATACTGAATAATAATAATAACAATAATAATATACTTAAAGATTTTGAACTTTTTTTTAATATATTTT
The DNA here is from genome assembly GCA_026212405.1 of Petrea volubilis. Classification (NCBI taxonomy): domain Eukaryota; kingdom Viridiplantae; phylum Streptophyta; class Magnoliopsida; order Lamiales; family Verbenaceae; genus Petrea; species Petrea volubilis. The sequence continues at coordinate 17,255,845 of CM047874.1, forward strand.
TCATATTTTCTACTACTGTTTAAATGCAACATATGTATTGATTAAATGGTGTGCTAAGTTAAATATGAATAAACTATTATAAGTTACAATTTACAAGTCATAATTTATGAGTAAAAGACTGGCATAGCTAATTGGACATTGCAGCAGTATTCAAGAATGATGGAATCAACAACAGCATTCAAAATTTCTGAAGAGATTGAGGGATGGAAAAAAAAAGAGGGAAATCTACACCTAGGCCAAAACTACTAAATAGGTAGAAAAATTATGCTTTTCATGGTTTTGAATCAGCAGCAGACTTATCACAAAAAGAAAAATCAGGAGCAACAAAAGCAAAAAGAAGAATTTGATTGAAAACAAGTAAACCGTGAATGACGTTTTAGTTTTCACATATTCAAATTAATGAAGGACAATGTCCCGACCAAAAAAAAAATAAAAATGGACAATGTAAGAAATTCCAAAAAAATATATATATATATATATATCAAGAAATAAAAAGAAAGCCACAAAAGCAGATATTATAATGACATAATTGAACGGATATCTTAGAATCAAAGTCCAATCACGATCTGGGAAAGAACCCACTTTGTGCCTATACATAAAACAGAGAAAGAGAGATGGAAGAAACGATTGAAAATAATATGACGAAGAAAAAAATTAGGGTGAAAAAGTGCCCATTTATATACCAACACAAACCGTCTAGTGGAATTGACCCGGGAACGGGTCAACTGGGTTGGCGGTCAAACCAGAAATTTTAACGGTTTTGTGAAAAAAGATCATGTTTTGTAAGCTTCCGGTTTTGTGGCTAACCCAGACCTGTTTCGCCAACCGGTCGACGGTTTGACCGGCCGGTCCAGGTTGGGTTTTAAAACCTTAATATAACTAATCTATTGCATGAATTAAAAGTTATTTTTGAATCAATAATCAATCCATGATTATCCTTGACTAAGTTTTTATTCATATAGATTTATTTTTAATTTACTCCTTGCTTTTATTTTATTTTAATTGAAAACCCCCCTTTACTTTATTTTGCATATTTGGTTATTTTAAAAATTCGTCAATTAATTATTCCCTGTAGGATTGACCTTACTCACCTTATTTACAAATTTATTTGTGTTTAGGAATAGTAGGATTTATTTTTGGTAGATTCGATAACCATCATTATGTGCAATGTACATGGCAAATTGTGGGCGCTAAAATGCTGTGTTTTGTCGTGAGTATAGCTATTACATAAGCCAAATGAGAGTTGGTGAGCAGAATTTAATGATAAATGCTGGTCATTTAGGTTAGCAATATGATGCAGATTCCTACATTAAAATAGAAACACAATGATTAGATTATTATCACGTTGCGCAAAACCAATTTGACGCACGCACAAAGTCATTACAAGGAATCGTAGATTCAATTACCATTGATGGTGTCACGGACCTATCTATAGTTGGCCACCAAACTATTCTTCCGTCTTCTTTTATTGGAGGACTTCGAGATACGATGAAATGATATGTAGATGCAATAGCCTTAGTCCAAAAATATGAAAAAACTGGTGTGTTTCTCACACTGACTTGAATCTTAATTGGAAAGAAATCAATGCGCCTTCTACCTATAGAAGAACCTCAAGATAGGCTTGATTTAGTGGGGCGTGCATTTCGAGCTAAATTACGAGAGTTGAAAAATAATATTGTGCATATAAATTGGTTGGTGAGGCAGCATTTTATGTTTATGTTGTCGAGTAATCTTGACAATGTTTGTATGACAGATGGTAAATGTAAAATAAATATCCCAGGAACTTGGCAAACGAAACATCTCACGGTGCAGATGCATATCCTACATATAAACATAGAAATAATGGTAGATCTGCTATGTTGCATGGTATTCAAATGGGTAATCGATATGTAATTCCATACTGCCCTTATTTGTTAGCTAAATTTGATTGCCATATTAATGTAAAAATATGTTCTGATATAAAATCAGTTAAATACTTATATAAATTTATTTACGAAGTTCACGATAAAATATCTTGTAATATAGTAGATGCGTCATTCTTAACTCGAGTGGATGAAATTAAAGAATACCAACAAGATAAATGGGTATCAACGATAGAAGCTTATTGAAGGATATTTGAGCTTGATGTGTCAGAAATGTATCCTCCTATTACCAGTACATCTTCCAAATGGAGAATTTGTCACATATGGTTGAAAACGATCTTTAGAAGAAGTGACATCTAATCTATTCTTAAGTGGAACTATGCTAACAGAATTTTTTTCGTATGAATGCAACGGACCTAGTACCCAAGAATCAAATTTACTATATAAAGAGTTTTAGGAATATTTTAAACGGGGATAAAAAAGAAAGGTGTTGGAAATGAAAAAAAAAATCAAACTATGTTGGGCAGAGTGGTTGCAGTGGATACAAGTGAGGGTGAACATTATTTTCCTGAAAGTACTCCTTTCCATTTCAAGTCATTGATATTTAACCTTTCGTGCTATTGCGTTAGCCAAAGGTCTTATTCCTAACGATAGAAAATGAATGAAACCTTATTGTCCCGTTTGTTGATTTACTTGATATATCTAATCTTAATCAAGAGCATTATACTGTTTTTATAGTATCGTTTGGCAAATTAAGAGTGGTAAAGGGAAAGGTTTCTTAGTGAATGCGCTAATGGAACAAGCAAAACATTTTTGTATCAAGCTTTGTGGGCTTATGTTAGATCTAAAGAGAATATTGCGCTAGCTGTTGTGGCATCTGGAGTTGCGGCATTTGGAGTTGCAGCATCTTTGTTACCATGTGGTCAAACAGTTCATTCTAGTCTTCTGGATCTAATTACCTTCATGTTTTGATGGAAGTTGACCACTTGTACTAGTAAACAATCGAGCTTGGCTAAATTGATTGTAATGAGTAAAGTGATAATATGATATGAAGCTACTATGGCTAATCAATGATTAATTAAATCATTCAATAAACTATGAAAGATGTTACCGGATGCAAAGATGACTTGCTAGGAAACAAAGTTGTTGTTTTTAGAGGTGATTTCTAACAAACTTTACTTGCAGTATGGTTTAGTGGTTGACAACATCTTGTTGATTCTTGTTCTCCATCCTCATAGATACGGCCACATTTGAAAAATTCAAGTTAGATTAGAACATTAACACACGTGCGGATTGATAACACTACTAGAAAACAGGGATTTGGCCACGAAAAATTCTGTGACCAATTTTGGCATGGCTAAAAGTGGTCATGGACTTTGGCCACGGATTTAACCGTGGCCAACCTATTTTGATTTTTTAAAAAAAGAAAAAATTACACTGACTACCCCTGAGGTTTGATCAATTTACAAAAAACCTCCTACTTTTTCAAAAATTACCAAAAATCCCCTACGGTTCTATTTATATTACAAACTTATTTTAAATTTCGAAAATACCCCTTCCCTTTTTTGGGGTAATTTACACTGACTACCCTGAGATTAGGTTAATTTACGAGAAATCCCCTGTAGTTTCAAAAATTACCAAAACCTTCCTGAGGTTATACCAATATTACGACTAGCACCTACTTAGGTTGACTTATCAACAATATTAATTTTTTTCCCCTCTGTAAAATTGTTATCATAAAATTTTCATGTAATAGATTTGGAAATAAAATGTGATTACGTATTCAAATAAATATTCTGAATTCAATGTTATGAATTTATACTAAATATACGTAATATGTGCTAAATTTATATTTGAGAAAAATATAATTATATGCATCGTATATATCCATAATGTGAAATGAGAAATATAAACATTGATTGAAATAAAAAATTGAAATTAAATAATGCACTTGAAAACTTTATTTAGCTTGAGAAGTTTAACTCATTTCTCTTAAAATTTACTCCGTATTAACGATAATATGACATACTTGATGTGTTGGTAGATACTTTTAATGCATTAAATTCAGAATATTTATTTGAATAAATAATCACATTTTTTTTTCAAATATATTACATGAAAATTTTATTATAGCAATATTACAGAGGAAAAAAAAAAGAATTAATATTGTTGATAAGTCAACCTAAGTAGGTGCTAATTGTAATATTGGTATAACCTCAGGGGGTTTTTGATAATTTTTTAAAACCACAGGGGGTTTCTCATAAATTAACCTAATCTCAGGGTGGTCCGTGTAAATTACCCAAAAAGAGAGAAGGGGTATTTTCAAAAATTAAAATAATAGTTTGTAATATTGGTATAACCTTAGGGGGTTTTTGGTAATTTTTTAAAAAGTAGGGGGTTTTTCGTAAATTAGCCAAACCTCAGGGGTGGTTAGTGTAATTCGCCCTTAAAAAATTTTAAGTGAGCCACGGATTTATCAGTGGCCAAAAATAAATATATTTTTTTTAAAAAAAATAAACCTAGCCACAGATTTATCCGTGGCCAAAAATAATATTCTTAAAAAAATAAATAAATATAGCCATGGATAAATCCGTGGCCAAAAATAAATAATTTCAAAAATTGATAAATATAGCCACAGATTTTTCAGTGGCCAAAAATTATTTTTTTAAAAAAAATAATAAATAAGGCATGGATAAATCCGCGGCCAAACATAAATATTTTTTAAAAAATAAATAAATATAGCCACAGATAAATCTGTGGCTAAAGATAAATTTTTTTCAAAAAATAAAATATCGATGGAAAAATTCGTTGCTAATCGAACAGTTTTTTTCATAAATAATTCAATTTTAATACACCCCAAACCCTGCAATTTTTTTTTTCAAAAATCAAAATACCAACAAACATAAATACCAACAAACTATATATCAATGTAATACTAATAATCCATATGGCATATGTTATCATATATATGATATTATTCTACTAGTTTAATACAACAATTTATACAACAATACATATATAAAAGTATTTAAAAGTCAAATGTAGGAAAATCTTCGTCTCCATCATCTTCCTCATCATTATCATCGTCATTGTTGTCATCGTCGCCTTCATTTTCATCCTGAGCAACAGGAGCCAACGAAATAGAGCTCTTCTTACTTCGTGGAGCTAATCGACACGTGAGTTTTTTGAGGTTAGCTGCCATTAGGGACACAGTCTTTTGAAGGCCGGAGACATCTCGTCTATGCTTTTCTTCCATTTCGACCATCTTCTTACTATGCTTCTCCTCTAAATCGCTCATCTTTTGTATGAGCTTCTCTGTCTTGGGGTCAACCCAAGTATTCAAGTCAGTCCATGAACTGGAAGACTCAAAAGATCATCGTCATTGTTGTCATCGTCACCTTCATTTTCATCCCAAGCAATAGGAGCCGACGAAGTAGAGCTCTTCTTACTTCGTGGAGCTAATCAACGCGTGAGTTTTTTGAGGTTAGCTGCCATTAGGGACACAGTCTTTTGAAGGCCGGAGACCTCTCGTCTATGCTTTTCTTCCATTTCGACCATCTTCTTACTATGCTTCTCCTCTAAATCGCTCATCTTTTGTATGAGCTTCTCTGTCTTGGGGTCAACCCAAGTATTCAAGTCAGTCCATGAACTGGAAGACTCAAAAGATCATCGTCATTGTTGTCATCGTCACCTTCATTTTCATCCCAAGCAATAGGAGCCGACGAAGTAGAGCTCTTCTTACTTCGTGGAGCTAATCAACGCGTGAGTTTTTTGAGGTTAGCTGCCATTAGGGACACAGTCTTTTGAAGGCCGGAGACCTCTCGTCTATGCTTTTCTTCCATTTCGACCATCTTCTTACTATGCTTCTCCTCTAAATCGCTCATCTTTTGTATGAGCTTCTCTGTCTTGGGGTCAACCTAAGTATTCAAGTCAAACCATGAGCTGGAAGACTCAACTGTGATGGTAGAGGGTCCACCGGCAACCCCATACCACCAACCCTTCTTTGGACCACCAATTGTCTGCTTCCAAATCTAAAACGTAAAAAGAAAATAATTAGAGCTTTATCTTGTACGTATTTTTTAATAAAGTATATATATATTTTTTAATAAGTATATATATCTAACAAGTGCTCTTTCTAATGTTACCTCCAACTTATCGGGCAGCTGAATAGGTTCTCCTTGTGCATTCTCGGCGGCTTGGGAACAAGTTTATTCATAATTAGCTCTGAAGCTCTCCTGCAAAAAAAAAAAAAAAAAAACATACATAATTGTTATAAAAGCATTTTGCCAATAATATAGAAAACTACCAAAGTAGTCTTTGCTTGTTTATCCAAATAATGCTCGGTTCCATCCTCGTCTCTCGAATAATGGAGATCCTCAAATATTTCGTCAACAGAAGGCTAATTTCCATTTTTGTCCTTCTGCAATAAACATGATGTAAAAACTTTTTAAAATATAGAATTAAGGACAATAATGAGATAAAATCGTAAAAATCAGCACTACTTCAAAAATTAAATAAAATACAAGGAAAAAGTAATTACTTACCAAATGATCTTGCCACCTGAGATGAGATCTGGATTATCCCTTATGGTCAGAGAATCCCTTTTCGTCACAAGTCGATGCTCAGTTTGCCCTATTCTGCTGGTTTATCCTATGGAACTCTGGGGTGCCCCATTTGACCCGTAAAGCATCCCAAGATTCCTCACTTATCCAATTAGGCATACGGTTATCCCTATGAGCTTTGGCCAGTCTATTTTTCAAGATCTCTGAATCTTTATGCTCGAAATTCTTCCAAATTTGGCTCGAATGATTGGGTGCCAAAAGAATTTTTTCTAAAAAAAAATCAAGAAAAAAAATATATATGAACAAGTTGTAGTAACAGTCAAATGTTAATTAAACTAAGTAAATACACATACCTTAAATTGGGCAAACCACATCTCACGAGTTTCTATCGGGACCTTTTTCTAAGTCGGTCATGATCGCTTGAAACCATTCTCAGTTATTTGACCAATCTCTTTGATACATTTCTCCTCGAAGTCAAACCTATTGTACAAGTGAAAAAAAAAATTATACAGTTCAATACACATAAAATATATAGAATAGATATCTATTTATTGATAAGATAGCAAAGTTATATAAATCAATTGACTTACTCTTTTCCTCGTGGTATTATTAGAATCTGATGTCCACCGGTATCACTATTTTGAGACATGTCGGTGGATCGACCTTCATTCATCGGTATTGATGGGGCGGACCCTAAGGCAGAGGATGAAGAATCTGATCTCGAGCTACCTAAATTGATGTTCAGATTATTTGGTGGAGGCATATGCCGATTAGACCCTGAGTCCGATACTTTGTCTTTGCCTTTTTTCGATCTCTCGGCCATTTGTTTCAGAATTCTCAACAAATAATCGAGAAAATTAATAAAATGTTAACAAAGTGCACAACAATTGATCACACGTCAATTATGAATAATTACAAAATAACAATTCACAAGCATCAACTACATAATAACAATTTACATCAGAATTCATGACAATGAATCGCAAACATCAACTACATCAACCATTAAAATATGAATCCTATTCAGCATCTTCATTCTCATCAACTTCATCTTCATCATCATCGTCATATTCAATTGCATCATCTCTTTCGTCGTCGTTATCACCAAGTTCATCATTAAATTCATCTTCCTTGTTATCGTCATACTCGTTCTCTTCATCTCGTATCTCATCATCTTCAAGTTCGTTATGAAATGCATTATTGTCAAAAATCACCTCTTCTAGTCAACCATTAGCATCTACCAAAAGACCTGTAGGTTCATTATAGAACACATAATTCGCAATGGGTGAAGATTCTTGCAACCAATCATCATTACCAATTTGTTAATTAGCTACTCTACTTCGTGGTCTAGTTTTAATTACAAAATGTCAATTCAATTTATCCCTCCTTGTGCCTGGATACGGTACATAATATACTTGAGATGCATGTTGTGCAATAATGAATGGATCATCTTTTAGGTATCTATCATTAAATTTGATCTCTACAATACCATATTGCGGGTGCATCTTCATACCCCTCTTAGAAACGGAGTCAAACCAATGACATTTGAATAAGACAACCTTCTTTTCAGGTACACCGGGATACTCTAACTGAATCACTTCTTTAAGTATGTCATAGAAATCTGTGGACCCATGGCTCTGAACACAAACACTAGCATTATAAGTGTTCATACGTTGTGTGTTCTTGTCTACATGAAAGGCATATCAATTCACAATGATTTTTATCTGCAAAAGTTTTATACAAAGACATACAAACAAAAGAGTCAACACCAACTCCCCCTCAAAATTTGGAAACTTGACTCCTAACTTAAATAAAGCTACACCATACATTTTTACTAACTTTTTCAGGATTCTAGAAACTTATAGCAGAAAATACAAATATTATAAAAAATATCAAGACAATAGTGCTAAGTTGACAGCACTTAGCATCACAAACATAATCAACAGCTTTCATCACTCCTCCTTGACGCAAGTGCTGCTAGAAACACCAAGCTTAGCTCTAAGAAATTCAAATCTCTGTTTCTGCAATGCTTTGGTGAAAACATCAGCAAGTTGATCTTCACTACAACAATGCAAAATCTAAACTTCATGATCTTTTTCAACTCCTCTAATGGCATGATATTTGATCTTTATGTGTTTAGTTTTTCCATGAAAGATTGGATTTTTTATCATGGCCACTGCAGACTTGTTGTCACTAAAAATTTCAATTACTTTGCTTGGTTGAAATCCCAAATTAGTCAAGATTTTTCTCAACCATAAAGCTTGATTAACAGCACCTGAGGCAGCAACATACTCTGCTTCAGCAGTTGATTGAGCCACAAAACCTTGCTTCTTTGTGCACTAACAAATAATTCCTGATCCCAGAGTGAAACAATATCCAGAGGTGCTTTTCATGTCATCTTGTGACCCAACCCGATCACTATCTGTAAATCCCAACAATTTCATTATTGTAGTTCTTTTATAAGACACACCATAGTCAATGGTGCTTCGAATGTATCTAAAAATTCTTTTAGCTGCCCTAAGGTGAGTTTCAGTCCGTGAATGCATAAACCTTGATAGCACACTTGTTGAGTACATAATATCAGGCCTGGTGATTGATAGATACATCAAAGAACCAATCAAGTTTCTATAAATTGAAGCATTAACTAAACCAGACCCATCATCCTTCAACAACTTTTCTCCTTAAACTGCAGGTGTGCTTACAGGTTTGCATTTCTCAAACCAAAACTTCTTTAGAATTCCAACAACATATTGCTTCTGAGAAACAAAATTCCCTGAGAGAATTGATTAACCTCCATTCCCAAAAAGTATAACATTTCACCAAGGTCATTCATTTCAAAGAACTTTTTCATTTGCTCTCTGAAGTCCGCAACAGACTTTAAGTTCTGAAACTACAAGAAAATCATCTTTTTGATGTTTGACATACAAGGTTACTTGATTGCAACTTTTGTTGAAACCCAAATTTAACAAGTAGCTGTCAATTCTTGCATACCAAGCCCTAGGTGCTTGTTTTAGAGCATATAGAGCTTTTCGTAATAGGTATACATGGTCATCAATTATTTCAAAGCCTTGAGGCTATTCAACAAAAATTTGTTCATCAAGAAGACCATTAAGGAAGGCTGATTTTACATCTAATTGAAATACTTGCCATCCTTGATTTGCAGCGATTGCAAGTAGCATTCTAATAGTATCAAACCTTGCAACTGGTGCAAAAGTTTCAGAAAAAATCAATGCCTTGTTGTTGAGCATACCCTTTGACAACCAACCTTGCTTTATGCTTGTTGATTGTACCATCAGAATTCAACTTGAGCTTGTTGTTCGGTTTGGGTACAAGTACCCATGTATTGTTCTTGTTGATCATATTGAGCTCCTCCTCCATGGCAGCCTTCCATTCAGGAATTTGCAATGCATCGTCAACACTTGTTGGCTCCAAAATAGCTATATTGCATCTGTTATATATATCTTGAATCGACCTTGTACCTCTTACAGCAAAATCATCATAATCAACATCTAAATCTTCTTCTTGTGGAATCCTTTCTTGTTCCTGGACAATGTTTTCTTGATTATTAACTTGGGAAGAAATAAGAACAACTATTATTTTCCAATCCCACGCAGTATCTTCATCAAATTTGACACTTCTACTTACACAAATTTGCTTGTGAGATAGGATTTAAAATCCTATAACCTTTAGAAACACTGTTGTAGCCCACAAATAGTCCAACTTCTGCTTTTTTATCAAGTTTATCCCTTTTGATGTCAGGGATATGATAGTAATAGATGCAACCGAATACTTTAAGATGTGCAACTGATGGTTTCATTCCGGTCCATGCCTCGTAAGGAGTCTTTCCTTCAACAACTCTTGTTGGCAATCAATTCTGAAGATAAACGGCTGTATTTACAGCTTCAGCCCATAGCACCTTAGGCAAACCTTTTTCAAATAGAAGGCATCTAGCCATGTTCATGATGGACCTATTGGCCACGGATTAGTCACGGCCTCTGAAAATAAATAAATAAAAACGTGGAGACCCCCCCACCCCCACCCAACCCAAGTACCCCCCACCCACCCCCGAACCAAGCCCACCCCCCAAAAAGCCATATTGATAATTTTAACATTTTTGCACTCCATGGGATTTGAACCATGGACCTCACGGTTGCAATTGTGGCATCAAAGCCACTAAGCGACTTGACATCTTTAGTTGTAAAATAATTTGTCTTATATTTAACATATATCAATGTTATATTTTAAATTTAAATTATCTAAAAAAATTATCTATTTTTATAATTTATTAGTTTTACTAATTTTGATTTATTAACCAATTTTTATTTTTTATTTCAAATATGTAGGTAAAATATTTATTTCAACAATTTCAAATACTAATTTTATTTTTCTATTGAGTAAAATGAGTAATAATCCTAAATCAATTTAAATACACAAATCAAATATTTGAATTTATTTTGTTGAATTAGTTATTTAAATTAATTTTTGACAAGTTATATCAAATGATTTTTGATCACTAGTTAATATATCAAACTCGCTTTACTTTTTTTGTTCATATATGTATTGAAGTATAGCTCTATCTTTATATTGTGGAATAACTTTCATAATTTAATGAAATCATTTATGTTGAATCTACTTTATTACATGAATATAGATCAATTTTAAATATTTTAAATTGAGTATATAATTAACAAAATAATTTGAAACACATAGTTCTGTAGCATAAATCCATATTATGAAAAATATTACTTTCTTTTTTTTTTAACTAATCTTTGGCTTTTCTTTTTTTGTTATTGAAAAGTATTTAGTGATTGAACAAGTAATTTATTAATTATAAAAAATATTTAATAAATTAATAGTAAAAATAAAAATTATCAGAAAAATTTATTTAGATAATTTATATTAAGAATTTCGCACCAAAAACTAATTTTTCAACAAAAAATTAAAGTGGTCCAGTAGTTTGATACTTTAATTTCAACCAAGAGGTTAAAAGTTCAAACCACATTAGATTCAAAAAAATAAAAAAAATTATTCTATGGCTAACAACCAGCCACGGTCAGACTGTGGCTATTAACCACGAGCTAGCCACGGTCAGGTCGTGGCTAATAGCCACGGTCTAACCAGTGGCCAGGCCGTGGCTAGCTCGTGGCTAATAGCCACGGCCAGGCCGTGGTTAAATCACTTTAGCCTTATTATCCTAGTTATTTTACACTTAAATATTATAAATTATCAATAACAATTATACGTTGCTGAATTATTACTAAAACTATAATATAAGTTATGACAATTGATCAATTATAAACTTTTAAAACCAGATAATTAACTCTTATATATAAACAATTGACAATAAACGATGAAATGGATTGATTAAGAGTATACTTATATACTTATATATGTAGTATAATCCAACATATATTATGATATTATAATAAAATGGTAAATTAAATCTAAAGAAATAATTATGAAAGTTAAGTTGTATATTAACTCAATAGAACATTATAATATCGTCAAATAATTGAAACGATCATTCGTCATTGGAATTGATATTAAAATAAACATTGAAATATATCAATCATCTATATATCAGTGTATTATATCTCTAATATATGTTATATATGTACATATATATCTGATATATATACATCTAATTATATATAAATACACATGTATGTAAGTATATCTAATCTTATATGTATGTAATATATCGAATCATTTATTATATATATATATATATATTAATATATATATATATAATATACATATATTAGTTAAGTATAGCAAAAACTAATTATTAAATAAAAAATTAAAGTGGTGTAGTGGTTTAGTGCTCTAATTTCAATTAAAAAGTCAAGAGTTCAAACCATACTTAGTGCCAAAAAAAAAAAAAAAATATTTGGCCATGGATTTTTAGGCACGGTCTGGCCATGGATTTTTAGGCACGGTCTGGTCCGTGGCTAAAAATTGGCGGCAAATGTCGCGTCAATTTTAGCCACCAGAAATAGCCACGGCCAATCCGTTGCTAATTCTTTTCTTTTTTTAAAAATCTATGGCTAATAGCCACGGATTAGACACAAATTTTTTCCGTGACTATTAGCTGTTTTTCTAGTAGTGAAACTCCACATACACTAGAGGTTTCATTCACATAAGGCAAATCAACCACAAATCCCTTACTTTGCAGCATATTCAGGGATTTAAAATTAGTGTGGCCAAGCCTTTTATGCCAAATGCATGTTTCATCTTGAATGCTAACACGAGCTTCTATCTCAGTGTATTTCAAATTAAGAGGAAAACTTCTTTTATTCATCCTGAGAGAAGCTTTGCACCACATGGATCCATAATTTCACAGATTTTATCTTTAAATAACAAAATATAATTTTATCCAACTGACCAACACTAAGAAGATTTTGGCTGATTTCAGGAACAAATAAGACATTAGATATCAACTTTGTACCTGAGAGAATTTGAACAGCAACTGCTCCTTTGCCCTTTACATCCCCAAGTCTGCCATCTCCAAGCCTAACTTTGGAATAATAATTTAAGTCTAAGCCTTCAAAAATCTTCAAGTTGGCTGACATGTGGTGTGTGCATCCACTATCAACAAGCCACACATCATCATCATCTTGAGTTGTTGCATTACACTCTTCAACCATTGTAGCAGCAAATAAATTCTCTTCATGATTATTGGCATTTTCAGTAACTTGTGCTAGTTGGGCTTGAGCTTGACGACTTTGATTTGTTTTGCACACCCTATCTACATGACCAAACTCCTTGCAAATGTTGCATTGAACTCCTGGCCTATACTAACAGAAATTTTATGTATGGTTGGTCTTTTTATAGTGAGGCCAAGGTGGATACTTAGATCTTCTAGGTCTCCCTCGGTTGTGTTGTTGTTCCTTTTTCTCTTTGCTTTTTTTTCCAGTTGATTGCCTTCTTGATCCTCCATCATAATGAGCTTTCGACCTTTGAGCAGCCACAAGAGCAATTTCACTTGAACTCTCTTCCTCTCTAAAAGCTTTCCTTTGCTCCACAGCATGAAGAGCATTTGAGAGTTTCGTCATTGTGAGCCGAGACACATCCCAAGTGTCTTCAATTGAGGTGATCTTTGCTTCAAACTTTTCTGGAAGTATCACCATCACCATCTCAACAATCCTTCTATCTTCCATTGTTTCTCCCAACAACCTAATCTGATTAACAATTTTCATAATTCGATCAATATAATCTTTCACCTTTTCAGTCTCTTTCATTCTTAGCATTTCAAATTCTTTTCTTAAATTCAGAATTTGCATTTGCCTTGTCTTTTCACTCCCCTAAAATTCTTGCTTCAACTTATCCCAAGCTTCTTTGGCAGATTCACATGCCATAATCCTTGTAAAAATTGAATCTGAGACTACAACATAGATGAAAGATAAAGCTTTTGGACTTTTTGCCAACTCTTCTTCATAATCCTGATTTGTTGAAGCGTTGGATTTTGTCCCAAAGGTGTTGGAGCTATGTCTTCCTGAACATATTTCCAAAGACCAAGGCCCATTAAATATGCTTTCATCTTCACAGCCCATACTTGATAATTTTCAGCATTAAAGATAGGGGGTGAAAGAGGAGTACTATTAGAAGCCATGTGAAAGAGACTTGAACAGATTAAGTATGTGTGATCTTTGAGGGACTTTTTTTTGAGAGAAAACCAACAAGCTCTGATACCAATTGTAGAAGAATTAGAGAGAAGAAAAAAGACATAAAGAAAGGGAAGCCTAGCTTTTGATTTTTATCTGCAAAAGTTTTATACAAAGACATACAAACAAAAGAGTCAAAATCTAAAAACTTGACTCCTAACTTAAATAAAGCTACACCATACATTTTTACTAACTTTTTCAGATTCTAGAAACTTATAGCAGAAAATACAAATATTATAAAGAATATCAAGACAATAGTGCTAAGTTGACAGCACCTAGCATCACAAACATAATCAGCAGCTTTCATCAGAGATATGTGTGAAAAAAACCTAAATGAGAGACATTTGTGTAATTTTTAGTTTGACACTTAACTAATCTTTTAATTCATATAATAGTTATATATCCACTCACACAATGCTTTCGTCAAATTTTTATTCCAAGTTCAGCCCTCTTGTAAAATGATCTGTGTGTTAAAATTCTTGCAAAAATTATAATTATATTTTTATAATTATGTACAATTTTCAATGAAAGTGCATAGAAAAATATATGTAAAATTGTGCAAAATTTTAACTTATCAGAGCCAAAATCTTATATATATATATATATATATATATAATTTTTTTTATTTTTTTTATGTTGAACTCTTATATTGTAATATTGCAAATATAAATCTTATTAGTTTCTTTTTTTTTTTTGGGAATTGCTTTGGATGGATGACTATAAACTTGTGAATAATCATATAGGTTTCATAGTGTATATTAGAATAGTTGGTTGATGTTTTAAGAATAAATGGGTGTTTTGGTCAAGTTCTTGATTAGATGAATTAAAAAGGAGTTCCAATAATAAATTTTCTAGGGCCAATATCAACTCCCTTTTCGAAAATATGAGATTCGGCTCTAAAATAATTTCTTTTTTCATTGATTTGAGATCTATTTTCCAAACTTGAATTTCAGTAATGGACATAGTAGACCTACTAGGTGCATTTTACAAGTCATGGATATTTGAAAAACTACTATGTTTATATATATATAAACTTCAAAATATGAGAAACCATTGTTACAATCTATTTGCAAATTTTTGTGTGCGCTCTTTTGATTTTTGAAAAAAAATTGTAAATTTTGAATTTTTAATTTGTCATCTCTAATAACCAATTAAGAGAATAATTTTTGGTTAAAGAAACTTAAATGTATTTCGCCCCGAGCTAAAACTTGGAAACTGCTCTTTAGCCACATCGAACCTTGCAGTACCTTGGCTTCATCCTTTGCCAATATTCCAACATCATGTTAAATCTACAAAAACACGTCCTCAGTTTTCCGAAAACCATTCCTCAATACTCGATCTATATTCTCAATTTCAAAATCAAGATGGAGAAGAAAGTTTGTATAATCATCATCCTTTGGCTCCTACTAGTCTTGATTGGCAAGGATACTATTTAATTATGCCAGCGTAAGCGAAGAGCCAAAGATGATTGACTTAATTATGCCACCCTCTTGCCTAGACAATAATTGTTTTTTTTGTTTTTTTGATATTGCGTGTGAAATGAGTGATACAGATGAATTCATGGTGCAAACTGAAGCAAGAAACTGCCTTAGAAAGAGTAGAAATTTCTTTGGGACATGTTTCTGTCCCAACAAGAGAAGTGTGAAACAATTTACAAAAGTGAAAATTCCACCACCGGCCAATGCACGTCTCGAAAATGTTTATGTGCGTATAAATGCGGCAACCCAAGCTATATGCTCCACCAAATCCTCCACCGTCAGATGGTGGTGAAGTAGGTGGAGAGGGTGGTGGTGATGGTCCTGGCGAGGGTGAGGACCGGAAAGGCGCATCTCTTCGTCACCGAATTAGAGTAGCTTTAGTAACCAATTGAAATTAATAATCACTAGCAATAAATTTAGTTTTAATTTACAAGATGATTGGAAATATTTTATACACGCATTTGTCTAAATCTATTATATCGTATGTTACTTCTAATATATTTGGTATTGTTACATATAACTGAACATGCATAATATATGAAATACTTTTATGCATGTATATATGTTAGTTATAATTATACACGAATATGCACTTGAGTGTATTGTGTGTGTCCTTGCAAAAAAAAAAACTTTTGGATAGATTTTGAGGCTTCATTTGGTTCGTGGTATATATTGTTCTACGTTACCAGAATGATAAGGATTAATTGAAAATTATGGATGTTTTTTGTGCTTGTTTAATTATTGCATTTGGCAAAAAGTATGTCAATGTTCACCTAAAATATCAACCCCTCCCCCTCCCCAAGAGATTGAGCAATCCTATACGTAGGAGTGATTGGGTGGCCAATAGCATTTTAAAAATGCCAATGGATTAAATCATCTGAAACAAATAAAGATACAATCATGAACTACAAGTGATACTACATTGGATTATAATCAAGCAGACGAAGCTTGAGGTTATAGAAGGATGATTACTTCTTAGTTATCATATTCAACTAATTGTGTTTAAGTGGTTACAATAATTTCTCATGAAATTGCCAGTGGGATTGGAGCCGATTGGTTGGGGTTCGAATTTAGTATCAATGAGATCCTGAATTCGAACTTTCTTATCCTCTCCCCCTTTTCCCTTGAGTGAGTGTGTGCGTGTGTGGGGGGAGTATCTTTCCGATTGACATCTATAGGGTATTTCGAATTAATTGTATCATAAAAAAATTAAAAAAAATAATAATTTCTCATGAAATTAGAAGATGCTAATGAAAAAGTTGAATGTAGAATAAATTCTCATCTCAGTTGAATCTTTAATCTGTTTCTTAGGCTTACTAAATAAATAGAGAAATTAAAAGAGTATACTTTTCCTTAATTTTCCAAAAGGTGCTAATGAAAAAGTTGGCTAAGCCCATTTCAAATTCTCAATTCCATACAGCAAACGTAATACATTACAAAGTCGACTAAGCCCAATTGGGCTTCTGAATAAATAGTAGTGTGTGCCGCCAAAATAGACCATGAAATTTATAGTCCAAAACGAATGACGAAACAGCATTCCCAAGTGTGTGTGCCTGACGATAATTATCTATCTATATGTACAATTTAGTTTTCAACGTGTTCAGATCTAAGTCAAATAAAGCGAGTACGTGTGTAAGCGTGTGAACAAGTGTGGGTGTGCGAGAGTGTAAAAATTTGAAAAAAAAAAGTTAAATGCAAAAGCGCTTTAAAACGTCTAACAAAAAATTATTTTATATATAATATTAAATTATATATATATTCAATGCAAAAAATATTTGAAGGAGTAGTATAAGCAAATTAATTTTGTTAAATGCTACACTTGAATTATAATTTTGATAATTTAATGTAGTTGATTAAATTGGTCAATTTTTCTTACAACCTAAATTTTTTTTCATACGAATATATAATTCATACATAAAAAGCTAGTTGTACAAGTACCATAAAAATTAGCTTATTATCCTCATATATATACATACTATTACCAATTAGAATTATTAAATAATAATTACATCAGTAGAAATTTATTTATATAGTATTTAATTAGAATATGCATTAATAGTTCCCAATATACTAAATCAAAAAAGTAGTTAAAAGACTTTATCTAGTGAATGAATATCAAACATTTAATATTTTTTTAATATTATTGTTTAAAATATAAATGCGTGACAAGTAAAACTTAATGTGAAAATTAAAAAATTTTAAGTCATCTTAAAGCGAAAACTGAGCACTCAATTCCCACTTCGAGCACTAAGCGAGCGGCAAGGGTGATAGAAAAACTTTGTGATCTAGGTTCAGATTAATAATTAACGAAGGCATGGAGAGGATAAATAATTTACAACTATTAGGAAAATTGATGAATTTACAATCTAGCAAATGATAAAATGAAATGATGGAGTGACAAGTTTGAGAAGTTATATCCTTGAATGGGTTTTTGAATTTGAATTTCTTAAACTTACTTTGTTATTTGTAAATCTTGTAGCATATTTTAATATAATTATCACGTTAATTTTGACATTTTGCATATATATTGGGATATCGACGTATTTTTCTTAACGATTTTGTCCAGTCACGTCCCTGAATTTGATTAGGAATTTCTTAATATTTTCTTTTATGTAATAGCTAAATATCATCAAGATTATTTCTAGTTGTCCGATTAATGATATATATTATTTCAATAATTAGAAAAAAAAAATATCAAGGATATGTGTGTGTGTGTATATATATTCTTTCCCTTACGATGCACACTCAATAAAATAATTAGAAGTCACTTAACACTACAAAAATTTGGCGAGGCAGATTTTCGGCAGAATTCCGCCAAAAGAAAAAAGCCTTCTTGCAACTTAATTTTGGTAAAATTTTAAATCGACATTCCATCAAAAAAACAATCCGTCAAAATTCCTCCAATTAAATATATTCGGTGTTGTTTCAATTGACTTTCAATGGATTATTATCTTAAAAATTTTAAAAAGAATTTTTATTTTTAGCGGAATGTACGCCGAAATGTCCCCTAAAGTGGCTTAATTATATTTTATTTGATTTTTAGGCAAAAAATTCCATCCAAAATTAACTTTTTATTTATTTTATGTTCTCTTTCAACTCACCGAATTTCCTTTTTAAATATTTTTGCTCTGGCAAAATATTCCACGTAAAAATTTCACCAAATTTTTTATTTTTTAAATTTTTGATTAAGTTTTTTATTCATGTGCCTATTTGCTGCGAATATTTGAATACACTTGAAATAAATATGTGCAAAATGAAAATTTTCAAGTAGCCAATTAGTAGCAATATTTGCCTCAAAGGTAATAATAATATACTTCAATTTAATTCATATTCGAACAATATTTACCCTTTAGCTTGTTATTCCTCCAAGATACCAACAAATAAACTATACCATTTGATCTCTTCATCAGCCAAAAAATTGTAAGAAAATACATCATTAAGGGATTTTAGTTTACCACAAATCGATTGGACTTAATAATACCCCTTTGACCACTCTATTGTACATGGAGTCAGGGGAAATGGAATATTACTTTTGTATTTCGAAAATGGGCATGCTGGATTCTATATACATACGAATAGATAGATCGATCGGTAGATTCACACCTAAGATCTATCTACAGATAGTAGCGGTATCCACCCCCTATGGCCATGTTCTACTCGGAGGAATAAAATAAAAATTATCTTTCGCAGAGATGGCTGAGTGGTTGATAGCCCCGGTCTTGAAAACCGATATAGTTTTGAACAAAGAACTATCGAGGTTCGAATCCCTCTCTCCCCTTTTTTTTGGTCATCTAATAGATTTGTTTCTATTAATTACACTTAAAAAAAGCTGGATTGTTACAAAGATTCAAATTATTATTATTATTAACAAAAGGTGGAGATAGGGGGTTGGGAAAATCTTGACCTGAACCCAAAATCATTTTAGAGAAAAGACAGTACTTCAACAAAAAGATTATAATAGCTCTTCCAATTAATGGATATAAAATCACACAGGAAAACCAATGATAACATGATTCAATTAAGTGAGTTAGCCATTACCAAGGATTATGAGTTGTGGGAAACTTTTTTTCACAATGGTTCGGTCACATTGGAATCAATCATGGGGTCAGTGTTTTAAACATATCATATAAATTAATGTATAATTTATAAAGAGTGACCAATCACATAATAAATATATTAACATTTACTATATAATTGATTGAATTCGATCAAGCCAAGTTCCAACAAGAATTTTCCATGAATTTGTAGACAAGATCATGTTGAACCATTTGCAAATAACAGGAATTCAACGGTTCAAACATTACCAGCAATATTAAAGGGCTCCAGCCGATGTGAGACTCTGAAATTATGAAATGATAGGATATGGGGCCAAAATTTGTCCTGACTCTCTGATAGTGTGACCTTAATTCACTACAACAAATGTGATCAACAAGTGACTTTTTATTTTTATCGTTTAAAATAATAAAAAATGACACAATATTGATATTTAAAGAATTTTTTGAAAAGATAAGCCCCATAGTCCTTTGTCGTAAATATATATAGATAGCTTGATAGATAGATAAATAGATAGGGAGAGAGGCTTCTTATTCGAATTGTCCTCCTTTACATTAATTTTTTCACGTTAATTATAAAATTTGAAAATTTAATCAAGTTTACTTTTTAAAAATTGTCAATCTCCACTGCTAGAAAAAAGTCGATTTGTCCCGGGTTTTGCGACCAAAATTTTTGCAGGTCACAGATTGTCACAGGACTTTGCAACGGACAAGGCATAATATGACCAACTTAGACTTGAAAATTTTGCAACAGACATACTTGGTCGCAAACTGTTAAAATCCATCGCAAAAAATGCGCTCTTGCCAAAAAAATTTTGGCGCGGTTGTGCAACAAGCACCATTGCCCGTCGGTCACAAAAATTAATGAACTAAGTTTGCCACAAGCATTGTTCTTTGCAAATTTGACGCGGCATTTTGCAACCCCTCCCGTTCGTTGCAAATAGTGAAACAATTTTCATAACCAACATTTTTCTTTGCTAATTTGTTTTGAGATGATTGACTAATTTTGCAACCAACTCCTTTTGTCGCAAATTTGACGTGGCAGTATCGCGAGCCAAAAAGTGCGTTGCAAAATGTGAATTATTTTTTTTGACCAATTTTGTCGTTTGCGAATAGTTTTTTAAATGGTTCACCTCTTTTACGACCAACATAGCCCGTCGCAAACTTGATGAAGAAATTTTGCGACCACACTTGTGTGTTGCAAACGGTGAAATCATACTTGCAACCAAAAATGTCTGTTACAAATAACTTCTAAGTTGGTTCACCACTTTCATGGCCAAACGCATTTGTCACAAAGTGGTTTTTTTTTTTTTTGGTTTTTTGTTTTACATTTTGAGCCTCATTCTTCCATCACAATCATTGATTCGCAATTGGATATATGTAACTTTTGCGATGACTAATTAAAATTATATAATGAGAACAATTTTTATTTTTTCCATGATATAATTCAAAAGTGGCAAGAATTAATGTGTTATTGTTATTATTAACAATAAATAACACCCCTATAATGACAATTTTATAACAATAGTTGTCGCTATCATTTTATGACAAGATTTATATCGTAACTAAGTTTGTCACCATAAGTGTATAACTAATTTTAAGTTTTGACAATTTAAAAACTATCTTACCACTATTGATATTTGTAAAAAAATTTTGTGAAAAAATCACAAATTTTTTTTTGTTGTTCGTGTTTTAAATTTTATATTGTGTTTCTACTAAAATATGGTGACGATTACTAAATGCTACACCGTACGCAAACGGTTCAATTAATGACATACAGTCAACTTTTGATTTAACAAATTCAAATTAAATCATAAAAGTGAAAATAAATTTAAATAGGCACATATGATTCAATATATTATTATATATATAACTGTAACATTTCAAAAATGAGTAAACAAACAAATAAATAAAAAGGAGAGAGAGAGAGAGAGAGAGAGAGAGAATTGAAAGATGACAATAATGAAGGGTGTGGGTGTGTTGGGAAACAGCTCCCGCGTTGTTTTCGCGCGCTCGAAACTGACGAGGCCTGTACGGGGGACCCTTGCCACTTCTTATCAATCACTGTGTCTAACACTTAACACTGTGACTGTACTTTTGTCTGAACCCACTTGTGGCCATTATTGTTTTAACAAAGAAAATGCTTATCTATATATCTGCTTTTGCTTATTTTAGTCACCTCTTTTGCATCTACATATGGGTTGTTTTTGCGCTCAACATAAGTTTTTCAATTCCATGTTTTTCTTAATGGACCTTCTTGTAAGTTCCTCCTTGTTTTATCTTTATAATTTTTCTTCGTTTTGCTTTTAAAAGATGCGATTCACATTGAGGTGGCATTGGTTGGTGTAATTACAACCAGATTTGCATTTTCTAAATGTGAATGAATATAAAAAGAATAACATTAACATTATCATGGACTCTAGAAAAGAAGTTGGAGACAATAATTAAGGAGTGCGAGAGCGACCCGTTTGGACAGGTTTTCTTTAAAAAAAAAAAAAATACTTATTGTTTTTAAAAAAACATATTTCAAAAAAATAAATAAAATTGGTATATAATCGGGTTTTATTCAATAGGCAAACGTTAACAGAAAAGCCTACTTCAGGCTTTGGTTAGGCTAGTGAAAGTAGCTTAAAAAGGGCGTATTTTAAACACTTTTTAATTATTGCATCAAATTACAAAATGCATGGACTTTAAAAAAATTTTATTATGAAAAATAAGGTTCAACAAGCATTTTTTTCCCCCTTAAATCTATCCAAATGGACCAAAAACTCTTCTTGTATTGGAATTTGATAAAGGTTGTAATTAAGAAAAATGGGAACACTTTTTCATTTTCTTTTTTTTAGACAAATTGTAGACATGTCAAATCCTTACTTTGAGTGGTGGAACTAAGAGCCGAACGTTCGATTATGTTATATATATATATATATATATATATAAATTTTGGAGTTTGAGGCACTCATATTTTGATAGAAAATGATTACATTGTTTCGTGACAAAGGATTCATCATGCTAATTAAACTCGTAATTGATTTTTTAGATGGTTGATTTTCAAATTTTGGTATAGTTAATTAAAATGCCATTTCATTCTCACTATATTGCTACATACCAATCTGCTATAAGTAAAACAAATCAATGTATAAAAATGAGATAATAAAGTAAACAATAATAAAAGATTAATTAATTAAAAAGAGTATGATTGTATATTTTCCCACATGTCAAAATAAATTATCAAAACAGAGAATGATTATAAGTAGATGAAATATATTAAAGAAGAGAATGAAGCAATTAATTATATTACCAACAACGGAACATGCATAACCAGCGGAATAACCTTATTTAGTATGATGAATGAGGAAAATTGTTTTAATCAATTCATAAAAGAAATATGTTCTCCACAAGTCCAAAATAAATCGAAAACTCAATGTATCACAAGAAGAATCTGATCATTAGACAATCCATTACTAAAGACAAAAAAGCAAAAAGAAAGAGTAAGGGTTGCGCAAAATTATAAAAA
This sequence comes from Petrea volubilis, assembly GCA_026212405.1. NCBI lineage: Eukaryota > Viridiplantae > Streptophyta > Magnoliopsida > Lamiales > Verbenaceae > Petrea > Petrea volubilis. The sequence goes on from CM047874.1 coordinate 17,278,977, forward strand.
GAGATTGTGGGGGGGCTGGGGCGGGGCGCAGTCAAATTATCCCTTGAGTATGAAATGCCTGGAACTACAAAACATATGGAATAAAACTCTCAAAAATAAAATGATACAGAACAACCTGTAGAACAAAATGAAAAAGGCAAATACCACTTTTAAAAAAATTAACTTTAAAATGTTTTCTAAATTTTACAAAAATATAAAGTACCGATGTCTTGTTAATTGATACAAACTACAAAGAAAGAATAAAATGGACCAGTTGAACCAAAAAAATTCTTACATATTTCTTCAAATGTCAAAATAATTTTAAAAATTACGTAATGCATTAAAAGAGTATCTAATTAATAAAACAAAAAAAGAAAACGAAATGTTATTGTTATATAGTCTCAATAAACAATATCAAATTTTAAATATAATGTATATTTGGTAATTCTACAAAGTATAAAAATAGACTATTTCTATAGTCAAATACATGATAATTTAACTAGTGTCATTGAATCAAATTTACTTTTAATGACAGTAACTAAAATGTCATATATTCCAGTGTAGCAATAGTTTATTTTGACATTTCATAATATCACAAAAAATACATTATAAGCAAAACTAGTATACCTTATTCAAACATTTTTTATGATGCCTCATCATAGGTTTACAAATATGATACTGTCACATTATTTGTGTCAAATTACATCTTTTTCTAGTAGTGGTTTAGAAGAAAGAGGTAGTAATGAACTAGTTCACATAAAACGAGTGTGCGAGCGTGTGAGTGAGTGAGAACATATTAGAAAAAAAAAGTATGAAAGCACCCTAAAACATCTAATAAAAAATTATTTTATATTTAATACTTGATTATATATATTCAATGTAAAACATATATGAAAAAGAAGTATAAGCAAAATAATTTCATTAAATGCTACATTTGAATTATATTTTTGATAATTTAATGTGATTGACTAAATTTATCAATTATTCTCACAACATATTCTTTTTTTCTTAAAAATGTATAATGCATAAACAAAAAAGCTAGTCGCATGAGTGCCCTTCAAAACTAGTTTACTGTTCTCATATATATTTATTCACATTGATTTTTCTCAATAGGCAAAAATGAAAAAGAAATGGTTGCAAGAGTTTTATTTATCGAGTGAACATCAAATATGTATTCATTTTTGTTAATATTATGTATGACATAAAAGTGAACAATCTAGTAAAAATTTAATGCACGAATTAGAAAATATTAAATCATTTCTGATACAGGATATCTTACACGTGTCCAAATGGACCATTGCTTGCCTATTGCGTGGCATCCACTTGTCATCCAGGACAATATGGAGCGTGACCCTTCTTGTCACAAACACCTTCCTCGGTACCCTCATGTTGAGGAAGACTCCCTCCTCAAGGAGACGTGCCTCCTCAAGTAATGTGACTGCCCCACGGTTCAAGTCCAATAAAAACTTATACACAAACATAAACGAGTCAAAATAGACATCATTACAATAACAATCATATCAATCTCATCTTCTTACAAGAAAATTATTACAATAAAACCACTCAAATCCTTTGTTCAGCTTGTAACCAAGCCACTCTTCTATGCTAAGATCTTCTTGTACAATTAGGGTCCACTATGCTTCCGCTGTGCAACTCTGATATAACTATACATAAGAGGCATCAGTACAACAACTGAGTAGGAGGCACTGCCTAGCCACAAAAGTGCATGTGTGTGTGACTCAAGTGCATTTAAGTCACATATTCACATAATAAACTCTCAATTTAACATATTTAGTAGCATAATACATATGAATCTAATTAAAACAATGACTTATGACGTTAAGTAAGCTCCTACCTTATCTAGCTATGTCTCACCAAGATGTTAGATTGAATTGACTACATCAACTTGATAATCACCTTGTTATACCTAGATTGATTGTGTGTAGTCTTTAAAGTTTTTCTTCTATATGTATGTGTGAATGTGTGTATTGTGTGTGTTGTGGTTCTAGAATGTGGGGAAGACCCCCTATTTATAGATGTGGGTTCAAGACACAACAATTATTTTATTGTTAAATCTCAAGGCAAGTGTTGTGGCAAATTCTTAGAGCATTTAAGTGTACAAATTAAGATGTGTGTTTTTGGCTAAATCATGGCCATTGATCTTCACTTGAAGGTTAAGGGTAAGATTAGAGCCCTTGGATTAAGATGAAGTGTTCTAAGGTTTTGATGATTAAAACAAGTGTGCATACATGTGCCTTCTATATCTTGGAGATCACCTTATCTTAAATAATATGAGAACAAGTGGCCTTTGAGGTGTCTTGATAAGATATCTACAATCTTATAAGAATGACATGTATAATTTAACATGTACCCTAAATCTCTTGTAACATATAACATGAACAAGTATCCTAATATATGTAACAAACAAATATCTTCTAACATATAATATGAACAAGTGTCCCTACACATGTAACAAGTAAAATAATTCCCACAATTTTTTATATCTATATATGCATATTTTCAAAAATACACATATATTTTAGGGTAAAAAAATTGGTTATATATATATATGTGTGTGTATGATTTTACATGCATATGTATATATATAATAATCGATATTATTTCTATTTCATATATAAAAATTAGAATGTCACACAATTCACATATAAAAAAATTAGGATGTGACAACTACGACATAGCTGCTGCCTACTTGGCGACAAAGTTTGACATGTCAAGAAGGGAGTACAGTACTGTACCTCGTTACTATCATCTCTGACACCGGCCACTGACCTGGACGGAGGATATAATCGAGGGTTCTCTTGCCAAACGCTAGAGTAATCAAAGTGAACACCTAATGCACTCCACCAGACTACCTATCTTACATCTATGACCAGCTTGAAGACAATCACAAATCCTATGGAGAAGTTCAAAGCCATAATCGAGGAAGGGAATCTTCCAACTTCCTTAAGAGGAGTTCCTGCTCCTCGAAATTTTATTATGATGACTCAAGAGCAGCTTGCCCTACTCTTGAACAAAGTCCGCATGGAGCACGGCCCTCAAAACCCCATTCAAAGGCTAGCCCTGGTGCATGCCTTACCATACACCGACATCCATGATATTCCCGTGGTACCAGGTACAATAGAAGGTCCCTCCTCACCCCCGCAAGAGGGTGATCCAAAACCCTTCTCCCTATGAAGAGGTCAACGAATTTGAAGACCAGGTCTCTTACTCGAATTACGGCAATCACCACAATACATACCATGAGCAGAGATCGGATATATTCCTCAGGACTCGAGGAATGACATGGGGCAGATATCCTAGCATTCTCCAATTAGCTGATCAAAATCTACCTTTCTTCAAATCCCTCAGAAGGGTTAAGGAGTTTGTCTGGTCTGAGGAGTGCAACCAGGCCCTTCTTGATCTTAAACAATACTTGGCGTCACTTCCCTTACTGTCTAAACCAACCCCGAGCGAGTCGCTATACATATACCTTGTTGTCTCGACCAACGCCATCAACTTGGTCCTCATCACTATGGTTGATGGAAAGCATCGACCAGTTTATTATTTGAGCAAGCTGTTGTAGGGCCCCCCAAGAAGAACTAACTCCCCATCGAGAAGTTTGCATTAGCCTTGGTCTATTCAGCCAGAAAGCTCTGAAAACCATAGTGGTTCCGACCAACAAACCACTCAGATTGGTCCTCTCCAAGCCTAGCGTATCCGGGAGGCTTATTAAGTAGGCAGTCGAGTTGGGAGAATTTGACATATCCTTCTAGTCGAGGACAACAATTCATGCACATGTGACTTTCTCCTCGAAATCGCCCATGAGGAGGAGCCCGCAACAGACTTAAGTTGGACCCTTATGGTCGCTGGATCCTCAACCTCTTCGGTGGGAGAGGCAGGGATCACCTTACGAATCGCCGATGGCCAGAGGCTTGACTTTTTCATCTGATTGAATTATCCTTACACAAATCATGAGGCTGAGTATGAGGCCCTAATTGCTGGAATAAAGATGGCCTTGGAGGCCGACGAGGGAAATTTGGCAGCCCTCACCATCTCACAATTGGTGGTCGGGCATTTCAAAAATACTTTTGAAGCTAAGGAGGCGACAATGATTAAGTATCTCGAGGAAGTAAAGAGATTGAGCAGATAATTCAAAACGTTCACTCTAACAAATTCCTTAATCTAAAAATGAGCGAGCTAATTCTCTCTCCAAGTTAGTTAGCTCCATAAGGGGAACTCAAAAAAGATAGATCACCCTCATGGTCTCCTCCAATCCTGCAGTTGATCTCCTTAATTGATCGGCTGCCAGAGTGATGCCCATGGACCAATTGCCAGAATGGATGGCTAAGCTGACGACTATTTAAATGATGATACCCTTCTTGAAGATTCCTGAAAGGCGAGACAAGTGAGGTACTAGGCCTCCAGATATGCCCTGGATTCACAAGGGTGACTTTTCAGGAAGTCCTTCCTCGATCCACCAAGAAAATGCTTGACCGATGACAAGCCCGAGAAGTTATCAAGGAGATACATGTTGGATGTTATGGAAACCATAACGATGCCAGATCCGTGGCAAAAACGATGTCCCGAGTATAATATTTTTGGTCTACTTTGGTGTGAGACTATACAAACTTTGTCAAAAAGTACCCAAAATGCTAAAAACACTCCTAGTCTTTCTCTGATCGGTTGCTCCGATTACCAATGTTGAGATATCATGGCCTTTTGACCAGTGGAGCATCGATATTCTTGATCCTTTTCCACTATCCTCAGGGCAGAAGAAATTCATTTTAGTAGAGGTCAAGTATTTCACCGAATGGGTCAAAGTTGAGGCGGTACCCAAGATCACAGATGCGGTCATCATTGGTTTCCTTTAGAGGAATGCCGTCTACAGATTTGGGCTTTACGAGTCCTCATCTCTAACAATAGGACTCAATTCCATAGTGAGACAATGCAAGACTGGTGTTGGAGCCTACAAATTGAGCAGCGATTCATGTTTCTGGAAACCTACGTGCGAATGGCCAGGTTGAAGTCACTAATCACATCATCCTCCACGAATTAAAGACGACAATTGAGCAAAGCTAAAATAGTTGGGCGAATGCGTTGCCAAGTGTACTTTGGGCTTATCGAACCTCTGTTGGGACGATAACAGGTGAAACTCCCTTTGCTCGAGTTTACGGATCTAACGTTTTCATTCCCATAGAGGTGCTGCATGAAATGACTCGAGTGGCCCATTATGACGAGATCGCTAATGAGGAAGCACGCTCTCTTCAGTTCGAATTCTTCGATGAAAAACATCATGCCACGTAGAGGCATATTAAAAATATTCGAGCAACCACAACTCAAGTGTACAATTGTTGTGTTCTCCCTTGAAGCTTCCAGAGCGGGGACCTGGTCCTCAAGAGAGTAGATGTTCACCTCGAGGATCTGCACGGAAAAGAGCTTTCTCGACCATGGAATGCGACCAACCTGAAGAGGTTTTACATATAAAGATGAAATCCAAGCGTGGCTTCTAACTCTCTCTCCATCATCACATTGTAATCTTTGATTTTTGAACTTCAATAAAGTACATGCTTTCTCCCCAAAACTCTCTCTCCATCATCTCGAATGTTGTTGCACGATACAATATCAAATTACATGCTTGTACATGATTTTCTTATATAAGCCGGATGTTTACCATTTCACATTTGTTCATCTTTTTACACTATTCATTTATCTTTCCTCAAGATTCTCGTGCGCACAAACATGTTAATTCTCCATTAAACTTAGCAAACTTGATCGTGTACGATTTATCCATTAATCGTGTATAGGTTGAATGATTTCATTTTTATGATTAGACCCTTTACAATGATTGTTTGTCTTATTTCTCAATTGAATGAACAAATGGTTTGCACAACACAGATTGAACATAAAGTTCATAAATTAAAAATTTATACGACTTTGTTTTTACAAATCGTCCCTTTTATGAGCCCAGGCTTGGGCAGATACTTAATAGCAAAGCATTACAACTTCATGGTAGTACATCAAAGCATAGGGGGAATGGAGGGAATAGGTCAGGCTCACCGAGCAGCGTTGTCGTCGCCATCTTTGAGCACATCCTCTCCACCGCCTTGGGGCACAATTACTCCATGGCCTCTTGGCCCGCCTTCTGCGCCGCCTTGGTCGGCATTGTCTCAAGCCACCATGCACTCGGGCTCAGTCAGGAAGCTCTCCCCAATATATGTGCCCCTTTAGGCCTCCGGTTGGCTATGCTCCTGACGACCTCTTAGTTAGCCACCTCAGCGGTGCCAGCATCTTCAACCTCTTCTGTGGGAGCGGCCCCTTGGCCAATGGCCACCTCTCCTCAGGCTCTTGCCCAGCCTCCCTGTTGGCTATGGTCAAGGAAAATGCGGCCTCATTAGCCCACTCAATCTATTCCTCAACAATGGGCACGAAGAAGTAGAACTCCTCCCCCTTGATGTTTGGGGGCGCTGCCTGATCCTTCGGGTAGTGGTGTAGGAACTCATCATTGTTTACGTCTAGGAGGTTGACATCCAATTCATCCCAAAATCTGTCTGTATTGAACATCTATAGGATAGCCTTTTTGAAGACATCGACGGGATCACGATAACCCTTCCGCAAGCAAACGTATTTGACTACGTACCCATTGACGAAACTGCCAGACAACATCCTCCTTGATCTGGGGCTGGGGTTTCAAGAGGTCAAGCCTCTCAAAGTTCTCGTTGGTAAGCTTCTTTACCTTCTTCCTGCTACGGCTTTCTCCTTTCCTCAATCTGCAACCCTTTTCCCTCTGCTCAGCCAGCTTCTACACGAGTCCCTGTAGCTAGGCTGCTTATGCATCAAAGGACTTTGACCCATCTCGGCTAGCTCACGTTGTCTGTCCCTTGGTGTAAGCTAACTTCCCGATCAAACACCTTCCCATACTCTTCGACCAGAGTTCCCGATCGGGGTCGATCAACTGCTATATCCAACCCGCATCACATATATTAATGTGATATTTTAAATTGAAATTATTTAAATGAATTTCAATAATTTTATTAAGTTTAATAATTTATGAATTTCACTAATTTTTGAAATTTATTATCCAATTATTTTTTTAAATTAAAAAATATTTATCTTTGACCTTATCAAAATTAATACCTTAAATGAGCTACTATATATATATAATTAATTAATTCAACGTACATTAATATCAGTAAGCATCTCAAAGTATGCAATTTTACAAAGTAGAAATTTTATTAATAAATTCAACTATGTACTAGATGTACTAAGTTTGCTGTTGAATAATTGTCTTGAACTCTATCAATTCAATGTGTTTTTTCCCCATATTAGCTCCCTCTCCTATTTTTTTTAATTTTACCTTTTCAATATATTCTCTTGCTTTTATCTCATATCACACTATTTAATATTTTGCAGTTCTCATATTTAATTATTTTTCTATTACTCATCAAATAATTTTGTTTTATTTTAAATAAATTACTTTACTTTCACTTATTATAACACTAATAAATAGCAAAAAGTATTCATATATAAAATTCAAAATATTTCTGATGCAATTTATTAAAATATAAAAATATAATTAAATAGTATATATATACTACTTTGCACACACATTGAGTATGTACAAATAACTAGTACTAATTATTAGCATATATACATATATGTATATATATATGTACATATATCTTTCATTCATTATTTCATAGTATTAGAATGATTGATACTTTTAAATTTATAATATTAGTTATAGATATCAGTAAACAAACTTTACAAAAACGAAAAATCATTAAAGTGGGATCTAAAATAACAGGTAGCCAAAACATTTTTTAAAAATTAAAATAAGATCATTGCGACTGATGAAATCGGTTGCAAATATGGCCAACAATAGAAAATATTTTGCGACCGAAAAATTTAGGTCGCAGAGTGGGTCACAAAAAAAGAAAGAAGAAGAAAAATTTGGTCGCAAAAATAGTCGCAAAGTCGGTCGCAACCACTTTTACGATGGATTAGGTCCGTTGCAAAATCACGCCAAAACGTTTTTGCCTGGCACGAACTTTGAGACTACTTTTTTTTTTGCGATCGACTTAATCCATTGCAAAAATTTGGTTCGAAAGATGGTAATTTCCCCTTAATCCATCACAAAGTTGGTTGTAAATTTTCTTTTTTCTAATAATATCTCCTACAGGTTGGGTGGAGGAGCTTGATACATCCACGACATATATGCCAGGGCCCTCGATCTGTAGCGGTCCTTGTTTATGGCCTCATCGACCATAGGGACCGGTGCTGCCCTGATCGGGAGGGCCAAATTCCTTCGTGAAGCACTATTTGCTCCCCCCAAAATTGTTGTGACTTATGAATCCTTCGATATTTCAAGCAGATTATGACCTGCAAATTAAATGGGAACATATTAGAAACAGTTCAAACATAAAACCTGATAAGTCAGCGTATGGGGTTGTTGTCAAATTGTGTAGGCGAGAGGTCTGCTCCAACATGAGCTCAGTTGAGCATTGCCTCCGTAGGCCCTTTCTGGGTGTTAACCTATCCCAGGTCGATTGTCGACCACATCCATCTGGCTAGAGACACTGATTTGGCCATATTCCGGGGGGTCCTGACATTCCACCTGTCACTCTTCTTCACGAACACCACTTCTCCTCCAATAAAGTTAAGGTAAGGGCATTCAAAATAGCCGCTACCTCATTGGGGATGGGGAACCAAAGTCCCTAGACAAGTTGGTAGTCATCCATTGCGATGCACCCAGGTGGGGGACGATACATCCTATCATTTGTCCCTAGTCAAATAATCGAGAAGAGATGCTCGATAAAGAAATCCCTTTCGAATCCAATCCCACTTCAAGTTCTAGAGGGAGGACTTGATCTCAAAGTAATGGAGCATCATCTTTCTCCCGAGCCTGCTCGGGATTAGGCTCGCGGATAGTCGCGGGGAGGGAGGACTGCCCTAACTGGCTAGGCCTCCTACTCAATTAGGGCCCCACCAGATCGAGGAGTCCATTGACACAACAAAGTGCCTTGTGAGGTAGCAACACCCCCTTCTTCTCCCCACATGGGGGTTGCTCCTGCTGGCTGGGTGGAGGAGATTGATACTTGCATGACTTGTATTATAGGGCCCTCGATCTGCAGGAGCTTCTCGTTTACGTCCTTGTCAACCACAGAGGTCGGTGCTACTTGGACCCAATCTCCCAATTCATCCGTTGTGTGCCGCCTTTCCCCCCCAACATTTCTACGACTTGCGAAGCCCTAAACATTTGGAGCAAATCGAGCCTAGCACATTGAACTGGGAACATTTTAGAAACGATTCAAACGTCAAACATGAGAAGTCATCAATCAAGCCTATGTTACCCAATGGTATGGGGTTGTTGTCAAATTGTGCATGCAAGAGGGTCTTTGTGCCAGAGACACATCTGGCCAAATTTGTGCTAACTTAAGCATTGGAGGGTTTTCGCCGAAAACACTTCCGACTATACTCGCGTGCTTTTCATCCTAGTAGCACAAGAATCCGCCAGCATTCATCAAACAACCACTTCACATTAGTTCGAGAAGAACTCGCAAGATCCAACCACATCAGTTTAAAGCGAGAACTAAACACCAATACGAGAATAATTTGAGTAATATATATGAGGACTGTGTGGCCTGGTAATGAATATTTCATGGAAATAACAAGTGAAGAAGAGTACGAGAGAGAGAGAGAGAGAGAGAGAGAACTCCTAGTTTACTAAGGGTTTTTTGTGGTAACTAGGATCTGACATAGGTTGTCACATGCAATTTACTCTTTAGTTACTAGCAAATTTGGTAGTTTGTTTAGGATAAATATGCGAATAGGATCCTCTATTCCAAAATGGTATTTCATCTCCTATTCCATAATTTACATTCATGCTATGTGTATAAAGTTACTTCCTTAATTATATACACGGTTTGGAATAGAGGATCTTGTGTGATAAATATGTACTCCAACTTAACTAGCCATTTGATTTACATATTTAAAGTCCATGCTTGTTAATAAAGAGCTTGTGGCATGATTGATACATTGGAATGGAGTAGAAATTGAATGAGCATTTTCACGTCTATTACCGAATATCAGTTGGTCTAGTGGGATGACGTGCTACATTCCTTAAGCAACGTTTAGAGTTCGAATTTCTAGTGTTGTGAATCGAGCAACTAGGTTGAGAGGATCGCTCTCATAATTGGCCTCTACAGCACCCGATCCGGACTAGTTGGCCAATGGATTAGAACCGGGTGGCTAAGACCAAAAAAAAAAAAATCAAGATTTCCACATCTATTCCTAATGATATGGTTAAAATAGTTTAAAAATGGGAATATTCATTCTCGTAAAAATCGCCATTCCCGTATATGTAGGTTTAGTGATTTCTTACATCACACATAGGTTTAATTATTCCCAACAAATTGACAATGAACTATGTTTTTATATTATTAGCTCAATACTCATTAAATTTATTATATTATAGAGTTTATATTTACAATAATTAAATATTAGTAAATACATTAAATATGTATTAAATTATATTTATTACATAAACATCTCTCTATACATACATAAATTATATATATTTATAGCTTTTATCTATTATTTATTTTAAAATGTATAATATATTAGTTTATGAAAACATATTTTCATACGTACCAATACGATAATATGAAATTAATATTAAATAATTTACTGATTTATTTCATATTCATAATGAAACTATATATTAATTTTATTTTTGATGACATATATAAATTCGAATCATTTCATATATAAATTAAAATAGTTGATATCCGTACATACTTTATAATGAGTACTTTTTTTCAGAGATAATTACATCTACTAACCCTCTAAAGTTTTGAAACTACAATTAGTCCCCAAAAAATTTTCAATATTACAAAAGTTACCTCATTAAAATTCATAATTACAAATATCCCCCCCCCTCAGCCGATTCCAGATCATAATATGATGACGTCAGCAACTTTTATATCGAAAACCCAAATCTACCCTTGCCCTAATTTTTATACATTTTTCTTCCATCGGGACAATTACAAGTACTACCCCTCTACAGTATCGAAACTACAACCGGTCCCCCAAAAATTTTTAATATTATAGAAAGTTACCTCGATAAAATTCATAATTACAAATACTAGATGTAACTAGATGTAATTTTAAAAATTTCTGGGGAATCAGTTGAAGTTTCGATACTAGATGTAATTATCCCTTTTTTCACAATGATGCGGGTCGTTTTCTAAGCTGGTTGACACCGGTCGGTTCCTCTGGTCGAGTGTATAAGTGTTGATATTTGAATGGGAGGTTGGTCCTACAACAAGGGAATGGCAACGTGAGCTAGCCGAGATGGGTCTCGGATAAGACCCTCTGATGCTTAAGTCAGTTGACCGGTTTGGGGTGATTTGAGCAGAGTAAGAGTGCTATGTGTAATTAATGCATATGTCTTACCATAAATGTGGGGGTATTTATACCATGTCTAGGTAGACTACGCTCCTGTGGGCCTAACGGGCCAAGTAGGTCGTTGAGAACTGACGTGGGCGACCCGTAGACCTAGGGGTAGGGTCTATAGGCAATAGCTGAGGTATGGGGTTAGGTATCTCCCCCATACCTCGTCTGATGGAGCATTTAATGCCAGCAGGGATCCGTTGGACCCGGCATGGTCCAAGTCGATAGGTGTATCGATCGAAAGGTCTGAGGAGTTGGTTTTGAGCCGGGGGAATTACAAGTTGGGATCGATAGAGTGAGGAGTTAGCGGAGTCGTTCCGAGTGGGACAGTCCAATCGGGAGGATTTGAGGGGATCGATTGAGGGAGTAAATGGCTTTTTACTTTCAGGAAGGGGGTCGAATTCCCGTTCGAAAACATGCCACGTCATTAGCCCCCCCACTCCCCTGGTCGGTAGTGAAACCCGGGGAGGTGAGTTCGATTAGATTGTTACCGTCGGGAATTTGAAAAGTCACAGCTGTAATAATGATGATGTTTGATATTCCCGAGGGCAATTTTTTACCCAGCTATAAATAGGGGTGGTGGACCGGGCATTGACTTCACCATTTCGCGAGAATCTTTAGAGCTTCGATTGTCTCCCTTGCCGTTCCAAACCCCTAACTTTAGGTCGATCCGACTCTCGTCTTGGTAACTTTCCTCACTCAAAGGCTCCTTTCTTTCTTGTTCATTCCCCCATGGATAGCCGTAGAGTTATTAGAGAAGTCGGATTAGATAGCTCTTCGGAGAGTAATTCTGAGGGGAGTAGTGCGAGCAGCAGCTCGACTTCTTCAGGCGACTGCCCAACGAGGTCAAGCGCCGAGGGGGAGGTCGAGCGCAACACGACTGATGAGGTGGAAGAAGTTGATGAGAAAGTCGGCGCTCCGCATTCGAACGAGAGCACGATGGCATTCCATCGACAATGACTCCAACCGAGGTCTCAAACGTTGTGACCAAGTTCCATATCCCCTCCACCTTTCATGCCTATGCGCCGCCCGTCAGTTCGAGGATGGGAAGCCGGCCCCCCAACACGATTGCCATCCACTTGGAGGCATTGTGGAACGGGTTTAGGTTCAATGTCTCGCCTGACGCGGCGACGATTTATAATTTTTTAAACCTTCCTCCTACACAGCTCTCTCCGAACTCCCATTGCATCATTTATAGTTTTATACTCATGATGAGGGACTTAGGCCAAGGCCCGTCGATAAAGTACTTTGCGGCCTTTTTAAAGTTCAAAACTCCGCCCGATCTGGTCTGGGCGACCGGGGCGGCTTCTTTTACATCATGGCCCGCTCCGTGTCGAAAATAATACAGACCCGCCAGTCTTCGTACGGGGAAAGATGGAAGGCAAAGTTTTTCTTCATCTACCACCCCTTGGGTTTCCCCATCCGAAACATATGGAACGATAAGATCGAAAAGATCAAGTTCAATGCGTTTGGAACCCGACCTGCAGGAGCACTTTCTAAACTGCACTGGCATCTTCCTGGTCGAAGCGCCCAAAGGGGTCGTTCTTAGTATATAGTTTCTGATTGATCTTTCGAACGGTTTCAGATTGGCGTTTTGTGTGTTATTCCTGACGATTGGCTTTTATTGCGGGCAATAAAGTTCTGATGGATGCCCACAAGGCCATGCTTGCCCACCTTGCTGCCGCCTAGAAAAAGAAAAACGAGAGGGCTGCGGCCCGGTCTTTGAGCCAGTAGGGCTCATCATCCAGGGGCAAAAGGGCCCCAACGGGCCGATGAAGAGCCTAGATTGTGCCGATCGAGGTCCCAAGTGTTACTTTAGCAAGGGCCAGGTCGGAGGTGAGGCCAGATTTTGATCCGGAGGTCAAAGTTACTATCGAACAGTCCGGGACAGCCATCGCCGCACTGATGGAGTCAACCCCGACCAGGCCGATCCAGACTGGCATGGTGATAAGGGAAGGAGGTGCCCCCACTGCCAGTACGAGAAGAAAAAGGGGCTCCAACCACACCGACAAAGGCAAAGGGAAGCAAGTCGTTGGTCGCGACGACCTTTCAGAGTCCTCCGATTTTGATGAGGATGAGAGGATAATGGCCTTTGACCGCCCTTCTGAGCGGGCACTCCACTAAGCTGAGGGGCAATCGATCAGTACTTTCTGGAGTCGGGACCAGGCCCATATTGTGCACCTGTCTCAAGGGTACCAGTTCGAGGAGGATCACCGGTACCTCCTTGACCAAAGCGTCAGCTAGATCCGCCACTGGTTTGAGAGAGGAGTAATTGGGGTAAGAAAATCTTCCCGATCGATTTTACTTCCCAAATGGCGTCCCAGGCGTTCTTTCACGTACACCGATGAGCGGAAGTGTACAAGAAGGGCAAGGACTGGTACAAGTGCATGTACCGGCTGGCGGCAAAAAATGAGCCCGGGCAGCTCAAGCGCACAATCGAGGAGCTCGGGACAATGCTGGCCATTGCCCGGTCAGAACGAGAGCTAGCCGAGAAGAAACTCGCGGCCTAGGTGAAGCTAAATGAGGCCCTCGAGAAATCCATCGAGTAGAAGGTCACCGAAGTCAGTGAGGCCGAGCGGGCTTGCGACCTGGCCCGTCAAGAGGAGAAAACCTCCTACGACCGAGGGTACAACAAAGGTCACGAAGCCGACGTTCGAGAGGAGTTGCAGAAACTCGCCGATTGGGAACAAGCCTTTTCAAAGGCAGCCGTCAAACGATTCCTCAAGAGCCCTATCTTCGACATGGTATGCTCTGTGAAGTCCTTCCCCTGCCTCAACGGGGCATTCAATTTGGCCGTACGGCAGCTCGAACATTTGGGCTTCGTCCCAGAAGGGTTCAATCGAAACGACATTGGGCTCGACTGGGACGAGTCGTGTCAGCCGGTTGATGGCACCGATGGGGGAGCTGGTCCTTCCGTTTCGCTCTTCGCCAGGGATGAGTTTGGGTACACCGCCGAGCTCGTCCAGAAACAGGCCCTGGAAGATATCGAGCGGGAGCTCGATCAAGACGAGGATGGCCAAGGAGGCGAGAGCCCCATGGAAGTAAAAGGGCCCGATCGAGAAGACCCGACAGGTGCTGAAGGAGGGGTCGAAGACCCTGGCGTTGGGGAGGAAGATGTAAATGTAATAGATTAGCCTCTCCTGCCCCCGCATTTGTAACCGCTCTTCAAAAAAAATGAAATGAAAAAGTTCCCGTTCATCTCGTCTACTTTTCCATTCGATTTTAACTAATTGTAGCAACTTTATTTTAAAATTGCACGCACACACCTAGTTGAAACTTATTAACCCGAAAGTTGGCTTAAATAAGTACTTAAATAAAATACGTGATTGGTAAGAGATTCAAACATGAATTTTAATTAAATAATCGAACGAAACTTTTAACGAGAAACTCAATCGGAGACTTGTCAAGAATGAAACGATTACATTGGGGGGACGACGTGACCTGCAGGGTCGATCGGTTAGGTAAAGAATTTCCTCAGGTTCCTAGTCCCCCAGGTTCAGGGAAGCTTTCGACCGTGCAGGTCTTCTTGTACGTAGGCATTGTTTTTTGAGACCTTCGTTATTTTGTACGGCCCTTCCTAATTCGGGTTGAGTTTGCCCACGTTACGTGAGACCTCGACCTTCTTGAGGACAAGATCGCCGACCTGGAAATTTTGAGGGACCACTCCCTTATTGTACGCTTTGGCGACGACCGCCTTGTAATTCTGCATTTTGACCTAGGCGCGATCGAGCAGCTCTTGTATGACCTCGAGTTCGTGCTCGTGCATGGAACTGTTTAGGTCTGGGTTGAAATGGGTGACTCGAGCCGTGGCATGCATTATTTTCGCGGGAATGACTGCCTCTGAGCCGTAAATCAGGGTGTACGGCGTTTGTTCAATAGCTGATCAAGGGGTCGTTCGGTAAGCCCGAAGTACACCGGGGAGCTCGTTGGCGCACTCACCTTTATGAGCCCCTAGCACGGTCTTCAGGTTTTGTACCAATATCCGGTTGGTCACTTCGGCTTGGCCGTTCGACTGAGGATTTCCGACTGACGTGAATCGCTGCTCGATCCCGTGTTCTCTACACCATTTGACCATCCTTTTGCTCTAAACCTAGGTTCCATTGTCCGAGATCAGCACTCTTGGAACCCCAAAGCGCCATATTATGTTCTTCCAGATGAAGGATCGGACAGAGGCGTCCGTGATTTTCGCGACCGCCTCTGCATCAACCCATTTGGTAAAGTACTCGACCGCCACGATCATGAACTTCCTTGATCGGTGGCCAGGGGAAAAGGTCCCACAATATCTATTCCCCATTGATCGAACTGCCATGACACATCAACACTTATCATCTCCATGGGGGGTCAGTGACTTAAGTTAGAAGAATGGTACTGACAATTTGGGCATTTCTGGACGAACCGTTTGGCGTCCTCGACCAGGGTTAGCCAAAAGAAACCGCTCCTGGTGATTTTATGAGCCAACGATCGGCCGCCCGGAATAGTTCCCACAACTCCCCCCAGTGAATGGAGCTCATGACCTCGTTCAGCTTCTTGTTAGTTGAGACAGCAGAGTGGTGGTCCTATGGAAGACTTTTTGAAAAGTCGACCAGATTGGTTGAGCGCAAAGCAAGCTGCACTGCACCTGAGCCTTCGAGCGGCGAGGGCGTCACTGGGTAGCGTTCCATGCAGGAGGTAGCCCCTGATCTCGTCTTGTCATGATGGCTCTCGCGACTCGATGGGCAGCACCTGCTCGGCCAAATCCTGATCGATTTCAGGTTTATCGGTCACCATGAATGTGATCGATCGGCTCCTTGTCGCCTTCTGGGAACTCGCAAATTTTGAGAGGGCATTCCGCTCGCTCGTTCTCTTCCCTTGGCACCTGGTCCAGGGTGAAGGAAGTGAATAAGTCCTTCAACGCCTTCACCCTTTCCAAGTATTTTACCATGGACATTTCTCGAGCGTCGTATACCCCAGAAACCTGACTCACGATCAGCTGAGAATCGACTACGGCTTGCAGGTGGTCAATCTCCTGATCAACCGCAATCTTCATGCCCGTGATCAATGCCTCGTACTCTGCCTCGTTGTTGGTGACTTCGAAGTCCAATTTTATGGCGAACTCGAGCTCCAGGCCATCTGGACTTCTTAGATACACGCCAGCTCCCCCTCCCTGAGAGGTCGAGGAGACATCAGTGTGCATGATCCATGGTTCGGCTGGCCCCTCGGGTTCAGCCTGTGTCCCTACCCTTTCGAGCAGGAAATCTGCTAGGGTTTGTGCCTGGATTGTCGTTCGTGGTTGGAAAGAGATGTCGAACTCCCCTAGTTCGATCGCCCACTTGGTTAGTCTCCCCAAGACGTCAGGTTTGGACAGCACTTGCTTTAGCGGTTGGTTGGTACTAGCGCAGCTTTCGAGGAGTGGTTACTAAAGTGAGTGCAAACTTTTTGATCTCCAAGTAATTCTTTTCTGCGCCTTGGAGGATTTTGCTCACATAGTACACTGGTCAATAGACTCTCTCCATTATGTTCACAACTACCGAGCTTATGGCCTCGTCGGACACAGCCATGTAGAGGTACAGGGGAGCACCATCGACCGTAGCTCAATGGGTTTTAAAAAAGGGCAGGTTCTGATGATGCGTCCGCAAAGTTGTTGCACATCTCAGATGGTCTGGGGCGTTGCAATTTGTTGAATTGCCTCGATCTTGGCGGGCTTCGCTTCGATCCCTCGCTAACTGATCATGTATCTCAAGGAATTTCCCTCCCGGGACCCCAAAGGTGCATTTTGAGAGGTTCAACTTCATGCCATATTGTCAGAGTATGGTGAACGTGTTCCTCAAGTGGTCGAGATGGTCGACCTCTCTATCACTTTTGACGATCATGTTGTCAACATATACCTCCATGCTTGAACCAATGCCCTTTGAATATTTTGTTCACAAGCCTTTCGTAGGTCGCGCTAGCATTCTTGAGGTCGAACAAGCATAACCATGAAGTAACAGACATCCTTCTCGATCACGAAGGATATTTTCGGCCGGTCCTCGGACGCCATGTAAATTTAGGTAGTACTCCTGGAAGGCATCCATCATACTTAACATTTCGCACCCCGCGGTCGAGTCGACGAGCAGGTCGATACGGGGGAGTGGATATGGGTCTTTTGGGTAGGCTTTGTCAAGATCTATAAAATTGTTGCACGTGCGCCACTTTTCGAGCGACTTGGGGACCATGACGAGATTGCACAGTCAATCCAGGGTATTGAATTTCAATCATGTACCTTGCCTTAAGGAGCTTATCGACTTCTTCCGCTATTATCCTATTCTTTTCTTTCTCAAAAGTTCTTTTCTTCTACTGGACTGGCTTCGCGGTCGGATCTACATTGAGGTGATGGACGATCACCTTAGGGTCGATCTCGGGGAAATCCGAAGGGACTCCAGGCGAACACGTCGACATTTTCCCTCAGAAACTCGATCAGCATCATCTTTCTTCCCTCCCACAAGTGTGACCCGATCCGGGTTCCCGGGGATTAGCTCAATGGTTTTAGGCTCTCCTATTGGCTCGATTCAGGACTTCTCATTTTTTCATTTTCGATAGGAAGACCCTTCGGATGGATCAAGGTCGACATTAATCTATGGGACAACCGATAGGGAAGGTTGCAGGACTTGCTTTTCCTTCTCCAGTGACACAGTGTAACATCTCCAAGCGTCCCGCACATTGCATTTAACCTCCCCTACCCCGGCCGGGGTGGGGAACTTGATTTTGAGATGGTAGGTCGAGATTACCGATCGAAATTGGTTGAGGGCAGGTCTTCCCAAAATCAAGTTGTATGTAAACGGGGCGTCGACAATAAGGTAGTCTATGAGTAGGGTACGCCTTCGAGGTGCTTCTCCCACCGAGGTCGGCATCCGCACGACTCTGACCGAGATAATTTCCGACCCCCCGAATCCGACAAGAGGGGTATGGACCGACTACGTCTCTATACTTCCTAAGTTCATTTTTTGGAGGGTGGAGTAAAAGTGAACATTAGTCGAACTTCCATTATCAACTAAGGTGCGTGCCATAGCAAAGTTCGACACGTCAGGGGTAATCACCATCGGGATGTCGGGATGACTCACCATATCAACTAAGGTACGTGCCATAGCAAAGTTTACATCAATATCCCTATCACTAAATACAATAGTGTTGGACTCGATGTTGTTGACCTGGTGAGCTCGATCGGCCGATCGGGGATCCCGTCCTTCCTTGTCTAGCTTCTGTGATGTGCGCTTCCAGGCTCGATCGAGAGTTGCCCTCGTTCGGTCCCCCGGCAATTGTATTGATGAACCCTTGGGTCGGTAGGTTGTGATCGAATGGCTCCTTCCCGCTTCCCCGGGAGGAAGACGTTTTGTGGCTTATTTTGGGGGGATTGCAGAGATCGTGACCTTTCCCTTTGGGCCGGGGCTTCCATGTGGGCCGCAACGAACTCCTTGAGGAGGCCCTTTCGGATCAGGCATTCGATTTCGCTCTGCAGGTTGTAACAGCCATCCGTAACGTGCCTGTACTGCTTGTGGAAAGCACAATACTTGCCCAACTTCCTAGCCCTTTTCCCCTCGGAGATCTTGAATAGCTTTTAATCTGTGATCAAAAAGATTTGACCGTTAGAGGAGTTCAGGAGCGTCAGGTTAGAATATCTTTTGATCGGGGAGTCCCTCTTTTCCCGATGCTCTTTGTCCTTTTTATGGCCTCCCTTCTCCTTCTTCTCCTTATCCCCATGCTTTATGTGGTGCATCTCCTCAGAGATCATGAACCTAGAAGTGAGAGTCTGGAGTTCCCTCATTGACTGAGGGAGTTTCAAGACAATGGCCTTAGCGCAGTCTTCATGACGGAGGGCAATATATAGAGCAAAGTTGATAAAATCGATCTGGGGATCATCGACCAGTAGAACTTCTTTATTAAAGCGAGTCATGAAGTCGCGGAGGGATTCCCCTTCTTGCTGGCGAATTCCGTGGAGGTGGGTGTGAGGGAGCTTGGTGTCTTTTTTGGCCGCAAAGTGGTGTAAGAATTGATCGGCCAGCTCTTCAAAGGAGTGGATCGACTCCAGCTCAAGCTGGGCGAACCACTATCGCGCCACACCGAAGAGGATGGTGGTGAAAAACTTAGCCATCATTCCATTTGAAAGACGGTAGACATCGATAGCGTTTTCAAACTGTAACAGATGGTCATCCGGGTCGGAACTCCCGTCGTAGTGGGGGAGATTGACTGAGACCCAGTCATAGAGACCAATCTTTTCTTCTCGGATATGACGGGTGAAAGCCCTATGCCTTCGACCGTGATATCGATCGGAGGAAGATCTCTGCCCGTCATAGGGTTCAATTCTGTCGTCTGGGTGCTCGAGATCAGCGATCTTCTGGGTAAGATGGTAAAGCTGATTTCTCATCTGTTCGAGTTCCCCGAGGGCCGAGTCGGCCCTTGAATTCCCCAAAACGAGGGCCCGATGGGGGCGCCCCAGATCCAGGTACTGGCGATGGGAAACCCTATCATGGCGACTTGATTCAGCCTCCTCCTCGTCCAACCGAGATGGTCGAAAACTCGCCGGGGGAGGTCATGGACCAAATGTTGGTCCTCACCCGCCGCAGGGGTGCTTCGTACTCTGGACGGATTTCTTCTGGTAGTTACCATTTTTTCCTTCCTTGATTGGAGTTATGTTTTTCCCACAGACGGCGCCAAATGATGCGGGTCATTTTCTGAGCTGGTCGAAACCAGTCGGTTCCTCTGGTCGAGTGTATAAGTGCTGATATTTGAATGGGAGGTTGGTCCTACAACAAGGGAATGCAAATGTGAGCTAGCCGAGATGGGTCTCGGCTAAGACCCTCCGATGCTTAAGTCAGTTGATTGGTTTGGGGTGGTTTATGGGTCTTACCATAAATGCGGGGGTATTTATACCATGTCTAGGTAGACCGCGCTCCTGTGGGCCCAACGGGCCAAGTAGGTCGTTGAGGACCGACGTGGGCGACTCGTAGATCTAGGGATAGGGTCCATAGGCAATAGCTGATGCCCCATTAATGAGGTATGGGATTAGGTGGCTCCCCCATACCTCGTCTGATGGAGCAGTTAATGCCAGCAAGGATCCGTTGGACCAAGCATGGTCCGGGTCGATAGGTGTATCGATCCGAAGGTCCAAGGAGCTAGTTTCGAGCTGGGGGAACTACGACTTGGGGCTCGATAGGGTGAGGAATTAGCGGAGTCGTTCGGAGTCGGACAGTCCGATCGGGAGGATTCGAGGGGATCGATCGGGGAGTAAACGACTTCCTGCTTCGAGAAAGTGGGTCGGATTGCCGTTCGAAAACATGCCACGTCATATAAGTATAACAAGTTCACAAAATATACCATGTATATAAAATAATATATCAATATATAAAAAACGTATAATAGTATATATATTGATCATCAATATGTAATACTAATATATTATTCAAATGCAAGATATATATTTATTTCAATTAATTTTAAAATACTTTTCATATAAAAATTATTTGAATCACGTGCTTAATTTATTTTTATTCATATAATTCGTCGAAACTTAATTACCACATTCTTTTCCTTCTTTATTCTTTGAGTATACCAAGTATGAGAATACTATATCAATATCATTCCTTTACCATTTTCATTCAATTACTAGCTTTATTCCAATTACACTTAAATCCTTTATGGCATACCAATCACCAACTTTATATGTTATCCTATTTTAACCTGGGCTGCATATCAAGCCCCATCGGTATAATATCTAATTCAAGGATTAGAGATATAAGATACCCCCAATCATCATAATAATACATAAACACCCCTATCCAAACCCCGACTTATGATATTTTCACTATGTTTTAGATTTAATTAGTTAATGCATATGTTTCAAATTGATATGAAAAGCTACTATGAATAATTTTCAAATGCAAATTCAATTGAATGAAATGTAATTGCTAACTAAATATTCTCGCATTAAAATTTTATGGCATTTGAGGCTCAATATAAGAAAAAAAGTAAGTGATAACTAAGCACCGAATTTTCTTCATAATTGCATTATTGGTGAAAAGGTATGGGATAAGGCTAAAATTAACTATAAGCACAAAGGAGAAAATTGACCCCAATAATTATAACTAAGAATAATAACCACTCAGACAATAGATAAGTTAAAATTAGTTAGAGGACAATTTTGAAGGTTCCTAGGGTTTCCTTATGGATTTTTTCTCTAGCCGCTCCTAATCTTTGGGATCTGGCTTCTCTAATTTCCTTCTTGGATTGTTTTTGATTATCTACGATCCTCTATTTTTTTTCTTCCAACCCATTATGGTGAGAGATCTGGAAAAACTGTGGCAGAAATTTACATTGCGTAAGGAAAAGAATGTTACTGTGTACCTTGGTACTAGTGGCACTGAGAATTTTGGGCAGAAATATGATCACAACGTAGTTGGATGGATCATCAAATAGAAATCGATAAACCTAAAAGCACTCACTAGTGCTTTCTCTACTGTGTGGCAGATGACGAAAGACTTCCAATTGTCTGATGGAGGTGATGGGCTCTTTGTATGTGAATTCTCTTCATGAAAGGATAAGAATCTGGTCCTCAAGGAGGGACAATGGCATTTTGATCGACAACTGGTGATCATGAAAGGCATTGCGGGGCATGAGCAGCCGTCGAAAGTCACATTGGATCATTGCCCCTTGTGGATTCAAATCTGCGATCTCCCATTGAATCGATGCAACGTAGACTCTTTGAAAACCATTGAAGCACGTAATGGATCGGTTCTTGAAATAAAGTCAAAAGATGTTAACTCCTTGGGCCGATCTATTTGAGTTCGAGTTCTAATGAATATAATGTAGCTACTCCAGCAGGAATTATGGATTAAAAATAGTAAAGGACATCGAGCGTGGGTATACTTTCGGTATGAGTAGCTTCCCAATTTTTGCTATTAGTACGGGATGCTAGGGCATATGTATGATGAGTGCGATGCTTTGCCAGATGATGTAGAAGGTGAGATTGAGTGGCCATATGGCCAAAGTTTGCACGCCATGCCGCTCCAGGGCAAAGGTACTTTTCATCATAGTGGCTCCGAAAATTTTCCATTTCGTGGTCAATCTGGTACAGAATTCGGGGAAATTGGGAGCGCCAGTATGCCTTTACAACGATAGTTGCATTTTGAAGGGTCGAATCCTAGAACCAACGTGGGGATCCCAACAAGGTAGATGATTCGACTGAAGCCTTAAGCACGCACCTAACGAAGAAGCCAGCGGTTCGCTTTTCCCATGTGATCCTAGCGGATAAGAAGGCAGTATTGACCGAATTTCAAGTAACATGAGGGATGTTCGTGGCCCCCCTCATGTGTGCCCAGGAGATATGGGGACCACGAGAGTAGCAGTTGAGACTGTTTCGGAGGATATCTCCACTTCTCGGCCTGGGACGAGGGAGAAGAGGCGACTCCAAGCCAAAGTAAAAATGGACACCACTAGGCGTGCGGTTGCTGCTGCCTAGTCACCTACATCTGCAGAGGTCCCTAAATCCCCCGGCGTGGTCTGCAAGTGTGGGCGGCATGCTTTCATGGATGTTAACACCAACAGGGACTTGATAGAGATTGAGACTAGGGAGAAGAGGCAGTGTCTCATTAAGGTGATGGAATCGATCCTACCAAGTGAATCGGCAAAGGCTGAGATGCATCCCCGCCGGGAGGTATGAAGTATCTAAGTTGGAACGGTCAGGGTTTGGGGAATGCTTGAACGTTTCGGGCACTAAAACATCTTATAAGGGAAAATTCCCCAGATATGGTGTTCTCAATAGAAACGTGTCTTTTTCATTTCGAGTTTGAAGGTTTTAGGAGGGTGTTTTGGGATTTCAATTTGTTTGTAGTGGACGTTGTTGGTAGAGGTGGTAGTCTAGCTTTGATGTGGAAAAAAAAAAATTCGTATTATTAATTATTCATTGCATTGTATTAATTTTGACTTTCTAGATGATAATAATACTTTTATTTGGCATAGTTTGTGCATGTATGGCTGGCCGGAAGGCACCAACAAACATCTCACTTGGTCTTTAATCAAAGAATTGCAAGGGGATCCTAATCTACCTTTTTTGTACTTTGGCGATTTCAATGACTTGCTCACCATTGATGAAAAGTTTGGGGGCGTCATAGGTATGCTAGCAGCTTTGAGGGTTTTCGTAATACTCTGATTGAATGTGGGCTTCTATGGTTTTAAATACACATGGAACAATGGTCGGGCTGGTTCTCGAAATATTCAATAATGACTAGATCGCTTTCTTAGTAATGATTCGTGGTGAGCACTCTTCCCAAGTTACCATGTTCACCACTTGGGCAAACATACTTCTGATCATCACCCAATTCTGTTGAACATGACTGCAGGATGGGGCACTCTTTATGTGAGGAAGAATAGCCCCTTTCATTTTGAAGATATGTGGGTGCAAGACAACTTGTGTGAAGATATCATTAGAAGTGCTTGGGGATTAGACACTGCCAAGTGGAGACGGAGGGGTATTCCGGCTTGTATTGAGGCATGTTCTAGTGTGCTCCAACAATGGAATAGAGAGCGATTTAGGAATGTGCAAAAAACATTGAAGCGTCTCATGGATAAAATGGTAAACTACTAGACCATGCTGCAGAGTAAAAATTGCCTCCGCCAGACGAAACTATTGCAACAAGATATTAACGAACTCTTGTAAAGAGAAGACATTATGCGGCGGCAACGTTCCCGAGCCATTTGGATGGTAGAAGGCAACCACGACACAAAATTCTTCCACACGAAGGCGTTCAGGAGAAAAAGGCCGAACACAATTGACCGGCTCAAGGATGAAGTAGGTAACTGGCATGAAGGGGATGCAACCAATGAGAATTTAGCTCAAGAGTATTTCTCAGCTCTATTCCGTAGCTTGCACCCAGTAGTTTTGGCCCTAGCTTGGGATGCTATTGATTCGGCAGTCTCCCCCGAATCAGTTTCCCTCCTTAATGAACCTTTTACAAAGGAGGAAGTTATACATGCTCTCAAACAAATGCACCTATCAAAATTGGCTAGTTCGGATGTCATGTCAGCATGTTTCTATTAGAAATACTGGCACATAGTGGGTAACGGAGTTAGTGAGTTCGTTTTGGGTTTCCTTAACACGGGGCAGATGCCAGTCGACTGTAACCACACTTACCTCACCTTGATACCGAAGATCCAAAAGCTAACTTCAATGAAAGAGCTCCAAACATTCAACCTATGTAACGTATTGTATGAAATAATTTCAAAAGTCCTCGCCAATCGACTCAAACGGGTGCTTTCGGAAGTCATTCATAGTACCCAATCAGCTTTTGTTCCTAGACGATTGGTAACGGACAATGCAATCGTAGCTTTTGAGATTTTCCACTTGGTGAAGACCCGTTTAAAGGGGAAGGAAAGCTTTCTAGTGCTCAAGTTAGACATGAGCAAAATGTACGATCGAGTGGAATGGGTTTTCCTTGAGCAGGTTATGCAAACGATGCATTTTCTGGCCCACTTTACTAAGCTAGTCATGACATGTATTAAAACAGTAACTTTTTCCTTTCTAATCAATGGCTCGATTTGTGGATTTTTGACGATGGGGCAGGGGCTTGAAGCAGGGCGATCCAATATCACCTTATATGTTTCTCATGTGTGCGGAAGGTCTTTCAGCTATGGTCCGAAAAGCGCAAAGAGATAGAGAAATATATAGTGTTCGTGTTTGTTGTAGGAGCCCGAAAATATCCCACCTATTCTTCACCAATGATAGCCTCCTTTTCACGTGAGCTACACGGGAAGAAGGCCTTCGTTTGAAGACAATGCTAAAAACCTATGAAGATATATCCGGCCAAGTAGTTAATTTTGAGAAGTTCGAGATATTTTTTAGCAGCCGAGTACTGTTGGAGGCTAGAGACGTGCTTAAGTTCGTATTGCAAGTGAGGTAAGTGGACCAATTTCCTAAGTAGTTGGGCTTACCGACACTCTTTGGGCGATCAAAACGGCAAACATTTAGTTTTCTTAAAGAACGTATTTGGAAGAAGCTCAAGGGTTGGAAATGCAAGCTCCAATAGATTGCCGGTAAAGAAGTGCTAATTAAAGTTATTGTTCAGGTTATTCCCCAATATGTGATGCGTACATTTTTGTTTTCCAAATCATTATGTGATGAAATGGAAAACATGATTAGCACGTTTTGGTGGGGAGACAAAGCTTCTCAAATGAAAATGCACTGGGCCTTGTGGGAGAAGTTGAGCACGCCAAAATATGAGGGTGGGCCGAGTTTTCATAATCTCCATCTTTTCAATAAGGCTCTCCTTATGAAACAAAAATGGTGTATTCTCTCCCAAACAAACTCGATATGTCACCAGGTCCTCAAGGCTAAGTATTTCCTAACGTGTGAGTTTATGGAGGCAGATTTGGGTCGTAATCCAAGCTCATTTTGGAGGGGTTTGATGGCTATTCTCCTGATTCTCTAACGCAACCTGTGCTGGCATATTGGCAACGACAAATTGGTATCGATTTGGTATGACAATTGTATCTATTATGAGAACCATCATCGACCGTTGATCAAATGTTCTTTGCCAACAGATGCAAAGGTTTTGATGCTTATTGACACGAGGCACAAATGCTGGAACAAATCTATGATCGAGAGTATTTTCTTACCGTTCGAGGTGGACTCAATCCAACACATTCCTATCAACCCACGTTTGCCAACTAACTTGGGTTTTTGGGTTCCATCAAAACGAGCGATATACACAGTCAAAATAGGGTACTTGGCGGTGAAACAATTTCGTGATGATATATTGGCTTCGGCATGGACTTCAGTCTCACATTTGGCCATTACTTGTGATGCCAAAGGTTAGACACTTCTTTTGGAAATTGGAAAAAGGTTTCCTCCCCTACTCCGAAGCCTTGGCCCTCTGGCATTACGGTATGTTAAATGATTGTGTCGCATGCAGGGTTGGTGGCGTAGATTCTTTCAGGCATTCCTTTCGAGAGTGTGTTGTTAGTGCAGAGTTATGGGCGTGCAGTGATGTAATCTCGCATTGTAAGGGCCAAGATCTGGGTGAATGGCCTATTGAATTAATTGATTTGCTGAGTCCTAATGAGTTTGGGGATATTGGCATCAGGCTGTGCCTTCTGTGGTTCAATCGGAACCTAGCGTGGCATGGCAAGGTGAGCTTCCACCCTGTGTTGCTCAACAAAATGGCTGCTACTTATCAGCAAGAGCTTGAGGCACGGTTGCGTTAGTCAGCGCCACCGCTGGTCCAATGGGGGGTGCATCGATGGGTGCCCCCATCAGCGGGCATGATAAGGTTAAATTGTGATGCAATGTTCTCTCCGGCGATGGGCGAGAAAGGGCTGGGTATGGTGATCTGCGATGAGGAGGGCCAAGTTCTCGCGTCGGCGGGGCGAAGAGCACAGACTGTTGGAATCCGGAGAGTGTAGAGACATCGACTTTCCTCTTTGGGTTAGGAATTGGGCTTGATTGTGGCTTCACAACTTTGATTGTCGAATCTGATGCAAAGTATACCATTATCCTCTTAATTAGGCATACCTAATTAAATCGGTGGAATGAATTGAACTGCCTCCCTCCTCCACAGTCCAATCTTGTAGAAATAAATTCTTATAAACAAGGACTAAAATTATTTCATTTTCAAAATTAATCACATCCCATCCTACATCAAAACTAAATTGAAAAGTATAACTCCTTAGAAGCATAAAACCAGGGATGGAACCAGAAATTTAATTGAGGGGGGTGAAATTTTTTCGAGATCATTAGTTATTAAAATATATAAATATAAGGGTTATATATAATATTAATATATAAAATAATGAAAGTTATTTTATTTATGCATATACAACCAATTAGAAGTATTATAATAAAAACAAGTGTTACAATCAAAATAATATATAAAACATGATACTGAAAAAAATAACAAGCTATTTTCTATTTCAAAAGAAGCAAATAAAATGGATAATGAATTGCTTTTAAAAAAATACTTAACAAAGAATTTTTTTATCAATAATCAATAAAATTAACATGAACACCCGTATAATTATATATAATCAAAACTCAAAAAATATTAAATATATTTTTTTCTCTCTCTCTTTATTCTCATAATCAAAAATATATTCAAAGCTTAAAAAATATCTTTACTTTTTTCTCAGCCATCAAATTCCCCAAACCACTCCCAATTAAATATGAATTTTCAAATTAACGAGATTCATTCAAGTTCAATAGCCCAACAAACAAACATCAAGACTCATTAATTTTAATATTGAACAATTATTAAGATTCATATCAACAATCATAAGATTCAAATCTCTACACAAAAATCAATTATAAAAAAAAGAATAAATAAATGTACAAATTCTAAAATTAGTACATAATACCTTCTTGTACATTGTTTTTAAAGAAAAAGTTGAATACTGTAGGGTTTGTGAGAGAAGAAAAATTGTAATAGAATTTTTGGTATCTTAATTGGGATAGAAGAGAAACGTAAAATCTAATAGAATTTTTAATATTTTAATTTGAAGATAATAAGGAAAAAGATAGGAAAGAGAGAGAGAGAAAATTTAATTATTATGGTAAATGAAATTAGGTGAAAATAAATCACCAAAACTAAAGTAGAGTTGAGAAAATTAAAATTTTTATTGTATAACATATATGAAAATCAAATTTTTACTTTTTTTAGGGGGGGAGGGCGAAATTTTGAAATTCTAATAAATATATATAATAAAAAATAAATTGAAGTGGGGGGGGGGGAGTGCCACCACCAGCCCCAGGGCTCCGTCACTGCTTAAAACAATAATTGAAGTGCAATCATTGAATATTTTTTTTGGAACTAGTTGTTCATAACTCAATTTCAAAGCGCACTCATTACTTGTGGAGCCATCCCTAGAGTTCCAATGTATGACGGTCAGTTCAAAAATGTGTCACACCGCGACGAGAATATAGCATTTGGAGTCAATTTTCATGTCCAACAAACTTGCGACCCTGAAATGTCACAAATTAGTTAATAATTCATAACTTGGGAAAAAAAAAAAAAAGATAAATCGTTTGGTAGCAAATTTCATGGATCAACACATTCTTTTCCAAGGGGTAAAAATGATGCTGGCTTTTGCAGGACAAGGTCACAAGACCGTGATATAACAGCAAATTAATCACAATGATATCATATCAAAAATGGAAAAGTATAACTACCAACATTCTTTTCCTGTTTCTAGTCAAAGCATATAGAGAAGTTTACTGTTTTTTGGCCATTGAGTGATTGATTAATTATCAATGATTATAATTGACCTTAGACCTTAGTTAAAGGCCCTGGGGAAATTAGATCTATGCACAATATTATGACCTCCATTTTATAATGTTAGTTATTTTAGTATTTTCTTTTTATTTTAATTTTAAAATATTACTACCTCTATTTCAAAATGTTTGATGCATTATTTTTTTTCAAATACCCTTACAATAAATGCCACTCATATATGCTCCTAATTATTGTGCAATTTATACTTTCACGACGTATTTAGCATACTAATAGGCACAAATTTGTTAAGTAGAGTATACTAATTAATTTTTTTAGGATTATGTCGGCCAATAATGCTAAGCAGCTGGATATTGGTAAATTTCATGAGACCAATAATTAAATCATTGTTTAGGGAAACTAATTATGTGAATTATGCTACACCACGTAGCTTTTACTGTAGTTTGATTGGTCGTTCATCTGTTTCTTACTGCCGTACTCGACTGATTGATTAGTTAATTATTAATATGAGATAATAAAGCTTGGTGCTGATAGAAAACTTTGTGATTGGAAGATGGGAATCAATTTCCATTGACAGAAAAATGGGCTATTTATACAAGAGTCAGATGCCATAAAAGTTAGGTATAATTGTCAATTAATCAGCAAAAAATAAATTATGTTGGTACTACGAGGTGAAGAGTAAATATTTATTTACTTGTAGGGGTAAAAATGGATATTAAACAGAGTGGATATGCAGTACTATCCGAATCGGTATTCGATTAAATTTTTAGATATTCATATCCGAACCTAACAGACATTCAAAACATCATATTCGAATCCAACGGATATTTTGCAAATTCGAATATGTTCAAATCCATTTAATATTTCTGAAAATCTGACAAAATTATGGAAATCTGGATATCCAAATATCCGTTTCCGTTTACAATTATCCAAATATCCGATTAAATATCTAAATTCACTTTATCCGAATATCCGAATCTATTTATATAAATGAAAAAAAAACCATATAAAATTTATATAACTTATCTAATTGAATTTTTTGTGTATATATAAGTATGGTTGATGCAAGTCGAATTTGGGAGTGGTCAACTTGAACGGATGCTTTGGTCGAACGAGACGTAAAAGTTGGGTAAAGTGATATGATTGGGAAGATGGGACCTGCAACAAGGGAAAGGTAACGTGAGCTAGGCGAGATGGGTCTCAACTAAAATCCTCTGATGCTTGAGTTAGTGATCGGATAAGGTACAAGTTTTTGCAGAGTAAATGGGTGAAGGCAATTAATGGCTTGGATCTTATCATAAATGCAAGGATATTTATAGTGTGTCCATAGTAGATCTTCCCCCATAAGGCCCTTAGGCCTAGTAGGTCATCATATGGTGATTTGGAGTGACCCATAAGCTTAAAGGTTGGGTCTACTGGCATTAGTTGGCTTTTAATTAATGAGGTATGGGTTAGTTGGCTTGCCCCACACCATGAATTGGACAGAGCATTTAATGCCACTAGGGATTGATTGAACACGGAATGGTTTCGATTGATAAAGAATTCGACCAGAGATCCTGACGAGACCGGTTTGGGGGACCGCTGAACCGATCAATAGCCCCTGATGCAGTCGATAGCTAGGGCTTGTTAACTTGAACATTCTAGGGGAGGTGACACACGGCACACATAGGTCAATCGAGAGTATTGATCGAAAATATGCCACGTTATTTGCCACATGGGGTTATTATCACCAGGAATTTAAAAAGTCACAGCGGTAATAATTACGTCGGTTGGGATTCCCGAGGGAGGTGTTTTACACCCACAATAAATAGAGGGGGTAGGACCAAGCGTTGACTTTACCATTTGCGAAAAGTGCAAACGCCACCCGGTCGATTATTTGCCCAATTGTTCAAAAATTTCAGCTTTGACCATGACTCCGACCGAGGTCTCTAATGTTGTGCCTAAGTATCATATTCCCGTAGAGTATGAGGCCTTCGTCCTGGCCGCCAGTTTTCAAATAGGGAACCCGCCCTGCAATATGATCGCTATACAGTTGTAGACGTTATGGAATGAGTTTCGGTTCCCCAATTTCGGCCATCGCGGCGACCATTTATAGCTTCCTTAACCTTCCTCCAACTCAACTTTCTCCAAATTCTCATTATTTAATCTATAGCTTCATTGTCACGATGCAAGCCTCAGGCCAGCCCCCTGTCTAGGGAAACTTTTGCTGCATTTTTCAAAGTTCAAAACTCCACTCGACCGGGACCATCCGACCGCGGTGGCTTCTTTTATATCATGGCCCAATCGAGGTCTCGTATTACTAAGATCCGCCAATCTTCTTATAGTGAAAAATGGAAGACGAATACTTTGTTGTACGCTATGCTGCCAGTTTTCCCGTTCGAAATGATTAGAACTATAAGATCAATAAAATTGAGTTCGAGGGGGTAGAAAACCCAATTTGGGGAGTGGCTACCTCTTAGATGAGAAATTTTTATCCCGTGCTGGCATCTCCCCAATCGAAGCCCAAAAGGCGATCGTTTTGAGTATAGTTCTCCCCCCTCCCCTTTTTTTTTTGAAGATCGACTTGTATTCTCGATCTAGTAACTTGACCTAATCCTTTTTGTTTGCAGATGAATAGGTACTAATGGACGCACACATCGCCATACTAGCTCGATTGGCTACTGTGAAAAAGAAAAAGGATGAGAAGGCAGTGGCCAAGGCTGCCAGTCAAGGAGGGTCATCATCATGGGGTAGAAAGGCCTCATCGAGAACACGTAGGGGGCACCCGCAATCTGAGCAGCCCCGACCAGCTAGCAGGCAACAAGAATCCGATCGTACCCCTCACCAATCACGATCGGTTGTCTGCGTCGACATCACCTATCTCGACCCAATATCCTAGTAATGGGCAAGCTGTTATTGGACTTCTTGTTAGAGACTTGCTTTCTTAACAGCCTTTTTTCCCTATCTGATGATTAGGATAATGCCTGAACTGGGCTATCTCTTAAGGAGTACCTGGTTCCAGGAAATGGATAAGTGGGCTAGGTTTAGTGACTGGCTAAGATATCCATGCAAGGTTTAGAATCCTCCATCTTTGTTTAAGACAATTGCAACCTTTCTCGCTCCTGGTATGCAGTTACTATCACTTCTTCAAAAGCTTCTTCTTTCGTCCTTATATCTTAGCCGACCTAAGACCTCTATAGTCAAGAATCGACTTCAACTCAAACTTGCGACCGCAGGCATACAACAAGCGAGTGCTCAGGATACCCGACCTTGCGAAATGGGGATCGTGATTAGGGAGGAAGGTACTTAGGAGAGCTCCAAAAAGAGAAAGAGGGGGTCCGACGACACGGGCAAAGAAAAGGAGCCAGCAGCTCGAGAGGTATTGTCGGACTCCTCTAATTCAGATGAGGAGTCCAGGATAATGGACTTTGATCATCCATCTAACCAGGCACTATTGAGGGGAGATGGCTCTCGAATAGGTACATTTTCGGGGCCGCGATTAGGCCCTTTTGGCGCATCTTTACAGGGGGTGCCAAATCAAGAAGGATCATGAGTACGTCCTCAAGCAGAGCTTGGGGAACCTTTGTCGCTGGTTCGACCGAAGAGTCACTAGAGTAAGCAATACGTTCCCACATTTTCAATCGAGTTCTAAATTGATCTCTTGTGTAACGTTTTACTTTTTTTCGACAAATGGCATCCTAGGCCTTCATGCATGTCCTCCATCGGTGGAGGTTTATAAGGAGGCTAAAGATTGATACAAGAGAATGTACCGATTGGCGGCAAAATATGAGCCCGGTCAATTAAAAGAAAAGATCGAAGAGCTTGAGACCCAACTGGTCATAGCCCGATCTGAGCACGAGCTTACTGAGAAGAAGCTCGGAGACCAGACGTAACTGAACTAAGGCCCAATCTGAGCACAAGCTCACCGAAGTAAGCGAGGTCGAGCGGGCTCACGACCTAGCCCATGAAGAGGAGAAGGCCTCCTACAATCGGGGTTATAAAAAGGGCTATAAAACAGGTCATCTCAAAGGCGACCATCGAGCGATTTATGAAGAGCAATGTGTTCGACGCCCTATGTTCCATCAAGTCCTTTGCTCAGATCAGTGAAGCTTTTGATCTGGCAGTGAAGCATATCAACCATTTCGCAGGTCTCCTAGAAGATTTCCCCTGTGGGGAGATCGGACTCAATTAGGATGACTGCCCTCACCCCCCTCTTCGAGGATGACAAGTTCAAGTACGTTGTGGAGCTCGTCGAGAAGCAAACGCTTGTAGACGCTTGTAGATATCGAGTGTGAGCTCGATGTGGATAATAAGGGTCTAAGTGAACTTGTTGATGCCTTTCCATCTAATGTCCAAGGCCCCAATCAAGAGATGGTCGTTGGTGAAGAGTGGCCTGGGGTTTAGAACCCTGACGATAGGTCATCCCACGACAAGATCAATGTAATATATGACTAGGCCCTAACCCTTCCCTTTTTTGTCTTTGCTATTTTTAATCGTTCGAATTCATGAATGAAGATGCTTTTATGCCTAAGAAATGCTTGTTGTACATTTGCTTTAAAATATCTCTCGAATGTTAAAGTGTATAATTGATCGAACTGGTTAAAGAAAGAGCTTTGGACCTTAAAAATTTAAAGAATTATTGATGGCACTCCGCTCTACCAGATAAAAGTTGATCTAATAAATTTGAAACTCAAAAATTATGAGTGAAAGAAAAGTGCAAAATTGGCGGTCGAATTTTGAGAAATGCGCTTTAAATTGACCAAGTAAGAGGCGAAAAACATAGTCATGGATCAGTAGTAAAAGAAAAGTGAAATGAACTAAAGACATTGATCGATATGAAATCAAACAGAAAGTGATACTTCTATTAAAAGAAATGTGGATCAGTTACAAGAGTGACATAACAAGAGTTATAAAATAAGTCAAGTCGAGCAAATTCATTTGTCGCCCACTTGTTTATATGAAAAATTTTCTTAAATTACCGGCCCCCCAGAGTCGGGGATGTTCTTGACCATCCATGTCTTGGAGTCATTACACGTTATTCTTGGAGATCTTTGAGATCTTGTATGGTCCTTCCCAGTTCAG
This sequence comes from Petrea volubilis, assembly GCA_026212405.1. NCBI lineage: Eukaryota > Viridiplantae > Streptophyta > Magnoliopsida > Lamiales > Verbenaceae > Petrea > Petrea volubilis. Next base: position 17,312,693 of record CM047874.1, read on the forward strand.
GTCTAGTTTTAGGACAAGATTGCCTACTTGGAAACTACGAGGGATTACTCCCTTATTGTATGCCTTGGTGACGGCTACTTTATAATTTTGCAATTTGACACATGCTCGATCTCGTAGCTCTTGTATAACGTCGAGCTCATGTTCTTGAGCTAAGCTGTTGCGTTCGGGTTCAAAAGGAGCTACTCGAGCACTGGCATACATGATTTCAGCAGGGATGACAGCCTTGGATCCATACACCAAAGCATATGGGGTTTCCCCTATGCCCAAAGCATGCCCGGGAGCTCATTGGCCCATGTCCCAAGGGCTTTATAATTTTATTTTTAAATTAATTTAAATGTATAAGTTAAATATTTGAGTTTATTTTAGCGAATTAGTGATTAGTTCTCTGAAAAGCTAATCAAACTGAATTTCTCCTTTAATATGCCATTTTTGTATTTAATTTTATCGAACTGGTCAATTACATATATAATCATATCACTTTGAATATGTAGTTTGATTCTCATGTAATTAAATGTGCCAATTGGTTATTTATAAAATTTTGAATTTATTAAACCGAATGTGGCAAAGGTTTTAGAATTGATTGATTTAATTTGATCAATTTCACTAAATTTAAATAAATAAATAGATAATTTCGCCTATGATGAATATTTTTTTACCTAAATTTCACCTATAACCTCCGAATTTTTTAATTTATTAATTTTGACAAGGTCAAAGATAAAACATTTTAATTTCGACTTTAAGCCATGAATTTTTCCATGGCTAAAACCTCAAAAAATTTAGCCACGAATTTTTCTATGGCTAAGAAATCCGTGGCTAAAAGTAAAATTAAAAGAAAAATATAATTGATTAATAAATTATAAAGTTTCTAAAACTATTAAATTTAAAAATTAATAAATTACAAAATTACAAAAGTGGTAAAATTAATAAAAAAATTTCACATAATTAAATGGATTTCTACATTTACACCCCTTGGGAAGATGTAAAATTACAATTCATACCCCCTAAGTTTGAGAATATTACAATGACTTACACTACCAAATTTCAATATTACAAAAATCATCCAATCAGGTAAGGTTCCTAAAAACTATGCTTGAACTTGCCAATTTGCCCGTTTATTTATTTATTATTTTTAAAAAATAGAAATTAAGCACGGATTGAAATGTCCATTTTGCCCCTTAATTTTTATCATTTCAAAAATCAAACACACACCACCACATATGCAACCATTCCAAAAAAAAAAATCACACACACACATACACATCACAACCCACACGAAAAACACATCAGCACGCCGATACAATAGCACATCGGTATACAGAGAGAGAGAGAGAGAGAGAGAGAAAGAGTAACACACTGGCATACACACGAACACGCTATAACACACCATCGCATGCACACGCACAGAAACTCACTGACTCACTCACTCTCTCTCTCTCTCTCTCTCTCTCTCACACACACACACACACACGCAAACAATTGGTGGCGGTGGGTGCCTGTTAGAGTGAGAGAAGGAAAAAGATTTGGCGAGTGAGAGAGAGCCAAAGAGAGTGAGAGATATCAAGTTGGAGGGAGAGAGAGATGGAAGGAGGGAGAGAGGAATCTAGCGATTTTGTGTGTGTGCATGTGTGTTTGTGTGTGTCTGTGTATGTGTGTGTGTGTGAGAGAGAGAGAGAGAGAGAGAGAGAGAGAAAGCTAGCTGAAGAAACATAGATGAACGGGTGGGGGTTTCTTCTTCTTCTTCTTTTTTTCCTAATAGAAAGGTGAAAAAAAAATATTATGTATCAAATATTAAGAGGAAAAGAGGAAAAAAGGAAAATTAAAATACTAAAAAGATATAATCTCATTTTAAATTTAAATAAAAGTATTTTATTTATTTTTTAAACTTTTCAATTTTATAAATTAATAAAATTTTGTTAATTGACAATACTGATTATAAAATTAAGAACAGATAATTAATGTATTATTAATTATTCTCAATTATAAATTTTATTTTTTTATTAAAATTTACGAATAAAAAATTAATTTATCATTTTATTAGAAATTTTAAAATAAAATTATTGTTAATTGAGAAGATGAATAAGTGTTGTTGAAGTAAATTTAATAGAAAAATTGAAAATAAAAAATACTTTATGCATTTTACAAAAGGCGCTTTACTAGGATATGCATTTTAAGAAGGGATTCCTTGCGAAAAATATTAGTTGAAACCCTAGGCAAAGGTACTATTGGAGATTTAGAAATTTTTTGGGAGGACGTCAGTAGATATTGTCGATTGTCGAAACCCTACCTAAAACAACCATTTTTGTAATATTGAACTTTGCAAGGGTAATTAAATCTTTGTAAAATTCTTGAATTTAGAGGTATCAACTGTAATTTCGCATCTTCCGAAGGGGTGTAAATGTGAAAAAATCCCTAATTTAAATTGAGAATATTGCACAAATATAAAAAATAATCTAATGAAGAAGTAACAATAAATGGCCTATTGGTAGCACTCCCTACAGTTCGCACGCCTGGGGGGGTTCGAACCCAACCGAGCACAAAAATTAAGTCCTTGCACTACATAATATTTGGGCGGCTTTAGCAAGGGAGGGGAATTTCTTTGAATAAAATATTTGAGGCGACGGATTATCCCATGGCTAAATTCTGTGGCTAAATATTCTAATTTTTCAAAGGCCAAATGCAAATTTAGCCATGGAAAACCCATGACTAAATATTCGGATTTATAGCCACAGTTTTTTGCATGGATGAATATAGATTTTGCCGCGGATCCGTGACTAAGTGATTAGTCACGATTTTTTAGCTAAATACCTTTTTTTTGGTAATGCACTTCCTAAAGTAAAATATACCGAGTGGTGGAACATGAATCACCTGACAACGTGTACCAATCTGCATCAGAAATCCCTTCAACGACGCCATGATATTTTTTATAAAACAAGCCAAAACTTTTTGGTACTAAGTAAATATCTCATAATTCTTGTTACAGTACGCCAATGATCAATACCTGACTTGCTCATAAACTTGCTAAGTACTTGCACTGCATATGCAATGTTGGGTTGAGTGCAATAAATTGCATGTCTCAAACTCTAAATTAAGCATGCATACTCCTTGTCATTTATCATATTCAAGACATGTCACATATGAACTTGTTACGTTCACTTGGTTTTGTATCAATTCTCAATTATGCACAAATCAAATTATGAAAAATAAAATAGAAAAATTAAGGTAAATATTTTACTTTATTTTTTCTTCACGCCCACTATTTTCAGGATCTAATGAGCTACCAAAATAACCATAAAAATTAACAGTACAGTCAAGAATACAATACCAACACTGACTGTTGAAATCCCTCACAATGATATCCGTTGGTTCTTCAACTGTTCTCTAAATCTCCTTAAAATTGTTGCTGATAATATAATGAACAGTTAAAAAACACAAACAATATTCAAGTTGAGGCACATATATCTCGCTCTCTTTAAGAAGATTCAAGCTCAATGTCATAGAATTTCTCACCGGTCCAGTAGTAAATCTCGTGGCTTGCCCCTTCCAGGATACACCAGTGTGACAACGACATATAATTCAAACATCCCTAGAGTAGTTGCTGAGTTCAAAGCTCCAATGAAAAACACCCTCCAACTAGTATAACTCTCTTTTAAAATGTTGTAGACAATATATTTTTTTCACGAGGGTATAGCATTGTGACATCCCGATTTTTGTAAATTGAAATTATATATATATATCTATAATGCCCCGGTACTTCATATTATTTTCAAAAATTACAACTTATTAATAAATATATTTATATATTTCAAAAATATAGCTATATATACATGTAATTTTCGAATTTATATGTATATATTATATAATAGGTCATGTTTTATTATATATATATACATAGTTATCCAAAAATGTCATTTTCTCCTAATAAATGTTCTTAAATGCTAAGATTATGATAAGGTTAGATAAGATTATGATAAAATTGGATAAGGTTAGATAAGATTAGATCAGATCAGATAAGATAAGATTATGATAAGATTGGATAAGATTATGATAAAATTGGATAAGGTTAGATAAGATTAGATAAGATTTGATAAAATAAGATGAGATTATGATAAGATTGGATATGATTAGATAAGATTATGATAAGATTTGGATAAGACAATAATAATTAAAAAATGACTTAAAGTATATAATAATCCTATTTCTTGCAACAATTATTATAAATAGGGGAGCTTGGCACCCCATTTTCATCCCACAACACACTTAATCCCGCCTAAGACACACCCACCCACACAAACCTTGCTCTCAACATACAAAATACTTCATATTTATAGAATATCTCCTACCCATATATATACACATAAACCCTTCCTTTTTCATACACATACACATATTAGCCCCCTATACATCTCCTTAGTTCCATAAAACACTCTTGAAAAGGTATTACCAAGTTGACATAGTCCACCTAATTCATAAACTTGGTGAGACAATAAGCTCTTAAGGTGAGTGCCTTTTACATTCCTTGTTGGGGCAATGAACTATATGGTATAAATATTATTATTTGTATAGCCTACCCTGTCGTATTTATGTTATCCAATCTTTCTGAAATTATATCTTGCTCCTCGCGTTTCAACAAAATACTTCTCCAAATTGTAAGTCAAGTTATATCTAAAAATATTCCATTTTTGATATTGTCAATTATATCTGTCCAAAAATGATTTTCTGGCACCTTTGGGATATCATATTTTAATTATATTTTTATGTATCCCGGGTGTAAAAACAAGTTATTGCTTTATCGACAGTTTGTGAGCCATATCTGTTTTGTTATATCTGTTTACCCTTGGGGACGCCCTTGGGAAGTTTGGGCCTAGGTACTTATAAGGGGAATTCTATCGGGCGGAACGGACCGTTGATAGAACCTTTTATATGATACCAATCCGTGAAACCAATTTCTATGCACAGCCGGAGGATGACTGTAGTAGAGATTGGAGCGATGTATTGCACGGGCGCGTGATACATCTCCGTCCAGTTTAATGTCGAGGTCGCTCCTTGACGAGGGAGGCATAAGAGTTTCTGTTATTTTTATCCGTTTTGGGTAGTCATAAGGTTGGAGATTTCGTTCATAGCTCACTATTCGTCTTGTTCAGTTTGTATGTACGCTCTTCCTTCTACAATGCACTTTTCAGTGATTCATTACTTTATTGATTTTATGGATCTTATTTTCTGCATATATACTTATCTATATTTGGCCTCACTAAGTCATTTGGACTTAACCCCTTGTTTCTTTCTGTTCATTGCCTCAGTTTCAGGAAATTAGATTTAGGGAACTCGATTAAGGCGATCGGTGTGTCACAAGTCATTAGTATATAGGCCTTTATTTTATATAAAAGATTCGCTAGTTAAATGGGAAACAAAAGCTCGCTATTTAAAGTGTTGTACTTTGATAGATTATTACCATTTAATTCTATGTATGTCAATTGCATGTTTATTTTATCGCAATTTTGTTATTGGGTAAAATAAGTATGCAAGTATCGGATACCACTCAAAAAAAAAAATAAACACTCAGTAAGACCGTTGAGTGAGCCCTACTCGTATAGGAAGATCCTACCGAGGGGGGTGTCACAAGCATGGCAAGGGAATGTCCACTATCTATAGGTGTAGAAATACTTCCACAAAATAAATGTACGATAGTGGGGAGTAATGTTCATAAAATCATGGGGTAGTGGGTGTATTAGGTAGGTAAAATAATTAGTGAAATAGTTGGGAAAATGGCCATAAAAATGGATTAAAAAATTATAAAAATGACTCTCCATTGTACGACTAATCACCAAAGTAATTTCATCACTATCTCATCATAAATTTAGGTAGAAAAAAGTTCATGAAATTTTAATATGAAAATGCTCTACACCAACAAGCACTAATGATAACTATGTCGAATCTTCATTTTAAACTAATACTGGCTCAAAAACCTTACATGATATAGTTCAAGATCTATTTGAGCAGGAACTCTTCCAACGTTGTTTTGCGCCTATCACCATGGCGTATCATATGCTTGGAGAGCTTGTTGTTGAGTGATGAGTAGATGGCGTGGACTCATCTTCATCTGATTTGGAAATAAGTGATGGATTGTTCTCAACACTTTCAAGTGATTGAGCCATGCCAGAAAATGTTTGTGGCTCTTTGGATGTATTTCCTATGGAAACACTAGAACTCTCCTGTGACGACCCGAAAGCCTTAGCTAGTTATAGAGAAATGCTACGAATACTTGTAATATAGTAAGCTGAAATTTTTTGTAAAAGTCATTTATTAAACATAGCAAAATACCAAGTACATGATAATAGTCCTAAATACATAATACGACTACACAGACTCGTCTATCACTTCTTCTAGCCAAAAGCTCCAAATCGCCTCTCGCTATCCTCCTCGTTGACAACCTCGTTCTCATGTCCGGCTAAAACATTAGATATTTAACAACGTCAACAATCACGTTGAGTAGTAATTTCACTTAACACATAAGGTGCATGTGTGTGACTTGGACATGCATATTTTCACATATTTGCATCAACATAAAACATGCAAAAATTGCAAATCATAAAATTGCACACTTTTCTACCGTTTTCCGCCTCGACGGCCGGCTACCTTATCTCGCCGTGCCGTAATTCAATTCCAACCATTACTCCCACCCAACCAGACACTCCAGTGGTCATATCCCGGGCATATGCCGATTTCCTACAACCCACTTTAGTACATGAAACGCTCCGTCCATGCAAGGTGGGATTAGGCAACGATGGATGGCAAGAACGTTTAAGACCGGCAAGCCCGTTGCCGCCCGGCCGAACTCAGCCCCATCCACCCCTATCACGTTTTTTGGGCCCATATACATACAATTTTCACACAATATAAACTGTTTTTCAGCATACTATTGCATAATTTCAGCATAAATCACCAAATTTCCAGCATATAAACCATAACTCGGCAGACTGCGACAGCAGATTTCCGGGTTGCAAAATTCGGAAATTTCAGCTTGTAATATACTAAGATTACATGCTGCAATTTCCAGCTTTGTAAAATAGGTTTTCAGCTTTGTAAAATTCGAATTTTCAGCCTTGAAAATCGGATTTTGCGGTTTTGAACAGTAATTCCAGTTTTAAAAACAGAATTTCCAGTTTTGAAAACAACTATAATTTTCAGCTTTAAACACTGAATTTTCGACTTTTAACACATAAATCAAGCCATAAACACATAGAAAAATCTTAAACAAGCATAAACCCTAATTTTTAGCAACATAAATCCAGCAGAAACGCTAAAATTTCAAGCACAATTGTTCATGAACATACAACATGCGTTTAGCTAAATTGTCGTGAAATCCTTTCGGACTAAGATAGTAACCAACTTGTGGTTACATCCCATGTCCTAATATGAGAATAATATGCTAACACTATAAGAAAACTAGCTCATGTATCAAGAGAAATCACTACCTTCTTCTAAAGGGTTTTCTTCTTTTCTTTCTAGGTTTTGAAACAAAGTAGTGCAAGAAGGAGAAAAGATGAGTTTGTGGGGTAAAATGAACAAACAAGAGTGAGATATGAGGGTGTGTGTGTGACCGGCTACTTGGGTGTGTGAGTGTGTGGTGTTTTGTATTTTCTTGCACCTTTGACTACTTATAACTAATGTTAGAAGAAATAGAAGAAATAGGATTAAAATAGGATTAAGTCTTAATCTAATGATACCTTCTTTCCAACTCAATACCCAACTATGAGGTCTAAGGGTGCTTAGTGGTGGTCTATAAGTGCTTAGTGGTAGTCTAAGTAATCCTTGACCATACATGTATGTACAATTCTAGAGAAGTATATACAAGTGGCTATACAAGTGTACATGGATGGTGATTGGTGTAAGATGGAGACCTAAGCATTAATATCCACCAAGTATTGAATTTGGGCACATATATAAGCTGAAAAACGTCCTCCCCCCTTTAATTTTCTGAAATTGTGAGTTATTTCCTATATTTTGGGTATTTTATTGAAAGTATGGAAGAAAATAGTCTTTAGGGGAGACAAATGCAATTTATGCATCCTTTAGGGCTTTTCCTAAAATATATATATATGAAAACTAAATATATATCTATATACATATATATGGTTTTATGTGTTAGAAATTTAAATAATTATTCTCAAGATTATTTTGTGAAAGTGACACATTTTGGTGAAATGGCATTTATAAGAAGTATAGAGAAAATTCCTAATCTAATGTGTGTACATCTATATATATATAAACGTGTTTAAGTATATATATACACATACTATATTTTTCTTGAATTTTTATGCATGGAAGGATGGTTAACCATCGATGAGAAAATAATCCTATATCGATGCATGTTGTAAATAAAACGAGCACATTTTGCAAAACAATATTGTTTCGTAAATGATGCATATAACATGCAAGTCACGTAAGTCACATACATTTAAGCATATATAATAGAACGTATGAGTGAAAGATCGGGTCCTTACATCTCCAATGTGGCATCTAGAAATTGCTAAGTGGCAATCTCATAACTTAGCATCATTGTAGGCAACTATTTGATATTTGAAAAACATTTTGAAGAAAGAAAGAGAAGAGAGGTAGAGATGGTCCCACTAGGCATGCCAAAAATTTGTAACAAAATTTTTTATGTCTTTTATTTATCAAGAGCAGAAAAATTGTACAAATTTAATTTCAAATATTAAATAAAAAGAATGCGGGTATAATCTCTAACTTTGATCCTCTAATTCTTCCTTTCAAACTTGGAAATGAGGAAATTCAGAGACTCTGGGAGCAGATTTAGTGGTTTGATCTCCTTCGGATAGAATTTAGCCATCAATGACATGATTCATAGGTTTCACGGCTTGGTTACGAATCAAATGTCAGGAACTTCGATAAACTCTGCGAAGAGTGTCCTGAATACCGTTGATGTTGATTTGACTTTGACTTAGACAAATGCCAAGTCGTAGGCTTGTCACCTTAATTGTGAATTGAACACCTTAATTTGATGATAATTGCAAATAACGCTTAGACCCTAGAGAAAATGTGAATTCACCGGTTTAGCACCTGGACTGTGGATCAAATGCCAAGATTCGATGATCTTCGTGAAGAAATATCGCGAACTTTGTCTTGATCGCCATTTATTTGACTTGGGGAAACGCCAATACATGGCTTATTAGTACCTTGATTGCAGATTGAATGCTTGAATTAGGTAATCTCCATGAAGAATGCTGGAAACTTCACTTTAATCACCTCAAATCTTCTTGAGAGAATTTTGGAATTTCCTCTAATAACTTTTCTTCCTTTGGAAAAACTCTTGTTCTTTGATCTCTGTCTTTGGCTTGTAGACAGTCCCTTATTTATAGGTGTTAGAGATGAATTCTTGTTGTATTCACCAACAAGTAGTACGACTTGATTGGTCTTTCAATATTCACTAGCAAGTAGCAATTGACTGCCTTGATCATAAGATGTGTGATTTGAATTTTTTTTTTTTTTTGGTCTTAGCCACCCGATTTCGATCCACTGGTTGATTAGTCCAGATCGGATACTACAGAAGACCATTATGGGGACGACAGTCTCAAACTCAATTACTCCATTCACAACTCCAAACACTATAAGAAAAAATGGTATTTTCGGCGAATTTTTCGGCGGAAATAATTAATTTGGATGGAATTTCGGTGGATTTCAGTGGAACGAATTTGTCGGATAGACCTTCGTCGTTTTTCAATTTCGGTGGATTTTTTTTAATTAAATATATTTTCGGCGAATTATTCCGCCAATCCGCCGAAATGTTTTTAATATTTTTTGAAACAAAATTCCAATTGCCCAACCTAGGAGTCGAACCCGGGATATCGCCCCAACTCACGCGCGCGTGCGTATATGCGCTCGAAATTAATCCACCGAATTTTTTTTAATATTTTTTTTAAATGAAATTCCAATTGCCCAACCTAGGAGTCGAACCCAGGACATCACCCCAGCTCGCACGCACGTGCGTATACGCGGTCGAAATTGCCCCAAATTTTATGATCACTAGTAGTTGAACATTTGCCCTCTTGGTTGGCAAACAACTCTCTTACTGTTGAGCTACTTTCACTTTGTTGTCATAATTCATTACATTATATATTTATAGCATACAAAAATTTAAATAATAATAATAATAATAATTTTTTTTTTATTTATAGAAAATTTTAATATTTTTTAATTCTTTAAAAAATGTATATATATAATACATAATATTATATATATATATAGCATAAAAAAATTCAATTAACTCTAATTAAAAAATAACAATAATAATTCAAATAGAAATCCAAATTTTTAAATTTTAATATATTTTTTAATTTTATAAAATTATTATTTATTTAAAAATTATTTTTTTCTTTATTTTTTATTTTTTTAAATTTTTGGAAAAATTTTCCGCCGAAATTCGTCATAAAAATTCAAAATTATTATTTATTTATTTATTTATTATGTATTTTTTTCAATTTTCAATGAAATTTTTCGTTGTAATTCCGTCGAAAAATTCAAAATTATTATTTTCTATTTAAAAATTATTATGTTTTCTTTATTTTTATTTTTTTAATTTTCAGCCGAAATTCCGTCGAAAAATTCAAAATTCTTATTTTTTCTTTATTTTTTATTTAAAAATTATTATTTATTTTTTATTTAAAAATTAATAGTTTTTATTTATTTTTATTTTTTTTTGAATTTTCGGTAGAATTTTCCGCTGAAATTCCCCTTAAAATTTTAAAATTTTTATTTTTTATTTTTTAAATTTTTGGGGGAATTTTTTGCCAAAATTTCACCGAAAAATTCAAAAATTATTATTTTTTAATTTGTTTTAATTTTCGACGGAATTTTCCACTAAAATTCCGCCGAAAATAGTGTTTTTTGTTGTAATGAGAATTCGAATAATGAGCGTTGCTTAAGGGATTTAGCACATCATCCCGCTAGACTAACTAATATTTGGTAAATGTGATTTGAATTGCCAAAATATCAATATCAGGCTTCCTAATTTGAAAAATACGATTTTTTTTGCCAAATATTTGAACATTGAAATATTTAATTTAGTCGCCAATTAAATTTTTTTTTGATTTTAGAATTTAATTTAAAAGATTCCAAAATATAAATATAAAAATAATTGATTACTTTAAAAAATATTGCACATGTCATTTTATATTTGGAATAAAATTTCAATACCTATAATTATCATTAAATAGATTAATTACTGATAAAATAAAAAATATTGTCACTTAATGTTTATAAAGGATAACAACTTTCACATTGCAAATTTGTTTTCTATTACTATTTTTTTTTTCTTGTAGTGCATGGAGGCTTGTAGAAATTACATAAGGGAGGCAATGTTGTTTAATTAGGGTGGATGGGTGGGGGGTGGGGGGGGGGGATTTTAAGATAAGTCCTAAAATGAATATTTCATAAAACACTACAAAGTATCGCATAAGTGAATATTGTCACTTTTAATTGAACAAACTAGCTATAGTGTCATTATTAGAATAACAATATTCAATTTTGACCTTTCATGGTATCATAAAAATCATATTTTGATTAAATGATACAGCTTACCGAGACATTTTCTATAAAATGTCACGATTGGCAAGTAGTTGAGACTTTTTTAAAAATGACATGTTATATTTATTTAATTAGATTTTTTTAGAATGATAAAAATAAAAATACCTCCAAACTATATTCTATTTTCAAAGTATTATTATTAAGAAAATCATTTCAAATTATTATATTTACATATGATATATGTTTATATTATCAAATTATTATTTTAGTATAAAACTTTGATGTATGTAACACAACTAATTAGACAAAACTCATACAAGTATTTACAATAAAATTTGATTTTCCAAAAATACCAATGAAATATTTATATTCTTTACACATTACTCAATCTGACTATCAAGGAAAATATTTCTCTTAAAACACCCAAAAACAAGACCGAACACTTCCTAAAATATCAGATGCTAAAATAATCACTTTTAGTGTCTTTAATGGAGAGAAATAGCGAATTAAGGTTCACTTATGCTATCTCTTTCTCTTTCACTACTTAACATATTGTTTTTTTTCTTATTTCTTTTGTTATCATGTGTTTCTTATATTACGAATTGTTATTCTTTTCATTATTATGAACTAGATAAATACATTTAAGATAGTAAAAAGTATATATTTAAATAAAGAATCTTGATAAAATATTTTTAATTACATACTTTGAAAATTTAAGTACACAATTAAATTAAACTATAATTTATTTTATCTTATTTTGCACATATATAGATGCCAGCCTTAGCGCTATTACTAGTCAAGTTGGAAACTCAACAATCTAAAAAGTGATTGGGTGGGATGATTCCGCCAACCCCATATAATCAATAAAGAATTAATCTTGTTGTCCTTACGAAATTCCCCCTGAAATAAAATAATACGGCAAGCCAGTAACCTTCATACACACATATACAAGTTGGTGGCCGATACATATATATATATATACACACTGCTGTGCGTTGGTAAGTTACACATCACAAAATAAAGTACTGTTTATCTCGTGATCATCCTGAACGTGAACGAGATTATAAAACTTAGAGCAAAAACTGATTAAGAGGCCATAAATGGCATTAATTTAAGAGTGAAAACCACAGTGCACAGGAAATGTGCAAAGATATACATGACTATGCAGAGAGACAGAGAGAGGAGAGAGAGGAAGAGGGGAGAGTAGTTGGTTGTGCGTTGGAAATGTCCAATCTGTGTGTGCAGAGAACTGCAGAAAGAGGGTTTGGAAGTGATAGGGCTGGTCACTTCTTGCTTCCACCTTTATTTATTTATGGATCCAAAACCCATGCACTCAACACTGACCACTGACCCCCTACCCCTCTTGCTCTTGTAGCGCGTGAATTCCGGGAGTATTGTTCACCCCCGGGCCCCGCCTTGCCCCACAACCAACCCCCGCCCCATATTTTACTTTTTACTTTAATATACCATATTTAAAATCCGCTATAAACCTATCAAATAAAATATAAAATTGAAATATGTATAAGATGGAAAACGAAGTATACAAATCTTTTATTCTTAATTCATGATATGGAAATAAAAAATTAGATAATAGCATAAAAATTATTATTAATAATGTATATTAAACACTAGCTTTAAATTATTATTAATAATGTATATTAAACACTAACTTTTATTTTGTCAGTACTAGTTAAATCTATTTGATGATAATGTTATAAATTTTTATTTTACCACTAATTCTTCGAAAGTATAAGATTAAGTGACTTTATTTACATTTAATAATATCACTACAATGACAATTTTGTGTTTTATTTTTATCATAGTAATACTACAATAAAAAATAATATCAACAGCGAAAGATAAAGTGGTAGTCTAAAAGTTATTATTCATATATGTTAAACACTAGCTTTTATTTTGTCACTACTAGTGAAATCTATTTGATGATAATATTATAAATTTTTATTTTACCACTAATTTTAAGTTGTCTTTATTTACATTTAATAATAATGACAATTTTGTGTTAAAAATATTGTAACAAAATTATAGCGGCAATTCTTTTGATGTCCGAATATTGAGGTATCACTAATCAAATATTAATAGCGATACTTGAAAAATACATATTGTTAAACATTGTGAAAATAATTTTCTTAAGGAACAAAATTTGTTGTCATTGTATATTTACAATTAATGATGATAATTTTTACATTATTACTTGATGTTGTCGTTAATTTTCTTTTCTCCAAATAGCATAATGAGTTTAGCAGTTTCTCCTGTCTTATAGAAGATTGCTTAGGTTGCACAGATAGTAAATTTATGGCATCGATCCAAGCTAGAGCAAAATGTATTATTGTTGAAATTAATAAATAAATAATTAATAATTCTCTTTTCTAATAGTTTAACCTTTTAAATGAGATAATCATTTAACATGATATCAGAGCAAACATAAGGTCTTGCGTTTAGTTTTTCTATTTTTCTCTTCATGTTTCAATTTGTCTCGAATATGTTCATTCTTAGACATTCATGTTCACACTCTATGAGCATTCATTTCTCTTAACATACAAATGTTCATTCATATAGTTTTCACGATCCACTTTGTCCCGAATATGTTCGACCTAGGGTGTTTATCTCGTTATTACTACAATCTTTATGCTTCTACAATATTCATTTCTCTCAACCAACAAATCTTCATTTATGCAATCTCCACGCACCAATTGTCCCCTGCCCAATCAAGATCTTCATGTTCAAGTTGAATGTTTCAATCAAGATTCTACATTCAACTTGCAGGGAAGTATTAAGAATCATAAATTGATTCATTAGAATATTTATAGGATCACTACAAATCATTAATGAGATATTCTAGCTTGGATTTAGCAGTGATTTACTTCAATTAAATTTATTATGACTGATTTCCCCAATTTACCATTTATAATTTATATAATTCACCTATATAAATAGGTGTTCATTGTAACCACAAAAATCAAGAGATAATAATAGAGAAACGTAGACATTTTATTTGCCCCGTGGATGTAGGTTGAATTCGTCAAATTACGTAATCATTTGTCTCATTTTTTTCTATCTTTACCGAACATATTTTAAATTTCACATGATATGAGAGGTACACCAAATAAGAGGTCCTGTGTCTGAATTTCGCCACTGTCCATTTGCAAAATAGGGAATTTCACATGCAAAACCTAATACAAAAAGAAAAAGATTATGCATGCATGTGTGGGAGCATGTTGAAGATAATAAATAAATAATAATTCTTTTCTCTAACAAGTTTAATTTTTAGATAAAATGGTCATTTATTTATTATCAAATGAAAAACAATTAGGAGACAAAAAAAATAAAAAAATGAAGGGGAAAAAGGAGCTAGAATAGAATATTTCCAATTTTCTTTGGTTCAGAAGGGATAGTGGTCGTCTTCGATCGCCGCCAGCTATTCTTGAGAATTCAGGCATATCCTCCACCGGTAACGGCCCTTCTTGCCTCCGTTCAAAACATTAGTGGAAAAAACACATGCAGACACACACTCGCTCTCTCTCTCTCTCTCTCTCTCTCTCTCTCTATATATATATATATAGAGAGAGAGAGAGAGAGAGAGGGCAAGCGTGTATGATCGATCTGTAATGTTGTTATGATGCATGCAGTGGCGCACGTGGTTGTTCTGCCAACTCTCTTTTGTGTTTTTGCTTTTTGTTTTTTTGTTTTTTTATCACAAACAGTGGGACTCATGGATGTAGAATGAGTTATCATTCACTCAGAAAAATATGCTAACTTTCACTGTTTACCGTTGAATATACAGCAGGCCTCTACGTATGCCCATCTCTGATACTCCCTTCGGAGTTCGGACAAATTCTTACTTGCATTGACTTCTATCATATCAAAATTAATTAGGTGACAAGTGTTTTATATTTATTATATAATTAATATATAAATTAAAAAAATAATCAATAATATAATAAATATATCAATATTTGTTATAAAATTAATTGGGTGAAACTACATTAGGAGGGAAAATTAGCCTGTGAACCTCAATATTTTCTATTAATTCCCATTTATTTAATTTACTAATTACCAAAAGAAATTCCCAGCCAATATTCACCCTTTTTTTCGAAAAGTTTTTTTTTTTCCCTACTATACAATGTACAACTTAACAAAATTATGCATTCAATCTTAAACTATATATAGTTCATTAATGTAGTGGAGTCCAGTCCTCCTTCCCAATTATAACTTGTTAAAGAATGCCAGCACAATTGCTTATTTTTTCTTGTTTTTGGGTCCAGTCCTATAAGGACATATGTAATTCTTGTAATTGGAAAAATTACATTTTTTGTCGAATAATTTATAACTTGGGTCGAGTTTTTTTTTTTTTTGATCAGAAAATCTCAGGGCATCCCTTGGAAATTATATTGCCTGGGAATTCAACTTGTATGCATACAGAATCTGTCGAATACAGTTTAGAGGATCAAGTCGCCACTCATCAAGCAAAATCAAGAATACTCAGCCAAACATAAGAATGGCTCGGCCACAACTTGCATTGTAAAAACTCTCCATTGTGACAATAACGCCTCAAAAGAATTTGACTACATTTTGTAAGTCATAAATCTAAGAAAGACTACATTTTGAATTAAAACCATAAGTAATATTTTATTATTATTTACTGAATTACAATTGTAAGTAAAAAGTTTATCAAAAACTATGGTTTGACCTAGAACCATAACAAATAAATAATTATTCCTTACAAATTCACAGCAGTAGGTAATAAATTCGCAAAACAATTATTGTTTGATGTAAAATAGCAAGTAATATATGCTTATTGCTTATTGATTGTCTATTGTAATTAATAACTTTAGAAACATCTACTATTTAGAGAAAAATCATACGCACTTGAAAGTTATTGCTTGCTTCTTGTTTTAATAGTAAAGAATATAATATGAAAAATTATGAATTAGTTAAAAACAAATAAAATAGCTTTGGAGAAAGGAATGTAGAGTTTTACAACGGCACGCATGTAGTTATATTTTTCAAGCATATCATTAAAAGGTATTTATTACGTACGTTGTTTTATATAGCACTTAATCAATTTAAACATATTAGTCAAATATTTTGGTTTATTTTATATTCGTTTTCTAAAGAGCTAATCAAATTAAAATTTTTATTTAATACGCCAATTTTCATGCCCTATTAATTCAATTGGTCAACTATACATGTAATTAATTTACCTTGAATATGTTGTTTGAATTTTATGTATTTAAATGTGTCAATTGGTCAATTGTCAAATTTCGAACTATTGATCCAAGTTTGGACAACTAAGGGTTTCAAATTTAATTGATTTAATGTTGTCAAATACAATAAATTTAAATAAATTAATTAATAATTTCGCATATAATGAATAATTTTACCTAAATTATACAAAATTAGGTTGAAGTAATCGATGACAATCAACAAATTTTCATAAGGTCAAAGATAAAATTTTTTGATTTTGACTTTTAATTATGGATTTTCCATGGCTAAAAGATCCAAGAAACTTGGCCACAAATTTTAAAATCACTAAAAAATTGAAAAAATTTAGCCCCAAAAAAATTCGTGGCTAAACTTAAAAGATGTTTGGCCACAAAAAAAATCGTGGCTAAGAGTTAAAATTAATAAAATTAATAAATTATAAAAAATAAGAGTAATAAATTAATAAAATTTAAGATTCAAAATGAATAAATTACAAAAAAATAATAAAGTCAAAATTAATAAATTGATAATTTCACAAAGATATGACAAGTGGGAAAAAAAAATGATAATGAACAAAGTATTACAATGGCGTAGTGGCAGGATTCCTTCTTGCTTTTGTTGGAGGCCCAGTTCAAAACCCTATTGAACAAAAATGTTCTAATTTCATGTGTATGTAGTGTATCTCCTTGCCAGCCGTGCAAAACTAGGTTCAATTCCCAGCTGGTGCAAGCGGAAGGGTTGGGGGGGGGGGAGGCGGGTTAACTAGGGTTCGATTCTAGGATGGTTCAAGCGTTGCGGGTGTGTGTGCCTTCTCCTACCCAGGTGCGAACACAAGTTCAATTCCCAATAGGTGTGGGTGGGTAGGTGGGGGACGAATCGAGGATACGGATGGCGAGCGAACTGAGGTTTGATTTCCAGCTAGCATAAAAAAATGTTCACTACCAAATCCAGTGTTTTGAAAATCGGACGTGACCGGCCGATTACCGTTGGCAACTCTGATCCGATTGGTACTACAAAATCGCCCATCGGTCTGAGCACTTTGAACCGATAAAAACTGACCAAAAATAGGTTAAAGTGAACTATCGGTTCATCTCTTTTTTTCTAAAATAAAAAAAGATATATGAGGATTTCACTTATTCACAAGTGAATATCTTACCACCCCTTGATCCTTCGTCCACCCAGATCACTGCTTTGTCACCTTGAAGCACTCCTTCCCCATCATTAACTCAATCATCAACTCCGTAAGTGTTCGAATCACAAATGATGAGAATCTATTTTCAAATTTTTGATATTGATTTATAATATTAAAAAAGTAATAGAAAAAAAAAGAACATGAGATCGAAGAAGAAGAAAAAAGCCATGGAATCCCTATGGTGGCTGGGTTTCTCTCTCTCCCTATAGGCTACAATTTTTGTTCCTGAAACCTTCTTTCCCCTTCTTTCTCTTCTTTCAATTTTTCTTTGTTAGGTATCTTAATTCCCATGGGCCTACCATCTTGAAATCAACGACACAACCCATCTCATTAGTACACTAGTGAAAACCTTTTCTTAATTTTCATTTATTTTTAAAAAAACTTTTTTATCTTTTTCTTTTTTGTTTTTGCTTATTTGGTTTAAGAATAAGAAATGGCTAAATTTGAAAAAGAAAATATTATAGTGATTTTCGATATCATAGAATTTTTGTTTTTATAAATTTTTAAATTATATATAATTAAATATAATTATTATATTTATCACGTCACACCGGTCGAACCAGTAGTTGAACCGATCAAACCAGTTAGATCGGTAACCAGTACATCCACCGATTTTATGCCCGGTCTAATTTTAAAAACATTGACTAAATCTCAAACCTTAGGCAAAAAATCTAATATTATTTATTATAGTCATCCTAACTATAGTTAAAAGCTTCTATTATTAGTTACGGTAAGGCATAACCGCAGTTAATAAATTTAATAGCAACAATTTTGAAGGCGTAGCTGATATTCGAGCGACATTTGCCACCCTTAAAAGAAATCGTCGCCAATGCCATGCCAAACCATAGGCAAAGTATTAGCTATGGTTTGGAAAACATAGCTAAGTATTTGCAACTGCTACAATTGCAATGGGTGGCAAACCGTTGCAAAATCATGGCCAATAATACATTGCCTACAGTTTGTACTTTTTGGCAACAGTTTTCATTGGGTAGCTGAAAGTGTTTTTTTTTTTTTTTTTTTTGTAGTGAGACTCCATAACACTTTAGTTTTGGAATTGACAATTGAGTCCTCTTCTAATGAATTTATTCCAACAACTTAACATTTTTATGGTCAAGGGTAATTCCTACCAAATTGCCAGTTGGAGTAGGGGCATGCGTGTCACGTGTATTTTTTTTTTTTTTTATCATTTTCCAATAAATATCTTGAAAATCCACATCCCCAATTTCACAGATAAATTATGTTTTGAAATGCCCACATTAAACTCTAATTTTGAAGCAATTTACCTTGGAGAATCCAAAAAAGATTTGCAGAGTCACTCCATTTGCATGGAATTTGGTGTTCAAATCTCGCATTTTGTTGAATTTGGAAACTCAATGGTGCAATGTTGAGAATTAGTGATAGACATTTGTTCCACCCTCCTTAGTGTGGCGAGTTTCATTTTTCCTTGTTTTGTACATTAGTTGTTAGGTTTTCTAGATTTGTGACAAAAATCGTAATTTAGTATGACAAAAAAAAAATCATATTTGACACTTGCTCCCCTACTCTTACGGGCAATTAGGCAGGAATTTCCCTTAACAACTAAAAGTGCTAAGTTATATTTAATATATAGAGTACTAAAATTGGTGGCAAGTATTAAATTTTTGACTGAAGTGTATAATTACGTGAGCTACAAAACTAAAAGTGTAACTCGAATTAAGCTATAGGATAAAAAATGTAATTTTGCCTTTCGTAATTGGCACAACTACATAATTTTACAAAACTACCATTTTATCTTAATAGTAGATTTTATATCATCCTTTCTTTATGTAAGATTCTTTGGAAGCTACTTGTAAAAAAAAATGATTTGGGCTATTTAATTGTTTGAGTTGGTAGCAAGTAGAATTTGTTTGAATCATCCATTGCGTTCCTATGTAAGCTGTCTATGGGCAAAATTAAGTAGGTATTTGAGTAAGGTTATTTTAAACATTTTATAAGCTCTTACATCTTATAAAATATTATAGGAGCTTACAAGATGTTGGTCTTATTTTAAAAATAAGTCATTGAAGTGCTTGTATAAATAAGTTGGGTATTAGGTTATAAGATGTTAGTAATGTCAATATTGTAATTAGTTTAGTTGAAAACAAATGATGCTGGTAGATCTTAAAAAATAATTAACCCCCTTTACTTTCCTAAAAAGAGTTTATAAGCTCCTAAACATATTATTTTTGGAGCTTATAAGTTCATTCCATCAAAATTTAGGTAAACGCTCTAACATATCTTATAAGCTATAAACATCTTATAAGACGTTTTGAGGAGCTTATGAACTTAACCAAACACCCTCTAAGTACTATCCATTTAAGCTCATTGTAGATAGAATGAATACGAGTCCTTCATTATATATTGTAAGTTGTTTGTAGGAATATTGATATGGACCACTTAATTGTAGGCATATTGAATATTGACAATTGTTGGAATTTTAGATTACTAGGGTAATCTCAAGGCGTCATATATATAATGTACAATACCAAACGTGGTTTCAGTCTTGATACCAACTAGACAAATAACAAATAGAGTCAATACATACCAGATTTGCAAGTCCAGGTGTGGTTCCAGATCAACATCATATCTCGTTTCACAACTTGGATATGATATTAGAAATATCTATGATTCCTATTATAGAACATATATGTATTTGACATTAGTAATGTACAAATGTAACTAATATCAGATTTAAGATAAATAAAGAA
Source organism: Petrea volubilis (assembly GCA_026212405.1). Classification (NCBI taxonomy): domain Eukaryota; kingdom Viridiplantae; phylum Streptophyta; class Magnoliopsida; order Lamiales; family Verbenaceae; genus Petrea; species Petrea volubilis. Next base: position 17,333,375 of record CM047874.1, read on the forward strand.
CCAGTTTGAAAACTTATCTTTTTTGACAACATGTATTGAAAAATGTTGTTCCAGACATTGGCAAATGTCATTCTAGTAACTTGTTTTAATGACTGAATTATCGGCTTTTGCCGACTTGCCTTAAAAAAATATTCGCCCCACTATTCGGTGCATTGGGATGGCAAAATTCCTTTCAGAATAAAACAATCCAAAGATTCTACTACATGTTGCACAACTACACGGCAATCTCACTTTGAAAACTAATCAACTCTTTATAAGTGTATACAAGTGCTTCAATCTATAACACTCATATTCGAGTGAAGGTATAAACAACCAAACTCGAATTGAGACATAGACACAAATTGAAAAAGTACGAGTTATGATGTTCACTACCAAAGATCTTATGTGCGCACCCAGAGAATAGAATTCTCACGAAGATTTCATAGAAATTTTTATCTCATGTCAAAGTTACTCACATATCCCCATCTTTTCCAAGTCTTGTACTGTTTATAGGGAGTATAGAAGCTAATGCATAAAAGCTGCATTTAATGCATTAACCTGGTAAATTAAAACCAATTATAATAGCTAGAAACATTCCAGCAGTTTCTGTAACTTAATACCAGTTACATCTAAAACCGCTGGTATAATTCGTAGTTACGATTAGTAACGTTTCAGGTAATAGCCTAAAACGTACTAGTCAAAATAGCCATTTCTATGATTAACACTAGTAGTAAATAGCACATAAATATCTTTTAACAACTCACTTTAAGTTTGAATTTTGAATTCCAACCAAGTTCCAAAAAAAGACAAGACTAAGACAATTTGCCCTATGCGGTACTTAATTGATATTTTGACAATTTACCAAAGGGCCATGATTTGACAATTTTATATTATTCTCCTTCTTTTGTGTGTGTATGTGTGTGTGTGTGTGTCCTCCATCAACATTTTTTTTACTTTTACTTTCCTTTTTTAATTTATCTTGTTAATCACATTAATTTGTTCTGTTTTAAAATATTTTTCTTCACTTATGATAACTTTTATGTTACATCAAAAATAGTTAAACAAATATTACCCCAGGTACAAATGGATTGTTTTCTTTGAATTTGAACCTTGGATGTAATGACGTCTATCGATAACAACAGATTACAAAGAGCTTAGTTATCTTTAGGGTTGACACTTTAAAGGCCATGTGTCCTACTTGTATCATAAATATTTTTTAAGGAATAACCCATTTTCTTCTAATTGTGGCCACATGATGATATTCACTAGTTGGGCATTCCCAAAGATAGGATGCTGAACATTAGTCTAGATGACTTTGACCCCATTTGGAGTGAAAATTCTTACTATATTTGCAGTCATAGCACTTAGCAGGTATATCATAGGATAGATCTAGGTACATAGTACCGGCCGAGAATTAGGTGCCAATTCATACACTCAACATCTTGTTTATACCACATTGAACGTTCTCGTGGGAACTCTAATTGGTAGGTTAGGTTACTACTATTGATGTATTATAAATGGGTTACTAGTCACATCGTCAGCTTGGATTATGGACAAAAGAAAACTCAAGTCCTTAAGAACGAACCACATTTCCCTTGGTACTAACAAACTCAGTGGCTCTTACCTTCCAAGACACTCAATCCCTTATAGACTGTAGTCTAATTTGGATGAGTCTCTAGGTCTTTTGGTTGTATTTAGAACTACTGACTTTCATAGTTATGATTTGATTTCCACAAAGCACAACAATAATTGGACTCGGGTTATTCACACGGGTAATCCCATCATTATCCCACAAAATCCTTTAGTCTTAGTTCCACTTGTATCAAAACCACATTACTCTGTCTAAACAATTAATTGAGTTTGTTAATTTTCAGGAGACAAACCCCCCTTCCGCCCTAACAAAGTAAACATATACCTTGTACACTTATTGTTACCAAAGTTTAGGAAATTCGGATAGCACACAAAAATCCCCAAGTACTTAATTGAACTTCTCATGGTGCATCACAAGTGAAATGGTACTTAGAAGATACCACAATACCCTATCCAAAACATCTCAATGAGTTCATTTCGGACAACTTGCATAGCTAGCAAATTTTGAGATAACAAACTACATGTTTATCTCGTATCATTGACAAGATATAGCAAGCTTCCTACACCATAAAAATATTGTGGTTGAGACACACATATACCACTTTCTTTCTTAAGAAAATCGTCGAAGGATCATATGGTACTTTAAAGATTCTACATTTATTATAACCCAATTTCTCATTTATCTTCTCAACATAGTGAGAATAAGAAATTCTTATACTATCAGTTGATTGAATCAACTTGTGTCCAAGAACCAGGTTAGGTCCACCAACATCCTTAATTCCGAACTTACTTTCTAAGAATGACTTTGACTTATCGATACCATTTGTACCAAACAACAATAAATAACATCCACATATTAGCAATAAGTTCCAGCCTCAAACTTCAAGTTTCTATTAGATCCATTTACGCCCTACTGCAGAACACCATGGAGTAAATCAAATAGTTCGAAGTCTTATTAGAGATAATAGAATCTTACACTTTTAAAACAAGCTTTCCAACACTTAGCCTTGAAGCAGCCGTAGCATATTTGAAAGCACAATGATCATCCTTGATGTTGTAAGTGATAAGATCACTTTCAAGATCCTTAATAATTCTGGCTAGTTTACTCCACTATGATTAATTCCTTCAGCCAAGTTGAACTTGGATTCATCGCCCCCCCTCCCCACACACACATTTGTCATCCTTTCCACCTACTTGGGAATGGAACCAAATTTGAGGTGGATCTAAAGTTGAAACGCTATGAAGTACTCTCATTTGCATGAGAAACACGTTCTCAGAGAACCAAGTACCATGAAAGCTTACAGTTGTGTTTGCATATATGCTCAGGAGATACCAGATCTAGAAAATAACCATCTCATATCATAAATTGTTTCAACAAAACAAGTAAAGATCATATCAACAATTGCAGAACCTAACTTCTTCCTCTTGTGTTCCAGGATTAAACTTTTGTCAAGACAATCCTACACTTCAAAGTGTTTGGTTTCCAAATTTTCCAAAATTCAAGTGAAGCTCATTATATGTCTAAGAGAGTTTCTGTTACAATATGACAAGCCATATTCATAATCTTTGTTCATATATATATATTTTGAGCAACTCTGAATTCACAAGTAGATTGTTGATCATATCTTTAAAAGGTTATACACTTTCATTCACCTATTTCATTTGAAGAAGGTGGACATAACAGAGCATCTTCATGAATAATACCAAGCCTTTGATAATATTCAACAAACATAGATAGACTTATATTCCACTTCTACCAAATATCAACCTTTTAAGTTTCTTGCTAGATAGAAAAACCCAACTTCATTTCAAAATGACAAACTTTTTGAAGTAGTCATCATCATATATCAAAAGATAAACAATAAATACAACCAAACAGTCATAAAGTATCATAACAACACAAAACTCCATTAGATTCACAAAGATCTATGTACTACCAAATCAAGTATCTCAAAACCCTTTCAATTAAAAGAAAAGGTTTCTTTACTTGATCATCATTTACACAAATTTACCACTTATGATTCTGTTCAATGTCTTGTTTTGATGCCACATTTGAATTCATCATTCACATGAGAGAATCAGATTTTTAATATCTATGTTATGAATTGGAACTTTTGATATCATTGGTATTTAAAAAAGATACGATTCACTGGAACCAGAAAATACCAATGTATATTAAGTGAAATGCAAAACTGGTTTTATTAGAATAGAGCACAGAAACAACACGCATTTTTTGTGGCATCAAAATTTTAGCAAGCATCTGGCTTTTTTAGTATCAAAAATGGAATCATACATACAATCATATTCGATTTCATTGGAACAGAAGTTGGTACCACATACATATTCAATCCCAAAAAACCAGTGTACAATCAACTTTCATAATAGTAAACATGACTGGTTTTTGCATGAATAACATTATTGTTTTCTTTCTTTCGAATTAGTCAACACATATGCTCAATATTGGTACTTTACTTGGTACATCACAAATTTAATTCCCAAGTGCCTTAGCAACCATCAAGACAAGAGTTAACTTCCCTTTCAGATGCTTGAATATCATTTCAACTTTCTCAAGAATGAGGAAACTTTTATATCATTGCTATAAGTCGAAACTTCTTTGAAAGTTCCAACCAGACATAACTAAAAGTATGTTCCAGATTATCTAGATCATATGACCACTCAAAGTTGCAGTCATTGATTTCTCATTAACCATTTGAAACTACACGAACTTGGAAATATAACACTTTTCGAGCATTGACTCTTTGTACTATAATTCTAGTCCAATATGTTCCAAACTTCAAATAGAACATTTGACTAAATGATACCTCTAACCTACGTACCAGGTTCATACTAGAGGCTACTCCAACCATTTTATCTAGTACTAGTCTAACTACCAAAATCCAGATATGAGTTTTCCATAACAGGTTTTCCTTTGTTGTTACCAACATTTGAAAATCTATACAAAACCTTATAAGGCATTACTGCCAACTTTTCCTTTCGGAACTCAATATTCATCTGGAATCAACACTTGAACTTACACTGGAACATATGCTGGAACTGTAATAATACATAAAAAATCTTGAACAAAAGGGGTGGTGCTGGAATCAATAGTACCAAAAGTTATGCCAGTAAACAACATTATATTTATATAGAACATAATATTTCTTTAACATTATTGAAATTTCAGATTACTAGGGTAATCTCAGGTCACCATATATATAATGTACAATACCAAACGTGGTTTCAATCTTGATACCATCTAGACAAATGATAAATAGAATCAATACATACCAGATTTGCAAGTCCACATGTGGTTCTAGATTAACATCATATCTCGTTTCACAACTTAGATATGATATCAGAAACATGTATGATTCCTATTATACAACATATATGGATTTCACATTAGTAATGTAAAAATGTAACTAATACCAGATTTAAGATAAACAAAGAACCAGTTTAAAAACTTATATTTTTCAACAACTGGTACTAGAAAATGTCGTTCCAGACATTGGCAAATGTCATTCTAGTAACTTGTTTTAATGGCTAAATCATCGACTTTTGCCGATTTTTCTTAAAGAAATATTCGCCCTACTATCTGGTGCGTTAGGACAGCGAAATTCCTTCTAGGATAACATAGTCCAAAGATGCTAGCTACTACAAGCCGCACGACTACACAAGAATCTCACTTTGAACATTAATCAACTCTTTATATGTGTAGAAGTGCTTCAATCTATAACACTCATATTCGAGTAAAGGTATAAACTACCAGACTCGAATCGAGACGTCGACACGAAATGAAAAAGTACTAGCTATGATGTTTACTCACAAAGATTTTAGGTGCGCACTTAGAGAATAGAATTCTCACAAAGATCTCATAGAATTTTCATGTCATGTCAAAGTTACTCACATATCCCCATCTTTTCCAAGTTCTGTACTATTTATAGGGAGCATAGGAGCTAATGCATAAAAGGTGCATTTAATGCATTGACCTGATAAATCAAAACCAGCTGTAACTGCTAGAAATATTTCAGCGGTTTCTGTAACTTAATACCAATTACATCTGAAACCATTGGTATAACTTTCAGCAACTATTAATAAAGTTCTAGGTAACAACCTAAAACGTACCAGTCAAAATAGCCATTTCTATTATTAGTGAATGACACATAAATGTCTTGTAAAGACTCACTTAAGTTTGAATTTTGAAGGTAAACCAGGTTTCAGAGCAAGTTTCAAACGAAGTTTCAACAAAAAGATAAGATTAAGACTATTTGTCCTGTGCAGTACTTAGTTGATATTTTGATAAGTAATCAACACTTAACCGCATAAATACATGAATTGCCTTAGTTTAAACATCCAATGCGGGATATAACATAACCCACAAATATTTATCTTTATGCTTTACTTATTCCATATTATATATTGATTTTATTCTATTGATTTAACCATAAATGACATCCTTCCAGCCTTGAGTAAAAACACCCATAAATATTAGCATACAAACATGCTATTTCCAAAAACAATTAATAGCTGTAACCTGCTATGTAAGTTTCTTATAAGATAATTGACTATTCATTTAAGTTGCTTTGAAAGTTGCTTGTAGGTAAAGTTGATTTTGTAACGACCCCGATATTCCTTTGTATTTTATTAAATATAAATAGTTATTTTTACATAAAACATATACAAAATACAAGAGTTACAATTTTCACAAAATACAAAAGTAGCTTTATTAAGTAAAATGCTTCAACACACCTGTTATTTCCACTGCTCCCCTCAAATGCCTCCGCTCAATTCTGTCTAAAAAGTGTTGGAAAAGTGGAGTCAACACGACGGTTGAGTAGAAATATCACATTATTACCTAAGGTACTTGTGTGTGTTATTTGCACATTAGTTACACACATAACACATATTTCACACTTTCTACCTTTTGTCACCTAACAGTGACCCTTATGACTACCCGGGCCAAAATAACAACCAGCACATTTCTCCCGCTAGTCTTATCCTCCGGTGGTCGTATCATGGGCATACGCCTAGTATTGTCCTACGACCCTCTCTCTTGAGTAGATCCCTTCGTCTACCCAGGGGAAATTAGGAGATGGAAGGAGTGTGAACTCTTCTGGCTACTCAATAGTATGTCCCGGCGGAACACACCCCAGACCACTCCAGCACATCTGGGCCTATTTACATAATTCAAGGTTCACACATAGCACATAATTTATGGAAGACATGCTTCCCTGTTCGTATAAAGTTGAGTGTTTGTTACTAAAATGTATTTTGATAAAGCTAAACATATTTTGATAAAAAGCTTTGTTTACAAAATTAAATATCAACGTTTATAAAACTCACTTTAAAATAATAATATATTACCATAAATTTAAAAGTGCTTTTATTCATGTAAATCACGATCACCTACAACAACTAACTTATAGAAATAAGAATTACATATTCACAACATTGTACATATGCTCACGTAAATAAAATAATAATCACATAATTATTCATATAATGATCACATAATGAACATAGAGATTTTACTACTAGAAAATTAATAAGATTAGAACTTTTCCTACACTACTTAGGAAATTAATGCAATATTCCTACCTTTTCCAAAAGTGATTTATGAAAGTAGGGAGAATATATAAAAGGCTAGTAATGTATGTATATATATTTATAAGTGGAGGGATAAGTATATATAAATATATATGTAGAAAGGATATATGTATATATGTAGGTGTTCAAAGATGTAAGAAGAAAGTCGGGTTTTGAAAGAAGTTTGTAAATGTAAGAGTGTGTGCGTGTGTATATATATATATATATATATAAAGGTTAATATGTCTATATATATATGTTTAGGAAGTGTGTTAATTATATATATAGGTATATGGGAAGATATACCAATGATATAGTGTGATATATATTTTGGAAGTGCAAGATTTTGGTGGGTGTGTGGGTTGTAGGCGGGATTTAGTGTGTGTTTTTGTGTGTGATGAAAACTACCTAGTATATATATATATATATATGTGCATGTGGACATGTGTGTGTATCTGTAGATATATATATATATATATATATATATCAACAAGTATATATATGTGGACATGTGTGTGTATATGTAGATGTATAGTTTACCACTAGTATATATATGTGGATGTGTATGTGTGTGTGTGTATGTAGATATATAAATCATCACTAATATATGTATGGATGTGTGTGTGTGTATATGTAGATATACAATTTATCACTAGTATTTATATGGATGTGTTTGTGTATATGTAGATATATAATTTACCACTAATATATGTATTAGAGGAGATATCTTGCAAAACAATTATAAAATATACTAAAAATCTAAACTTTATATTTATCATTTGATTAAAATCCGAAAATTAGGTTTATAAATAATTAAAATTCGAAAATTATACATATAAAATCAGAAAATATATTGTTGTATTTATAAAATTCAAAAATTGTATAATTTATTTAGAAAATTCAAAAATAAAATAAATACAGGTCTAAAATATTTATTTAAATAAATTTTTCAAAAATAATAATTACAATTCAAAATTAATACTATAAGGTCTAAGTTATAAAGTAATATTAAAATAATAATTTCACTCATAATAAAATTCGGAAATCATAAACAAATTTTCAAGAATTAATATTTTTCATTTTTCAAGTGCTAAGAAAACAAATGATGGAATTCTCACATTTTATAAAATGCATGTAGTGTAATGCACATTTATTCACAAATCACATATGTTCACACAATAATTGTCACATAATGGAAATAAATCCTAAGTAAAATATTGATAATAACAATAGAAGTTACCGGGTCGTCGCAGATTTGGATCATTAATTTAGTTAATTGATGGACATACCACATTAAGCTCAATCTTTATAAATATGTCATCTCTGTGCCCCCTATTCATATTAGGGAAATAAGTATAAACATATTCAGTTATAAAATTACATAGAAAAGTATTACTGGGCATAAATTGACAAGGTTTACGGGGAGAAGCCTATTTATGCTTAAGTGATTACAAGTTTACAGAAAAGAAAAGAAAGAAAGAAAAAATTAGTATATCTTCCATATCAAATGAGTTTTATGTGAGAATTTAATGTTCTCGATTCTAATTTATGCTTTGACAAATCAAATTATTCTTGATGATGAAAAGCATATACTTAACAAAAGTACTTAATTAAAGGGCTCCACTTAATTAGGAGAGAAATTTACACGTGGGATATCTTCCCAAAAAGGAAGCATCTATCTATTCTAGTATTAATTCTTCAATGTCTTTTCAAGATTTTATTCCTTTGCAATTTTATTTTGTCCACTTAGAGAAAATAGGTAATGAAGTAAGTCAATTTAGTCTCAAATTGCTCAAAGTATTATTGTGAAGCTTTCATAAGACTTATCCACACAAAAATTTGAGAGAGGTTGTCTTAGTAAATGCCTTAAGGATTGACATAGGTCTAAGGGCACATTGGATTTGTTTCAGGAGCCAATTCGTAGAACTGCCTCCAATAAAATTCATTAACAACTGCCAATTAAATACACTATATGGAAAATAGTGAAACTAAATCTCTTCCAATTGTAACAAAACAGATTATAAACGAATAGAGATTTACTTGACTAATGTAACTTTTGCGAAAGCTTTAAAGTTTCAGAATGTGTATTTAAGTATATTATCTCTTAATTACTCCCTTTAAGAATACGAGATGAGTTAGGCCATCAACTTGTATGTTTTCAGTAGCACATAACAAGGTATGTGTTTTTAGTAACACATAGACGTAAACGGTTTATGGCTTGTAAGTTGAATTGAGTCGGTTTGAGAGTTTAATGAGTATGCTTGAGTGAGGCTTGATTAAAATTTGATTTTTTTAATTTGAGCTCCAGTTCATCAAGTTTGAGTCTAACATAAGTGTTCAAGAACTTGTAAGCTCATTCAATAGCTGTTATTATTAATTTTATTTTAAAATATGTCACAAATAGTGATGATGATGATGATGATGATGATGATAATAATAATAATAATAATAATAATGGTGGTGGTGGTGGTGGTGGTATAGATAAATGATAGAACAATAACTTTATACCACCACAACAATAATAGTTCTGAACCATATAAAATTATATTGTAGTCTTTTATTATAATATAATAACAAGTATACAAATGGAAAAATAGAAATATTGAAGCATTAGGATAGTAAATTATATAAGTTATACTAGTGCGAGTATCAAAATCAAACATAGTATTAGTATAGGTGTCCAATCTATCTATTCTAATAATTCAGTTTTACAATATACATATACGTGTGTGTGTGTGTGCATATCAAATATAAAAATTCATATTAATACATGATTAATTATAACATGTTCTAAGTGGGCTTGATCTCGAATAGACTTGAAAACAGAAAAGCTGATTTTGAGCTCAAATTTCTTTGATGAACTTGAGCTTGAACATAAATGTATAAGCTCGATAAGCTTGAGCTTGAGCCTAAAACTTTTTAGAAGCTCAACTCAAACTTGACTCATTTACAACCTTAAGCACCATACAAGAAATAAGTAAATCGGTGACAATATAACATGTGATAATGACAAAGTTGTCATTTATTATCTATATTTAGTGACAAAAAAATTATTTGTTGCAAGATTAATTTGTATGATATTAATAGTTACAAAATAGTGTCTAAATTATTACTATTGGTAAATAGTGAACACACTTATAATGACAACCTAATGACAATGTAGATCTTGTCAACAAATTATAGTGATAATTTTTTTGTTATCAAGTTGTTACTATAGGAGTGTTACTAATTGTTGAAGGTGACAACTACAACATTAGTTCGTATAATTGTTGAGTAATACTTAAAAAAAAAGTTGTTGTTACTAAATAAATTTAGTTAGTGACAAAATACAAGTATTGTCACTTAATATAATAATTTTTTTGATACAACAGTTAATATAATTATTGATGGTAATTTTTATAGTGTTATTTTTAATACTTTGCCATTAATATTATTTTTTCTTGTAGTGGTATGTTATTCAAAAAGAGTAGTTGAAAATTCATGTTGTTTCTTAATTATATTAAATAAATCAATACTTTTAAAAATATTAATTAAAAAAATACGAAATTTCGATCACATAAAAAATATGCGAATTGCTTATTTACATTGGGGATAAAATTACTTTTTTATTTGATAAAGTTATCAGATGAATCATGAATGAATTACGGCACGTCAAATAATATTGATTATCGATCCTAATTTTGTAATCCTAGTATATATAAATTATTTTTATGGTCCTTAGACAAATTACCAAAAAAAAAATGAAATGAAAAAAAATCCTAAGCGGGAAAGAAAATAACTTTTATCAAAATAACCTGATTTGATAAAAACTTTACCAAAATAACCTAATTTTCAAAATTTTTATCAAAGTAACCTAGTTTTGAATTTTATATTATTTTTTCTCGTTTTGTGATAATTACTCTATATTAACCTCTATCTTTTGGCTATTTTCTATTTAGACAACTTAAGTTCTATAATTAGTTTTTAAACCAAGGGACTTCTAGTGCTGAAGATTAAGTCTTGAATTTTAATCTATTATTGTCTTAATTAAACAAAGTAAGACTAGATGTAAAGACTTAACTACAAGAAACAAAAACATTGTTCTTGAGAAAAAAGGAAAAACTCCTATGGAAGCTAAACAACTATATTCAAAAGAGCTAAAAAATTTCAAGATCACATCTTAATAATAGATGTTGTAGAAGAAAAACATTTTTCAAGAATTTGAATATACATTAAACATAGATACAGATGATGAAACTTCAGAAACTGAAAACTTTTACGTACCAAGTGTGGTAAACTTTAATTCTAAAGAAAATGATTGTGAGAAAAAAGATGATGACAATGACATATACAAGGTTATTGATTCTACTTTAGAAAATGAACATATATTTGAAGAAGAATCTTCAAGTAAAGAAGAAAAAATGGTTAAAAAGGAAATGCCTAGTACTTCTTCTAAAAAAGAAGAATCATATAAAAATGGCATTGCTACTTATGAAACTTACTTACATTTTAAGAATGGCCACCCAAAAGACTATGAAAACATCATAGATGAATGGGTACAAACTTTAACGTTTATAGTAAACAACTATGAAGGGACTTGGCCTAAAAAAAAAATTTAAACTATATTGCAGGAACTATCCAAAGAGATTTGTTAAATTGGCTAAGGGTTTGGGAAGAGTTTGAAGAAGGCCAAATAGAACAAAAAAAAAAAAAAACACAGTTATTACAAAAGCAAGATTTAAGAACAATTTTACAAGATTTTGCTACATGGATAAAAGAACAATTTGTTGGAATCTGATACACATTTTAAAGAAGTAAAATCTGTTTTAAGGGATAATTACTCCACTACCCCTGAGGTTTGGCTTAATTACAAAATAACACCCCCTTGTATCGAAAATTACCGATACCCCCTGAGTTTTGTGGACTTTTTGGTAAAATAGATGGAAATAATAAAATATTATTTTTGCCCCTAAAATATTTGAAATATTTTTTATTTAAAAAATAAAAAAAAATAGGTATAAAATTGAATTGGCTAAAATACCCCTCATTGAAAAAAAATTACTATCTCTCAAACAAAACCCTAACTTAACCCTCCCCCCTCCCCAAAACACCGTCACCAGCTCGCACCCTCCCCCCCGACCTTCTCCTCCCCCTCCCTTCCTATCTCTCTCTCTCTCTCTCGCCCCCTCCCTCCTCTGTATTTCTGTCTCTCTCTCGCCCCTTTCGATCCCTTTCTCTTGCGCAGTGGCGACAGAGGCGAAGGAGGATGGGTGGCGGCGATGGAGGCAGAGGACGGGCTGCAGCTGTGGAGGCGAAAGAGTACGGGCGGACAGAGGCGAAGGAGGACAGGGGGTGGCGGCGGAGGTAGAGGACAGGCTGCAGCGGCGAAGGCAGAAGACGGGATCTCTCTCCATCCTCTGTCCTCTCTCCTGTCCTCTCTCTCGCCCTTCTCAATCCCTTTCTCTTGCGCAGCGGCAGTTGTGGTGGCGGAGGCGAAGGAGGACGGGCGGCGGAGGTAGAAGATGGTATCTCTCTCCCTCCTCTGTGTCTCTTTCCCTCTCTCTTCCCCTCTCCCTCCCTCCTCTGTATGTCACTTTCCCTCGCCCTCTCCCTCGCCCTCTTCCTCTAGATCTCTCTCTTTCGCGGCGGATAGGTGGCCTGCGGTGGTGGACGGTGGGAGCGAAGGCGGCAACGAAGGGGGATGTTTGTGTATATATATATTTATGTATATATGTATGTGTGTGTGTATATATATATATTTAACAAAAATATTACATTAAACCCCCCGATATTATACATAATTTTCATGAAACCCCTCAAATAATGGTATTATTTATCATAAACACCCTCAAGGGTAAATGAGTCAATTCATATTTGTTTAAATTGCATTCCCGCCTTCAAAAGGGTAATTTAGGAAGATCACGTCAGAGGGCAAACGTTGACTATTAGTCAACTTAACGAAATGTGACAATTGTAAGACGACAACAAAATATAGGGGGTATTGGTGATAATTGATAGAAGGGGATTTTATTTGTAATTAGGCCAAACCTCAAGGATGGTGGGAGTAATTATCCCTATGTTGTAACTAAGATGAAGTTGTGCAATATCTGTAAATGCACAAACTTTGTAAAGCTTTATGAAAAATACTTTGGATGTTTAAATCTAGTGATATGGCACAATAACTTGATCAAAATTTTCACAAACTCCCACCTCCATGGGATGAATTATGCAAAAAATAATATCCTAAGTATCTTGAAAAGTCACAAGGTAGAGATACATTAGGATGTAGAATTTATTTGGTTATAAAATAATAAATGAACATTGTTTGCAAAGAAAAGCTCAAAAAAAGTTAAAACACAATTGTCTAAAACTATTGAATGTTAGAAGTTGTCATAAAGTCCTTCAAGAGACTTGGGAAGTTGGATGTACTAGTACACCATATAAAAAGAACTTTAAATAATTGAAGTTTAAAAAGTGGAAGAAAAATAAGAGTAAAGCAAAATTCTTCTCAAACAAGAGATTTTCTAGAAAGAGTAATAAAACGAAATCTACTAAGTTTAAGAATACGTGCACTTGCTATTTTTTCAATGAAAAAGGGCATATAGCTCTAGAATGTCCCGAAAGAAATTCTAAGGTCATAAAAGTTTTAGAAGGAAATGAATTAGAAGCATGTATAGGGGAAGAAATATAAGAGGATGATGATATTGTCTATGAATCTATATCCTCTAAAGAAGAAGGAGAAGAAGAAGGAGAAGAAGAAGGAGAAGGAGAAGGAGAAGAAAAAGAAGAAGAAGAGGAACAAGTGTTCATGATGAACACTGAAACTTAAGAAGAGAATTTTGAGTCTGTCCCTAATGAAGAAGTAAACCAAATCAGGCTTGGAGATGTTACAAAAGAAGAATTAGCCTTAGATAGTAATAAACTAGAAAAATATAAACATTTGAAAGTAGAGGATTTATATAAGAAGTCTATCCAATTTCCTATTCTACCTTGTAATAGGAGACTTGAAGAACAAAAATTAATCAAGTTCGAACAAATAGATTTTGATTCAGAAACAATTAAGAGAATATATTGTTCTATGGAAATTGCTTTTGAATTATTAGGCTAGAAACTAGATAGTTTACATGCTCTTATAAATACAGGAGCAACATCTTCACTATGTCAATCAAATGCAATTAATGCCTAATAAATTGTGGCAAAGGATGAAAAATTCAATTGGTTATGGGAATGCTAATAATACCACAAGCCTTATGGAATATAAAATCAATGATATTCCATTTACAGTAATGACTACTAAAGGTAATAGAACCTTTAAGATTCCTAAATCATTATGTCTTCCTCAAATGCATGGAGACATAATTTTAGAAAATAATTTCTGGCCCCAATACTTTCCAATAATATATGTCATGAAAACGTCTTACTCACGGATAAGAAAAAATCTTATTCAATTCCATGGTTACAATCTCATTCCTTCATATGTAACAAAGGATTTGTACCAGTCAAGCATGGTGTAACAAGCCTAATTCTAGATTTAGAAGGAATATAAATAAACGAGTTAGAAAAATCACATTGAATTTATAAAATATTAAATCATAACTTCTCAGAAAATCCATTATTACAATGAAAAAATTCTCCTAGGTATTGTGAGTTAAAACTGAAAAATAGTGAAAAATTATTAGGGTTAAACCTATGATCTATACTAAACAAGATATAGATGAGTTTCAAAAACAGATAAAAGTATTACTAGAAAAAGGGGTTGATAGAAGAAACCAGGAGTACTCATTCTAGTCCAGCATTCTTAACAGCACATTGACATAAAAAGAGGAAAAGCAAGAATGGTAATAAAATATAAAAAGTTAAATGAAAACCCAGAGTTCGATGGTTCTTTCATTTCTAGGAAAGACGTTCTAGTTAACCAAACTAGAGGAGCGAAAGTATTTAGTAAATTTGATTGTAAATTAAGATTTTGGCAAATTAAATTAATATGGGAGTCAAAACCATTAACTATTTTCTCAGCTCCTTATGGCCATTACTAGTGGACTGTATTACCATTTAGAATATGTAATGCTCCACAAATATGCCAAAGATGGATGGATGGAACCTTTAAAGATCTTAAATATTTTTGTCTAGTCTATATTGACGATGTTCTTATTTTCTTAAAAACACTTGAAGAGCATGGGCAACACCTAGAAATCGTTTGTAAAAAATTCAAAGATAATGAAATAATTCTAAGACCCAATAAGATAGAATTAGAAAAAGGTGAAATAGATTACTCAGCAATAATCCTAAGTTCTACAACAATTATTCTTCAACCTCATGTTACTACTAAAATCAAAGAGTTCCTAGAAAAAATGAAAACAATAAAAGAGTTACAAAGTCTTTTTAGTTTGCTTAACTATGATAGACAATTTGTTGAGAATCTTTCTAAATGGAAAAAAATAATTTTTAGAAAAACTAAAAAATGCTCAAAAAAAATTAGAATAAATATCAATTACTAAATTTGATTGGTTCGAGGAGATACAAAAAGATTGCAAGAAATAAAAAAAATTCTTCAAACCAAATTTGAAAGTCTATTTTCAAAAAGAAATAGATGCTTCAAATATGTTTTAGGAAGTAGTACTTAAAGTTGTGAATGTATCCAAAAAGAACATTCAAAAAGAAGATGATTTACTACAAATACTTAGAGAACGAAAAAGTTCAAATGAGTTGATTTGTAGATACAATTGTGGTAAATTTAAACCCAATGGAGTTGAATTACATTATATTTGAGAAGAACTTTTAGCCACTAAAAAATGGTATTAAGAGATTTTAGATATACTTAACTCTAGTCAAGTTCTTAATTAGAATTGATAATAAAGTTGTCCGATATTTTCTTAAAAAGGAGAAAGTTGAGGATAACACTAGAACAATGAGATGATCAAACTATATTTATTAGTTTTCTTTTGAAGTTGTTCATATTAATTCATATAAAAATGTTCTTGCGGATTATCTTAACAGACACCCAAATAGATATTAATCTAATACATCTTTTGCATTGTTGCAGAATTAATTAGGGGAAAAAATTTGCTGCCTCCAACTCAAGAAGAGTAAGAAACTTTGCACCAAGAGGAGCACTAAGCATGATGCCAACTAATTAATATTGGTATCCTCCAAACTATCCAAAATGGTATGTTCCTGACAACCAGTTTTCATTTACCTCTTAAGTTATGCAAATGATGTTAAGAACCCAGCTCCTCAAAAAATTGGAGAGTCAAAAGATTTCTATAACATTGGAAGCTTTAGGGGATTTTATGAGCCTTTGAACAAAGTATTAAAAACTCATATAATGGGAAACAAGAGCTGGTTTTAACAGAGCTATGACATAATTATCGCAAGAACTAAAAAAGTATTGTGACAAAATTTGGCTCGTGTAGCAGTGTACAAGAAATATAGTTCTAAACATAAACTTTGGAAACAAAAATTACGATTCTACACTTGTTTCCCAAACCAGGAGACTTATGGAAAGTTTAGAAATTGAGGTACACAGTCCTCATTTAGATAGGTTAGGAAGGATTTCACTTTTTGAAAAAGCCAAACAAAAATTGCCAAAAGAAGTCTTTGAAAAATCAATAGCATAATACATGAATAAAGGATTAAATCAATTCTTGAAAATAAAAACTTTTTAACAGATTTTCAAAAATATCATATCAAGGGAATTAATTATGATCTGCAATTATATCACTTTTCACTTGAAAGCCATTGAACGGGGATTAATTTGTCACTTTATATTTAATCAAATGGATCCCATGAAACTTTAGGAGTTCCCTTCTATGATCACATATATGATCTATGAAATTCTTGAAGAATATAAGGGACACCCTCTTACGTTCATAATTATAAGCTCTGCTGGATGGAAAGAAAAATGAAAAGTTTTTCTAACCACATCAAGTTTGGACTTTGAAAAAATACCAATACCAAAATGAACTTGAGGAGGAAACATATCTTGGAGCAGCAATGACTAAAGAAGAAATTTTTATTTGGTCTTGGGTCATATTAGTTGATATTTGTTCAAGCATTAATCAATAAGAATTTGAAGATGTTTCTTGGTAAAGAAATCAATCCAAAACCAAGCTTTGTTATAGATGGAAGAAGATTATTGAAGACCACATTGTTCACTCCGTCTAAAGAAAATCCTAAAGAAGTTAATAAGTTTATAATTGATGTAACCACTCTTTAGGTGGATGTCCGAAATATGGTAATTGAAAAGTTTGATGAATATTGAGGTCGATATGAATTTGAACTAGCATTTTGTGCTAATCATGATATAGATGATAGTGATTATTGGAACACATTGGATTCTCCCACTGGACACAATATTGAAAATATGATGGAGGGAAAAAAAGACAGAAGCATGGTAGACCCACTCAAAAAGAACGCTGAAAATGAAGAAGAATCTCTGCAGACTCCATCGCAAAAAATGCTGAAAACGATAGACAATCTTCTGCCAAAATTAAAATCATTTGCAGACTCCAGCATAAAAAGACAAAGGAATCTGGACTACAACCAAATTGAAGGGAGTCCTTGGAGTCTGAAAATTTGCCTATAAAATGAGGCACCCTCAAATGAAGAAGGCATCGAAGAAAACATTGTTCACTGTATTCTCTTGAGAATCATAAGTTCTCATTTTCATTTCATTTGTATATTTCTAGATTTATATGAGAACATAAAAAATGTTCTATCATTTCCTTTCAAGTTTAAATTTTAATTACTTTCGCTAATGATCAGGCGCGCACTCTGTAACTCTGGTATCAGAGCCTTGTTAGAAGCTTGATCCAAGAGTGCACTTCTGTATGATGTTTGTGTTCAAGCATTTGTTATTATGTCTAATGTATGTTAATGTTATGTTAAAACTTGGTGTTTATTTTAAAAATACTGGTGTAGGTTTATTTCTTTATCCCACTTATTTAATATATTGGAGTTCTTGTGTAATTTCTAATTTTACATGACTAGCAATTTAGAAGTCTACTCTCCTAAAATCAGTGTTTTTAGACTCGGACCGGACTAGGCTTGCTCAACTAGGAAACTAGAGGCCTGTCCGGTTTGGTTGATCCCAAAAGGCCAGTCCTTCATTGACCCAGTGCAAACCAGTTCGAACCGGCTAATAACCGATTGAACCTAGTGCCGGTTCGATCTAGTCTAAATTAGTGGGTCGTATTAAAAAAAAAATGAAAAACTCAATTTTTTTAGGACTGTTTGTCGACCAGCGCATAAAAACAGTGTCTTTAACTTCTTCTCTTTTCATCTTCATTCTTTTGTCTTCTCCCCAAAAAAACAAAAAAATTCCCCCCATTTTTTTTTTAAAAAAATCGAATGAATAGTAGAGAAAAATAGAAGATTCAACATCGACAACTTTGGGTAAGTTCTCCCCCTATTTTTTTTTTCAATTTCTTTGTCGATAAAACTATATAGGCCCTTAATTTTTTTTCAAAAAATTGTGCAATTAAGATTTTTCGATAAACTTGGTGTTGATGGTGGTTATTAATTATTGAATTTGGCCATCCCCCCCCCCAAATTGCAATCCAATGGCCAAAATTCAATCTCTTGAATTTTCTGGTGGTGCATTTGATTTATTTGAGTGGGCATTATTACAATGGTGATTAACTATTGATGGGAGTTTTGGCTTTAGGCAAACTAGATTTGCTTCTTATTGGATACAAATAATAAATCATTTGCTTCTGTATGATTAATATTTTTTGACTTTGGTTGGATATTTGAAGTGAAATGATATTTTGTTTTTGTAGAAATTCAAAACAATTATAAAAAGTTAGAAAACTTTTTTAATATATTTTTTATATTTTAATTGCACTATATTTATATTTTTTCATTAATATTTACAACATCATATATATATATATATATTTAAATATATTTTATAATTTATTATGACGTCACAATGGTTGAACCGGTGGTCGAATTAATCGAACCAATAATTAGTAAAACGATTGATTTTATGATCAATCTAATTTTTAGAACATTGCCTAAAATAGACTTAAGTTATTTTAGTAAATTATTTTATTTTTGTGCTAAAAAGTAAACGATACCTCTTTTAATGTTAAAGGGGTAAAAAACTCCGGAAAGAAAAGGTGTAGAAAAACAAAAAGATAGAAAGCAAGAAGAAAAATCTACCTGGCTCACTTGTCACTTTTCAACTAGTGTCTTTTATTGATTTATTTATATTTATTTATTTCGTTTTTGATAAGTAACTAGTGTCTTTTATTGCTTTCCCATATCATCTTTCCCCCTAATTTCACAACATTTATTTCTACTCTTCAAGAGCCAACGTCTTGTCACCCGCCCAAGGCGCATCGCCGCTGCGGATCACCCCCCAATCGCCACCGTTCATCCCTCCGCCACTATGTGAATTCTACCCTTAATTCTCTTTTGCTTTTATACAAATTTGTAGAATAATTCAATTCTATGATGCTACAGTCTCACTGCACCACGAACTTTAAGTGAACAAGAAAAGCCGGAAAAAAAAAAGAAGTCAAAAATTTCCAATTTTCCACTTTTTTCAGAGAAGAAGAGAATTAAAGATTGATACCCACTTGTTTTTAAACAGGAAGAAAATCAAAATTCTTGTTTTTTAGGGTTTTCCTTTTTTATTTCTCTCTCCTCCTGTTTGTTGATTTTTTTTTTCTTCCTCCTTTTTCTTTTGTTTTTCTTTGCGAATTAAACATAATTTTAGCCCGTTCCAATTATTCCTTTGGGACTCTCGACCCACAACTGATTTGTTCGTAGGTGCAGAAGTTTACGACTAAACTGTCTGCTGTCGGTGCATCCTTTTTCTTGAATTCTTGATCAGGGTTTTCATTTTTTCTTTTTTTTTTTTTAAATAAAAAATCTCTCTGGGATTGTGTACAAATTAATAATTTATGGAGGAATACAATAATCACCAGCAGCTGAGTGGAAACGCAAATAATTCGAGGGCTAGTTTTCTGTACGGAGGTTCGAGCAATCAGATGGTGATGAGCAGCTTTCATCTTCAATCAGGCGACTGCTACAATCAATCGGACGGCCAGCAGCAGTCGGCCGTGAAAACTGAAGCTGGAACATCATCACACAATCACGCCCCTCACAGGTTCCACTATCACGATCAGAGGAGACAAGAGATTGGTGAAGTTGATGCCATAAAGGCCAAGATTATTGCACATCCTCAGTATTCCAATCTTTTGGAAGCTTATATGGATTGCCAAAAGGTTGCCTATGGATTTTCATGTCCAACAAAGTGTGTGTGTGTGTGTGTGTGAGAGAGAGAGTGTGTGTGTGTGTGTGTGTGTGTGCGAGCGAGAGCGAGCGAGCGAGTGTGTGTGTATGTGTGTGTGAGTGTGTGAGAGTGTATGGTTTTACTAAGTAAGGATTCTTGGGAAGAAATTGAAAACATATTTTTTGCCCTTTATGTTTCATTTTTTTTGTTTTTGTTTATGTGGTACTTTGATTTTTCATGGCAAACACAGTGTATGTCTCTATGTGTTGCTAATTGAAAATTCTAATCGGGAGACGACATATGAAAAATATAGTTTTTGAAAATACTTGGGAAACATGAAAAAAAATCATATTTTGCCCTTATTGTTTTCTATTTTTCATGTGACGTTTTGATTATTTTCATGGCAATAGTAGAGTGTGTGTGTGTGTGTGTGTTACTAACTGAAAATTCTTGGGAAGTATGAAAAATAAAATTTTGCCCTTTAATTTTTGTTTCTGTTTTTGTGTGATATTTTGATTAATTCCACGTCTAACATAGTGTGTGTATGTGTGTGCATTATTGATAGAAAATTCTTGGGAAAAATGGAAAAATGTAATTTTCCGTTTATGTTTCTACTTTTTGTGTAATATTTTGATTATTTCACGGCAAAGATATTGTGTGTGTGTGTGCGTGTACGTTTGTATTATTAATTTAAAATTTTTGCGAAACATGAACAAATTTAATTTTGCACTTGATGTTTTTATTTTGATTATTTCGCTATTTCTTTTCTAGTCCACTAATCTAAATTTTCATTGTTCCGTGCTGACGGTACACGCTATAGGTGGGAGCTCCGCCGGAGGTGGTGGCGCGGCTGACGGTGGTGCGGCAGGAGTTTGAGGCACGGCAGCGAGCTGCGGCGGCGGCCGGCAGAGATCTTTCGAAGGATCCAGAACTCGACCAGTTCATGGTGAATGTTTATACTAGTTTTATGTTATTTTTGCTTTTCATTTTTTATGTATAGGATTTGACAATACTAATGTATTGCAGGAAGCTTACTATGACATGCTAGTGAAGTATAGAGAGGAGCTAACGAGGCCTTTGGAGGAAGCCATGGAGTTCATGCGACGGATCGAGACGCAGCTCAACATGCTTGCCGATGGCCCTGTCCGGATCTTCAACTCTGGTAATACACACTCTCTCTCTCTCTCTCTCTCTAAAATCATATATGTATATATGTATATATAGAAAGAGAATTATGCAGTGATGAATATTGCCTAGATTTTCTTGTCCAGTACAAACTGAGAGTTGAAACTGTCCACTCTCCAAGTCGGGGTGGGAGTGGTATGTATTGGGTTGCACTTAATACATCTAAGGATGCTATAGGTTTCTCTGCAAAGAATTACATTGAATACTGTCTCCTTGCTATTTCCCACTGAACAAAACTTTGACTAATATCATCAGTACCAAAAAGTTCGAGGAAACAAAAAAGGAAGGCGAAAAGGAAAAACCCTAATCACGAGGGTTATATAGTAAAAAAGATATGATTCGTTTCCATTATGTAATAAAATATCAAGACTAAAAGAGGTTATATCATGAATGATGTATGTTACAAAAAATGATGAAATCCCTTTCTTAGGTAAGTTGTTAAACCATGATGAAATCCCTTTTTTTTTTTTTTTTTTTACGTAAGTTGTTAATCAATGATGAAATTCCATTTTGCGAACAGGATTATCATTACTTAATATAGGTCTGGTTTTACTGACACGAGAAATCATATTTTATCTTTTACTTCAATTTATATGGAGTGTAAAAATCTAAAGACAAATGTATAATTAAAAAAATTATTTTATACAGATGGCATGAATATAAATTATGAAATAAAAGATGAAACATTATTTTGATATAGAGGATCACATTTGGGTTTACTTTCTACCAATTAATTCAATTGAATAAAATAACTCATTCACTAATTAATTGAAATTATTTGGTAGATATAATTGAGTCACAAATAAAGAAATTTGGGATGAATTTAGTAAATGGGGGCTAAAAATAATTAAAATAGAATTAAATATTAATGGAGTATTTGAATATGTGACATACAAAATCCATTACAAAACAAAAACTACATTCTTTGACGGATTTTGTAAAATTTGTGATGCATCTTGTTCTTACTAAAGGCTAGTTTGGATCTTGTACTATATAATTGTGTTCTATTTTTTCATTTACTCATTAATAGACGTCATTTGTATTGGTAAATTTATAATAAGGAAAGAGAATATTTAATTTTTTTTCTTCATATTCTGTTTTCTTATCCCGATCGCTCATCAATACATGTGACGTGCAAGGAGAAAATGTAGTACAATTATTTAGTAGAGGATTTCAAGCGACTAAAGTGTGTTCTTTTTGCAATGTATATTTTGATGCCGGTCTCTCTCTCTCTCTCTCTCTCTGTATTGAATCACACATATAAACATCTTTTTATAGTGGCTATGTGAATTGGAGAGCTGAAATGTGCATGTGTTGCGTAGCTGGATATATATTGAGGGCACCAACCATTTATATTTTGTCATTTATTAGTTTAGTGTGGAATAACAGTTTGCATTAATAGCTTTTGAGCTTAAAAATGAGAATGATATTCATAGGATGCTGATCGGATCAGTGGGCTATACCCCATGTAGGCTTCTGTACCCATTGTCTGGTGGCTCCTGTTCATATTTATTTATTTATTTATTTTGGGGTATATCTTGCTCTCCCTCATTTGATTGTTTTTATTTCTATTTCTAATGTTCTTTTCGTCTAGTATATACTTTTGCTCTTGTTTCTTTAAATATTTTCAATGCACTACACACACGGACACACACACACACATATACGTTTACATATAGATTTTAGTGATCATGGACACTAAAAGAAAGTATTTCATTCAATAATGTAATATTTGTAATGGAGAGATTTTGTCATAAATTTAAAATATTTGTGATTGATTAGTGACATAATTCAATATATACATATACTAAAGAAATAATTAATAACAAGACATTTACTAGCGAACTTGTTATAGATGAAATCCGTTATGGTAGAGGTTAAATTTACAATGTATTGGTTGGTCAATGAAGGAGGTGTATGCTAGCAATGAGGATCAAAATTGTCAATTTTAAGATCTTGCAAAATAAAAATCCAAACAATGTGAATGGAAGAGCTAAAACCTATAACATGTCGACTTATAGGACGGAATTGTATTTTTCCCGGAAAATGAGACAATGTGTATGACTACTTGTGAAATTTAAAATGGTTTTATCTCACTGATCATTTATTAGAGAGGTAATTTAATTGATGTAGAACTTGATTTGAAGTTCGAATTAGTATAGGGGTAAAATTGGATTTTACATCTTTAAATTCTTGTTTTTTTTGTGATAAATCATTTCAATTGAAATCGTCGTGTACGATGAGCTAAAACAAACATGTTTTCAGTACAAGAATTAGTAAACGTGAAGCCAATTCGTTTTGTTACTTTCAGATTTGGAACTTGACAGATCAACCACAATTTTGTGACCACCAGGCACATGAAAACAATTCTAGGAGTATTATGAATTTTTGTTCGTCTATAGTAAATTTTTTGTTCATCTTATTACATGATATGGTAGAGATGAAATGGTCGATTCAAGTGAGATTTTTTGCTGATAAATCATTCATGAACAAGCATTATGCATTCATATCAATTTGCATTATAACAAATAAAGGTTTCTGTAATGAATTTGCATTATAACATGTAAGATTGATGGTTTTTCTGAAGTTTAATCTGAGTAATTGTTAATGCAGAACTCAAATATAATAAATATAGAGAGTGTTCTGTTAGAGAAAACTAGCTTGTATTTCTTGTTGATTGACTACAAAATGATAATAGTCTTATTTATGCTACTCTATTGAATAGTGTAGAACAACATAGAAATATGAAAGTAGAAATAATACAATGAACAATACTTTTCACTAAATTTCATTGGAAAATATGTTGAACTAGATTCATTGGAACTAGGCTACACTCTTGGAACTTTGAACTTTGAACTTGGACTAGTCTTTTATATTATCAAGAGAGTGCATGAATTCCAACAAAGATTCTACCAACTCTTTCTCGATACAAGGTAACATTGTAAGAATGCACTCTTTTCAGAACAAACACATGCATTATAATTTTTTTTTTTCTGTGATAAATTTTGTTTATAACAAATTCGTTAGCAAATTAATGTTTTATCGCTAATTATTTATTTGATTTTGTTTATATTGACTATTGCTATTAATCCATCATGGATTCCTTAAAATCAGTCTCCTCTTTAGTTCTGTTTTTATGTTCCAGTGATTGTTTTTTGATTAACATAGTCTTATACGCCAGATTAAAATTACGGCATTTTTGCCCGACTAATTATTTGCAAGACTAAAAAAAGGTTGTTTTGATTAATTAGTCATTTAAGTAAGACGGTGTAACATGTATAAACATTAAGATAAATTCACGATGGCTTTTTAATAAACTCAACTATTTAAAACGATTGTATATATATGCTTTTCCTGTTTTCCATAATAGCAAGTCTTACCTATAAATTATAAGACTACTAATCTTTGTTACTGTAATCAACTCTTCTCTTGGAATTTGTTGCCTGTGTTATTGTGTTAATACTTATTCCTATCCTTGTCTCTTATTTGATCAAGGTTATAGTCATAAAAAAATAAATTCCGTATTCTAGCTGTAATTTCCGGCATATCACTAGGGAACCATAACCTAAAGGATACTAGATATAAAACCAGCATATTATTATAGATGAAACACATCAAATATTTCTGTACTGATTAGCTTGGATCATTAAATTTTATCTTGGTTTGCCGTGAAACAGTCGCTTTTCTTACGTGCACTGTATAAGTGGCTGCTAATCTGATATAGATGCACGTATTTTGTACCACATTTCGTTGACAATAACTTCTACTTGCATTTTATTTTTATCTTGTTCATTTATATTCTTTTTTGTCTTTTGAACCCAATGCTTGAATAAAAGATGACAAGTATGAGGGTGGTGGTTCGTCCGAAGAAGAACAAGATAATAGCGGCGGAGAAACAGAACTCCCGGAGATTGACCCAAGAGCTGAAGATCGGGAGCTAAAAAACCATCTCTTAAAGAAGTACAGTGGATATTTAAGTAGTCTCAAGCAAGAACTCTCCAAGAAGAAGAAGAAAGGCAAACTACCCAAAGATGCCCGCCAAAAGCTACTTGGTTGGTGGGAGTTACACTACAAGTGGCCTTATCCATCGGTATATTGCGTACTTTATTAATTGAGTTTTGGGTTAATTACATTTTACACCCTTAAATCATAGTCTGTATTGCGCTTATCTCCCTAAACTACAAAACTTAATTAATTGGCTCAACTGTGAATTATAGATTTTTGGGGTTGATTAGTCACATTTTTTTTCCTAGAACTTTTAAAGGGACTAATTTGTTATAGTAAGATGTAAATGCGATAAATGGTATAGTTCAAACTTGCAAAGTGTAACTAAGCGTGGCCATGACCCGGCATAATCGAGTACAAAATTGAAAAAGAAAACACATAGATAAAAATAATCCAATGCAACATGCAATACAATAAATCAAGATTGTTGAATTTCTTTTTTATAAGTAATGTTATTTAGGAAAACATATACAATCATTCTAAATAGTAAACTTTACTAAACCTAGCTTTCATTGTATGTTAGGATTGTATGCGTATCTCAAACCATATATCGTATTAAACATCATTGGCTAATGACTGACTTCAGTTGGTTATCCTTCTAAATAGTTATTCGTGCCTTTATCCTATCAGACCAAGTTAACACGGGCTTGAAATATTTAATATTTTGACAATTTTCTTGCAGGAATCGGAGAAAGTGGCTTTGGCTGAATCGACTGGTTTGGACCAGAAACAGATAAACAATTGGTTCATTAACCAAAGAAAACGGCATTGGAAGCCATCAGAAGACATGCAGTTCATGGTGATGGACGGCATGCACCCCCAAAACGCAGCCCTCTATATGGACAGCCATTATATGGGTGACGGGCCTTACAGGCTCGGCCCGTGATAACATCATCGTTGCATGTTCGACCCGTGATTACAGGTTAAGAAAACAAGAAAATTTGGTTAGCTCTATTTTCTGCAGTTATGTTATTTTGATCAGAAAATACGTAACGTTTGACAGCTTAAGCTTGTATTCATTGTTGTTGTTGCTGCTGTAATGTTTGCTATCAAGTATTTTATGTGTGCATAATTGTTCCCTTGTTTTGGTCTTTTTTCCTTTTTCTTTTGTTTTAGCCTTCCTATGAACGAACTTTCTACGTGATTAAGTGATGCAATGTTGGTCTTTGAAAGATCTGTGTATTTATTGCTTTTGAGTATCAGAAGAGTTATGCATGAATGTACCATGAAATGTACAAAAAATGCAGCATTTGTTTGTGTATTGGATTGTAGATTTATTCTTTCTTACTCAAATACTTGTCATTGCTGCTAGAAAAATGACTTAAAACTTATGTTACATCATATTAGGTATCATGTGTTCAGTATAATAATAGTTTGGTATGACTTTCTATAGTCTCGCAAAACCTGCATTACAGCTAAAATATATTATAATTTAGGAATAATTACATTTACTACCTTTCGAAAGATTGAAAATTATAATTGGTCTCCTAAAATTTTTCAATATTACCAAGACATATTTTAAGAAATTTAGAAATTATCAAATACCACCTGAGTAGTTGGTTGCCGGTCAAAAACAGCTGACGTCAGCAAAATTATTAATGAAAATCCTGACATATCATTGCTCTAATTTTCATATATATTTTTCAATGCATGTCTTTTGTAGTATAACTAAATTGTAGGGGTGGTATTGGTGATTTTTAAATTCTTCAAGATATGTCTTGGTAATATTGAAAAATTTTAAGAGACCAAATGTAGTTTTCAATTTTCAGAGGAGTAGTAAATGTAATTATCCCTAGACATAAACACTAAATTATGATATACATATTTAAATATTTAAAAATTTCATATATATAAATAAATATATAGTATACAAACAAGGGACAATTTTTTTTTTTAAACAACACAGTGTATCCTGTACATACAATAGGTTGATATAGGAATTGGAGTGAGTGTTATGAGGCGAGTCCGTTGGTGTAAGCGTCGGTTGGTTGGTGACCCACGATGAGTAGATTGCTGGAGACAACAACCATGGAAAGAAGGAGGTTGACCGATGGTTAAGCGATAGCAAAATAAGTTGACTTTAGTATATATGGAAAGCTTGTGGCAGGGCAATCATGATACTATAAAATTTGTTAGATTCCGACATGCTTCGATGGAAACATGAAATTTGACTCTCTTTGATCGCTGATCAAACGGAGTCCGATGGTGTTGACTGGGGCTCCATCAGAAAGTTGAGAGTGTGACAATTCAATTGGTGCAGGTTTTGTTGGTTTTTGCAAGCATTAGTTTTTTAGTTTATTTTTTTATTTTTTTGGAGTTAAAAATTATGGGTAAAACCAAAAGTTTGTGAAAAAATGACCAAAAACCAGTTGCTCAAGGAGGTATTGGTAATTTTTAAATTCCTCTGTGTATGTCTTGGTAATATTAAAAATTTTTGAGGGACCAGTTGCAGTTTTTAATTTTCTAAGGGGTAGTAGATGTAATATCCCAAGTTAAAAATTAGGAGTAAAATCGAAAGTTTATGAAAAAATGTTCGAAAACGGACTGCTTAGGGGACGTATTTGTAATTTTTAAATTTCTTAGAGTATATCTTGATAATATTAAAAAATTTTGAGAAATTAATTATAGTTTACAATCTTTTGAGGGATAATAGTTTAATTATTCCTATATAATTTATTGAGACATTTTATGAAGTACTTCCACGATAGATGCATAATTGAAAGACTTTTTCAAGCGTAAAAATATCATATTATATACGAATCAAAATATGCCATTTTCCTAGTACTGCACCTCACTCATGGAGCACAAGTATCTGAATAGTCCTTGCCCCTCTCTCTCTCTCTCTCTCACACACACACACACACACACAGAGCTAATTTCACGAGACAATACCGAACAAATGGATTTTTCCATTCATGAGGCTGGTTGATGAATTCATGAACTTATGGTTTTAGAAAGTAGTCTTGCTCTTTTATTTTCCAGACCATACTGATGTTTCGACAAGTACTTGATAATTTTGATGCACTGATCAAAATAGAAAAGGTGCAATTTTAATCCTAAATATATATTTTTTTCTTTTTTCCTTAATAATCTTTGTTGGTCTTCTAATCTATCCCTACCCTAGCAATGTACTTTTTTGGAAATTCAGCGTCTTTCTACACTACGAGAGAAATTGGTTTCAGAGATAGAAAAATAATTCTCTGTATCTTGATTTTCTCTTTCTAAATTTTTTTCGTGATGTATATTTCTGTTTCTAAATAAATGTATAAAAGCCTTGTGTCTAATTTTAGGGACAGAATTTTGTCTATCACTAATTTGGGGACAAAAATTTTCAGTCTCTGATTTAATGACTAATTTCTAATATTTTTCTAAACAAATCCATTTCTATTTCGTGGAATTTCCATCAATAATTTTTCCTTTGAAGTTGTTGATTTATTTTTGTGAATTCGTCTATAGGCGTCTCACATTCCATGTGAAAATCCCTTTGAACTCTCTCTAATTTTTATAGTACAACCTACAATACAAAAAAAAAAAAAAAAAGGATTTAGCGATGGAAAAAGCTACGGATAAAAATATATAGCTAAAAAATTAGTTACGGATTTTATCCTTGGCTAAAATTGGTATGGCTAATCTTTGGCCACGGACTGCTAGCTACGGAAAATTTGTAGCTATTTTATTTAAAAAAAAAAAATATATTTAGCTATGGATGATTTGTAGCTAGATATGACGATGTATGGGTAACCTTGGTTACCAAAAACGTAGCTACAGATATAACTACGGATATTCTGTAGCGAATCATAACTAGCTACGGAAAATTGATAGCTATTTTATTTTAAAAAAAAAAAATATATTTAGCTATGGATGATTTGTAGCTAGATATGACGATGTATGGGTAACCTTGGTTACCAAAAACGTAGCTACAGATATAACTACGGATATTCTGTAGCTGATCGTAGCTAGACTCGCACAAATTAGCTATGGATAATGCATAGCTAATAGCCACGGAAATTTTGTAGCTAATAGCCACAGATTATCCATGGCTATTAGCCACATAAAATCCTTAGCTCCGTGGCTATTAGTTATGGAAAATCCTTAGCTATTTTGTCATAGAAAACATTTAGCCGTGGATTTGCCGTAGCTAATCCATAGTTGATTTGTATAATTTTTGGCATCCCAAATTTATTTTTGTATCACCCTAAAAATTAAAAACACGTACATCAAAATATAAACACACACATATACTCAAACAACCAAACTAATCATCACCACCAAAACATCCAAAATACAATCAATTCAACATTACCAAAACCCCCAAAATACAACCCATATTCATTATCACAAAAACATCTAAAAAAACAACCAAACTACCCTAAACAAACTACAAAATAATCCAAGTGCTTAATACCCCAAGCTACCAAACAACAACCACAAATCATTTAACGTCAAATAATCCATGATAAAGTTAGTGACAACAACAACAAAGAAAAGTCAGGTATTAATCATCACCACCATTTCCGTCATCCTCATCCCAAAGGTGGTGTTGTGGAGTTTGTCTGCAGGTGGATCGCCAGTCCTATTGATGGGCCCAACGTGAAATCCTGTGCTGGCTAGGGGTAGGCTGCACATACAACAAGTGTATTTTGCATGTCCGTTATATTCTGCTTTTGCTTCTCCTCCATCCTCTATAGCATCTGCTTCAGCTTGAGTATCGGTGGATCCACCAAATTATCTGGATAAGTCCAAGAACTTGTAGTCCCCGTACTAGCTGAAGATCCACATGGAACTCTGTACCACCGACTTTTCTTTGGTGTAGTTACCTTGTTCTTCCATACCTATACAATTAAATATAATTGTAGCTCATGTCGAATTATAATTATAGAACATGCATGTCAAACTATAATTGTAGAACATAAATGAACTATATGACTTACTTCAAGTTGGGATGGTCTGGCTGGTTGGCTCGTGCCTCCTTCAGTTGTAGGAGGTTGTTGGGAACAAACCTCCTGCTACCTTTGTTGGAAACTATTTTGCAAAATTTTAAATGATAGGTAGGTCGAAATAATTTAAAGGATCAAACATTTAATTATAATGCCTAATAAACACTCACATAATCATTCTTCGCCTGCTGATTCACATATCTCACATTTCAATCCTCATCTATGTAAGAGTAAAGATGGAGAAATGACTTTTGCACATCTGAATAATGCCCTAGTTCGTTTGCTTGTAACAAGAGATGTACATGATTCAGTGTAATAAATTTTAGCTATATGTAACAAGCATAAATTTTAAACAATATGCAAATGCAATTGCCAACCGATTCATCATTGTGAGTGAGGTGAGATTTTGAATCTCCCTCATGAGCTGGTATTCCCTTTCCACTGCAATCCAAAGCCCGATTTGCTTTATTCACTACGCTTTTGTTTTGAACTTTAGTGTGCCCCATTTCACTTGCAAACCTTGTCATGCTTCATTCCCAGTCTAGATAAGCTCCACGGTAGCGGCACGAGCTTTGCACAACCTATTCTTAAGGTGATCTAACCCCTTGTGCTCAAAAGTCTTCTAGACGGCGTTGTGATGCTCAGGTCTCTAATGGAATACTTTCTGTACTATGAAAAAAATGTACAATTTAAAATAATAAGTGGGAATATAAACATTTAAGAAAATGTGTATAATAATACTTACGTTGAACTCGGAGAACCACATTTGTCTAGTCTCTAAAGTGATCTCCTTGCAGCTCTCCCAAGCATTTTCATATGTGTTCGTGAAAGTTGAAGAGATCACCGCCATGGTTTGTTTCTCTTTATTAAACTTATTGGATAGAACACATAGTTAAGTAACAATGGAGGATGAAATAGTTTATTAAATAATATAGAAATATATGCTTACTCCTATCCCCGCGGCATTATAATCGTTTTCCTATCGACTGTGATCATAGTTGAAGGTTCGGTCGGAAGATCATCATTATCTGACACCGATGCGCTTAGGGTAGGTGTCTGATCAAGGGAGGGATCATCCTGAATGCGCAGGTTCATCGCCGGGGGCATGTGCAGATGTTGGGACTTGCGCAAGTGCATGCAATTGTACAAAGAATATAAAGTGAGTAGAGTGTCGAATCCACATGGATTGTGATTTGGCCCGTGAAAATGACTTGTGTTTGTTTAGCTAAATGGATTAAATTGAGTAGTGATTTTGTATTACTAAAAGAACCTACGTTCTTAATTAAAAAAAACTTACGAATAATAATATTAACAAATAATCAAGGCGGGAAATGCAAGTGTAAGGTGGTTTCATTCACCAAATTCGCTATTCTAATCCAATTCCTAAGTTGAGTGGTTTCGTGGTTGTGTGAAGCCTAGGAACACATATATCCACAATCTCTCTCGAGCATTGCGGAATTAATTCATACAATTCCTCTAAGCCTAAGATTAACCAATTCTCATTCAATTAATCCCAACTTTAGAATTATTTGTATGAATTTTTAAACACTTCCTTAAGGCTCAATCAAAGTTAAATTCATTCTCATGCAACTTTAACCCAATTGATCTCGTCTAATTAGAGCTATTATCGTGAATCGTCTCTCGACCTCATCACGATTCTCAAATTCGCTAATTAGGGGTGATCAAACGCTAACCACGTATTAAACCATTAAACAAGAATCACACAACAAAGAAAATATACGAAAACGAATTCAAACTCACAAGATTTTCATAGAATAGTAAAAACGATGAACTACACCATCCTTACACTTAATTAAAAATTAGTTCATAATGAAACTAAACATAAGAACGAAAATCTGGAAAAGAATTTATGAAAAGAGAAGAATACTCCCCTTATTCGGTTGTTCTTCCCTTGGCTCTTGATTTCTCCCCTCTTCCGTTCTTCACAAAATCCCCGTCAAGATCAAAATCGAACCAAGAAGAAAAAAAATGGAAACAAAAATTAATGAAACTCACAAGCCTCCCAGAGTTCTAATCCATCTAGATCTGAAAAAAAATGTCTCCCCTTGAATTCCGCTTGAATCTGGACTCAAAAGTGGTAGAGAAACACCTAACAAATCTTTCCAAATCAGCACCTCAGTCAAATACGGAAAATTATTAATTGTTGTCGCAGACATTGCGTATGCACGCAAAATATTCTGCGTCAAATTTACAGATTTGTTTTTTCTTCAAACTCCTTGGCCTTGGGTAAGTGCTCAAGATTTCTTGCGTACATACATATTTTTACATCCATTTTTCCTCTGAATTACTTGCATTGGGTTGTTACTCGAAATAATTTGCGTAAATGCGCAGCTTCTGATTCCACTTTTCATGCCCTTTATGGTCTTTTTTCCTTCTTACCTACAAAACAACGATTTAGCTCAAACTTACGCATGATAAGGCTCGAAATGAGAAAAAAACGTGATAAGTCCTACCAAATAAACATAAAAATCAATTATAATTACGGACTTATCAATAGACTAGGTTTTCGGTAGCCTTCACCAATAACTTTCTCTTTGTCCTTTTTAGAACTTTCCATCTACATAAATTTGAATTGTGGAATAACAAATAACCTTTCATAAGTAACATTGCATAGCAAACAAGATTTATCCATAACAAATAAGTTCATAATATCTCTTAACAAATATTGGAAAAAACATAATATTTATTGATAATGACAGGTGTCTTTTAACAACTAACATTTGATATTCAAGATTATACCATGAATAACTTGAAAATTGAATTGTAAATTTTAATCATCATTGACATCATCATCTTCTTCTTTTGCTTCATCGTCATATTGAGTTGCATTTTCTTCATCCTCTTCATTATCATCTTCATAATCATAGTCAAACTCATCTTCCTCATCACTTTGAACCGCTTCATCGACTTCTATATTATCAGTTTACCTGTTTATAGGGTTAAATTAGTTCACATTATTTGCAACACCCATACTATTGACAAGGATACCTATTAGTTCATTATCAACAACACCATTAACAATTGTAGATGGTTATTGCAATGAGTTATGAGTAATCTGGTCGTTGGGCACCGACTTAGTAGTCTTGTTTTGATGACAAAACGCCAGTTCACTTTATTTCTTCTTCTACCCGCATAAGGTACATAATACACTTGGGACGCAAATTGTGCAAGTATGAAAGCGTCATCCTTTAGGTATCTCTCATTAATTTTTATTTCAACAATGTTAAACTACAGGTGTACCTTCATACCTCTATTTGAAATCAAATTAAATCGGATACCTTTAAACATCACAACCTTTTTTTGAGGCACGTGAGGATACTCTAACTTGATCACTTCTTTTAGTCTGCCATACTATTTTGTAGCCCCATCACCTCTAACACAAACACCAGATTTAAATGTCTTTTTATGTGGGATCATATCGTCTGATTGGAAAAGATGTCCATTTACGTAGAACCTAGCAAAGGTCTTAACCTTCCTCATTGGTCCCCAAGCCAAGTCACGTAAATATTGATTTTCAACCTCATTGTTGGGATCAAGTGCCTACATGTAAAAATATTTTTTATTATACTATTTAATAAGTAATTTTAATATATATAATTAAATAGTTAGTAAATCTATGCTGAAGTATATAATTTATTGAGTGTCTCTCTTCTATAATGAAAATAGAATAATCCTAGTGAGAGGGGTCTCACAGGTTGACTTTGACACCAAAGTGCGTCATTAGGTGCGGTTCATGGAGACCCCGCAAGCCGCATTATAGACCATTGTTCATGAGTTCTATGCCAACCTTGTGGCTCAAGAAGAGGAGGGGGAGGAGGGCACGAAGTTCGATGATGTCATCCAACCTTAGGTGTTTTCTATCCTTTTCTTTACTTTTGGTTAGTATTTTTTTAATTCCGTTATCTTAGTAGCTAGTTCTAGTCTTTGTTATGTCTCTTGTCTGAACTGAATTTTGTACTTTGGGGACAAAGTACCCTCTAAGTTGGGGGGGGGGGGGGATTTGTTTTGCTTAGGATAAGTATATATGAAAATTTTCTACTAGCGCTTGTGGAAATTGAACAAGAAATGGTATATCGACTTGAAACCAGGACGGCCAGACAAAAAGAGTCACCTCTGATGAATCGTGTCTTGGTATAACAACGCCACGTATAATTCAAGTTCAATTATGTTGATAATAATATGATGGTTGTTGGAAATTTGTTTTTGTGCCGGTTGTTTTGTGTCATCTTGGAATGCACTTGCTTTAGTGAAATTCCTTGTTTTCTGATGATTTCATGCTATGAAACACTATGGTTGGAACGATGAGTATGCACGAAGCACTTTGTGTGTACTTGAAAAATGATTGCTGCTGTTTTGCTATCCCCTAATTGCTTTGAGCACATGGTTGCAGCAATGATTGCTAAATGATTTAGAGAAAATATATATTCTTGTGAGAAGGGTTCGCATGTGCTTTAATGCATTTGGACACTAGAATCGATTTGATTTCTTATCGAGGCAAAATCCTAGACTATGTTAAATTGGGGAGATAACTTAGGCCATTTTTGAAAAATTTTGAGCCATAATTGCCTATTTGTTTGTTAAACGTAGCTCTTGAGTCCCCCTTGAGCCTACAATGTGCTCAGTTCTCTTGATAGCCACATTACAAGCCCAAAAGTACAATGTCTATATTTCCTAATCCTTTCTATGCACTATACTTTAATTGTGATAGTTGTTGGAGTTATGTAGGGTATATGTGGAATGATGAGGGGATTATAAAAGGTGGAGGGTTATATTTTATGCTTGAGTTTGAGATACACTAGCTTGCTTTAGAAAAAAAAAAAGAAAAGGAAAACAATTGCAGAACAAAATGCAGAAAAAAAAAGAAAAAAAGAGAAAAAAGAGAGAATGAAAGAAAGAGTGAGTTAGCACTCTCATACACATAATAACAAGAAGAAAAAAAAACACATTGAGACTGGTGGTTTTTGAATAAGTTTGGGGGAAATGAAGGCATGAATAATTCGTCAAAAACTCCAAGTTGTCCAATTTAAGTAACTTGGGAGCATGAGCCACTCTTCCATATTTTCCTAACCTTCACCCAAGCCCTACATTACAAGCTTAATAAAGCCCTATCGATCCCTGATTTATCATTGTCCACATTAGTGGAGATAGGGATGAAAAATTGACTTATGAAGTCTACTTTTCGCGCCAATTTCATAAATATAAATTGATCCGGACTATTGGTGGTTGTTGCTCTTAACCATAACGCACACACGACACGAGGGATGCTTGATAATAGTATTTGTTTCTAAAGTGTACATGGAAAGGTGATTGCTTATAAATTGAACCAGTGGCATAGTGGTTAATAGTTTTTGAGAAATATAATGGAGTTTTGCTTTGGTATGTGGTCTTCCAAGATGAGCTTCGATTGTGCGACGACCCGGTAATTTCTATTGTTATTATTAATATTTTACTTAGGATTTATTTCCATTATGTGATAATTATTGTGTGAATATATGTGATTTGTGAATAAACGTGCGTTATACTACCTGCATTTTTTAAAATGTGATTATTCCATCATTTGTTTTCTTAGCACTTGAAAAATGCAAAATACTAATTCTTGAAAATTTTATTATGATTTCCGAACTTTATTAAAAGTAAAATTATTATATTACTTTATAACTTAGACCTTATAGTTTTAATTTTGAATGGTGATTATTATTTTTGGAAAATTTATTTAAATATATATATTTTAGGCTTGTATTTATTTTATTTTCGAATTTTATAAATAAATTATACAATTTTTGAATTTTATAATTACAACAATATATTTTTATGATTTTAAATGTATAATTTTCGAATTTTAATTATTTATAAACCTAATTTTCGGATTTTAATTAAATGAAAAATATAAAGTCTAGATTTTTAGTATATTTTATAATTGTTTTGCAAGAATATATCCTCTAATACATATATTAGTGGTAAATTCTATATCTACATATACACACACACATCCATACATCTATTAGTGGTGATTTATATATTTACATGTACACACACATATTCATATACAAACTAGTGGGGAATTGTATATCTACTTATACACACACACATCCATATATCACCTAGTGGTGATTTCTATATCTACATCTCCACCCACAAATCCACATATATAGATTAGTGGTGATTTCTACTTCTACCTATACACACACATGTCCACATATATATACTTGGTAATATCTATATCTACATATATACACAGATGTCCACATATATATACTTGGTAATATCTATATCTACATATACACACACATGTCCACATATATACACTTGGTGATATATATATCTACATATACACACATATGTCCACATGCACATATATATATATACTAGGTAGTTTTCATCACAAAAACACACACTAAATCCCGCCAACAACCTCCACACCCACAAAATCTTGCATTTCCCAAATATGTATCACACTTTATCATTGTTAAACCTTCCCATATACCTATATATATAATTACCCCTCTTTCTAAACATATATATAGACATATTAACCTTTCTACATATATATACACACTCTTACATCTACAAACTCCTTTCAAAACCCCACTTTCTTCTTACATCTTTGAAAACTACATATATACATACCTATATCTCCCCTTACAAATATATATACACACATTAGTAGCCTTTTATATATTCTCCCTACTTTTGTAAATCACTTTTGGAAAAAGGTAGGAGTTTCCTTAATTGCATAAGTTAGTTCTAGTTCTAGTTTTACATTTTTGCTATCATGTTATTATGCTAAATATTATGTGACTATGTGCACATATCACACACGCTCACCTTATGTGATTAAGTGAAATTTCTACTCAACCGTCGCGTTGACTCCTCTTTTTCAATACTTTTTAGACAGAAATGAGCGGAGGCATTTGAGGGACGCAATGGAAACCATGGGTGTTTTGAAGCATTTTACCTAATAAAGTTACTTTTGTATTTTGTGAAAATTGTAACTCTTGTATTTTGTATATGTTTTATGTAAAAAAATTACTATTTATGTTTAATAAAATATAAAGGAATATCGGGGTCATTACAGATTGTGTCCATTTCCTTGTGTTGTCAATTTTGAGTTTCTCGAGGGTGAGCAGGAAATGAGTTTCGGCGGTTCACATAAGAATAATCAACTTCAAGGGGGGAAACCTACAAAATAAAGGTTAGCACTCCATTGAATTGTATGAGTAATCTGCTCGAAAATGATAAAAAACATATAAAACTAATAAAATGGAAGAGAAATTATGTGAAAAGACATAGAGAATGCAATGAAGTGTAAGAGACTGCTATAGCAAGAGTAAATTAGTACTTTGCACCTTATGAGGTCTTGGACCTTATATAGAGTTAGGAAGGTAGCTGTCTTGGGGGAATCCTTCCTGAACTTCATGCAGTTGTGGGGTTTGTTGATATTTTCGTAGGATGTGGCTATTAACCCTTCATAAATCAGGCCCTCATATTTGTCACATGGCTACTGACTTGGTCTATGCTTACTCCCCCCACCACGGTAGTCTATAAGCCTAGGCATATCTTCCAAGATGGAGTCCTTTCTGGGTTTGGGCTTCAAGGAGGAGTTTTTCTTGGGCCTAGTCTTAAAGATCACTCTTGGCATTATCTTACACCAATACATTATCAAGCCCAGAAAAGTTTAACAAGATGTATCATCAATAAACATATGTCCTACTAAACTTGTACCATTTTACAACCTATACAATTTTACAAACAGATATCCCACGCTCAGCCCTAATACATCAATAATACATAATCTAAAATGCAATTACCCAACTTTCCATATCAACATCAACTAAGTATCGAACAACGCTAAGACATATATATCGCTAATATATAAATAATTCATTAATATTCACTAATACATATATATAACTAACACATCAACAATACATATAATTGCACTAATATTCATTACAAATATAAAACATACCCCTTACACATCAATATACATCAATACATTAATATTCACTACAAATTTAAAATGTACCACAATTTTAGGGCCCTCCAAGAATGGAAAATATGTCAAACCTAAAAAAATTAAGGAAAAGACACACAAAAAACTAATTATTAGAATAATTGTTAAAAAAAATCAAAAACTAAAACATAAAAAAGAAATTGGGGTGGGGCCGACAATGTGGAGGGAGGGGGTAATTTGAGAAGGTGACGGTGTGATGATGAGATGGTGGGGTTTCGGGTGATGGAGTGTGGATGGTTGTCGCCCTATTGTGAAGGAAGGGAGGAGGGAGAGTTTTTACCTAGGTTGGGGGAGGGAAGAAGTTAGGGAAAAAAAATTGTAAATCATGTTTAAACACCTATAATTAGCTATAGATTAGCCATGAACCGTCCATAGCTAATTTTAGATCGGTGACCATGGATAATCTGTGGCTAATTCCCCCAAAATAGAAAAAATTATTAGTCACTAATAGTGCATTGCTAATTTCATATTTTTATGTACAACTTTAACTATAGACAGTCCGTAGCTATATCAAAAAAATCCATATTTAAACTTTTAATAATAAATTTCAAAGGTTTTAGCCAAAGATGTCAAATGGGCAGGCCCGACCCATGAACCA
This sequence comes from Petrea volubilis, assembly GCA_026212405.1. Taxonomy (NCBI): domain Eukaryota; kingdom Viridiplantae; phylum Streptophyta; class Magnoliopsida; order Lamiales; family Verbenaceae; genus Petrea; species Petrea volubilis. The sequence continues at coordinate 17,372,512 of CM047874.1, forward strand.
GGCAGCCCAGCCCATGAAGTAAAAAAGGGCTAGGCCAGTTTAAGGGTGTTGTTGTAGGCTCCTATTGGGTTTGATAAAGATAGCCCAGCTCGGTCCAAGCCCATAAAAGCCTGAAACCAGGTCCAGGCCATAATCAGCCCAGCCCAAACTAATTTTATTAATTTATAATATATTTTATATACATTAATATACCATTCCATTTTCAATGCTAATTTTACTATTTTCCAAATTTCACCACTCCTTTTTCAATGTTAATTTTACTATTTCCCAAATTATAACAAAATTAAATAGGAGCTCCAACAAATATACTTGAGATTTTTAATGAGTCACATAGACCGTACCAACTGCCAGGCGTTGGAACTCTAGAGGTGGCTCAAGACATTCAAGACATAACACTTTGGCCTACCAGCTCAAGACATAACATTTGCTTTGCAGGCTCAAGAGGTGGCTCCTGTGTGCGTAGCACTTTGCCCCATAGAGCACTTAGCTCCTGGTATTTCAGATGTCAAGCTGGCTCTGATACCACCCGTGACACCCCTAGTTTGGGTCCAATAAAAACTTATACACATACATAAACGGGTCATAATAAACATCATTACAATAACAATCATAGCAAGTAACTTGTTACAAGGAAACTATTACGATAGAGCTCCTGAAATCTTTTACTCAAACAGTAACCAAATTACTCTCCTACGCTTTCGCTGCGCTACTCTGATATAACTGTACGTAAGAGGGGTCAGTACAACGGTTGAGTATGAGGCTCTACCTAGCTGCATAAGGTGCATGTGTGTGTAGCTCAAGTGCACATAATATATCACATAATATGTCACATAATAAATTATCAATTTAACATGTGTAGAAACATAATACTCATAAATATAAGTAAAAACTATGACTTATGAAGATAAGTAAAGGTCCTATCTTATCTTGCTATGTCTCATCATGATGTTGTGTTGGATTGACTACATCTACTTGATAACGACCTTCTAGTTATGTGTAGGGGCTCTAAGGCTTTTCTTCTACAATGTGTGTGTTGAGTGTGTGTTGTGTTTATGTGTCCGTGCGTTGGAAATGGTGGTGAAGACCCCTATTTATAGTATTTACCTCTAGAAATAGGATTATTATATTAAGATATCTTCTTGAATTAAATGAATTCTATCCAACTCATCCTTGTATTAAATGTGTTCATACACAAATGTTAATCTATATTGCCTAAGTGTTACCCTAATGTGTTTATGTGTTAGTCTAGGTTAAGAAGATGAATACATGTGTTGGGCTACTTGAACATGATCAATACAAGTGTTATAATAGACTTGGACAAATGTTAGCCTAAATTAGATGAATAGGACCCTATCTTATCCTATCTTATTATGATGAAGACAAGTGTTAGTATCTTCAAAATAAACCATACAAGTGTCTCTTTATTTGGATAAGATTTGTACATATACATTGAATCTTATCTTATCTTATCTATATCTTATCCATATCTAAGCGTATCATAGCATTTATTAGGGAGATCAAGTGTATTTTCTATAATCATATAAGATTAGATATATTTATATATATGTATATATGTATAATTAGATGTATATATATCAGATATATACGTACATATATAACATATATTAGATATATAATATCCTAATATATGTTTATAAAATAGTGTAAAGGAAGAATATAAATTTCCCATAATTTAGATCTTTTTAATAAATGGACTGTAACGACCCCGATATTCCTTTATATTTTATTAAAATAAATAATTTTTTTATTTTTTATTTTTTTTATTTTTTAACATAAAACATACAAAATAAGAGAGTTACAATTTTCAAAAAGAATACAAAATAACTTTATTGTATAATAGGCCTCCAAATGCTTCTGCCGCGCCACTCTGATCCGCTATTTCATTTCATTCTAAAAATAGTCATATTAAGAAGAATCAACACGACGGTTGAGTAGAAATTTTACTTAATCACATAAGGTGCTCGTGTGTATAGTATGTGCACATAGTCATGATATCTCACATAATATTACCTTTTTGAGTCACTTATTAGTGACTCCCTTATGTCTCCCACAGTACAATATTCCAACCGTTCACATCATTAATCCCCATATTCCATCCGTCCACATCGATTCCATCCGTTCACATCGGTGGCTATATCTCGAGATTATGCCAATTCCCTACAACCAATACCAATACATGGGACACTCCGTCCATGCAAGATGGGACGGATGGCGAGAACTGTTTTAAGACCGGCAAGCCCATTGCCGCCCGGCCGAACTCAGCCCCATCCACACCGAAAACACATTTGGGCCCGGCATGCACAAATAAAGAGTTCCACATATTGTCACATAAAGAACATACTTTCATACTTATAACTTTATATATAAAAGCATACAAATAGCATATTTTGGAATAATAACATATATGAACATAAGATATGAATATAACTAGAAACATAATTTCTTATAACTTTTAGTACTATAATGAAGTATAATATCATGATAGTAAAATAATAAACTAGCACTAGAAAGTAACTTATGTAATTAAGGAAATTCCTACCTTAAACTAGTCTTCTTGACATTTATGTATATGTATGTGTTTGTGTGTGTATGAAAGAATAGTATTATTGTGTGTGTGTGTGTGACGTGAAGTGTGTGTGTAAAGATAGTAGTGTGTGTGTTTGTATTGTGTGTGATGTGTACTATATATATATATATGTACCGTGTGTGTGTGTGTAGGAAATAGTGTGGGGTGTGTGTGTTTATGATAGAAAAGAGAATTCAACAAGCCTCTATTTATAGAGGTTGGTTAAGACACATGATAAAAAATTAATTATGTCAATTTTTTCATAATTAGATTCATCTTACTCATCACTATTTAATAAATGCATACATGCTTAGTAATAGGCCTAAATGTGATTAGGTGTGCCCTAATATTGATGAATGGAAGTCTAGGTTAATAAAGATATTACAAGTGTATGAATTTCTAGAAGGGTTATACCAAGTGTAAAAATTCATTTAATGCTAGAATTATCAAGAATAAAGATTAGAATTATCAACAATTAATTAGATATATCATCATTTATATATGTAAGCTTTCGTATATATGTATATACCTACATAGAAAAAAATATGTGGAACATACATATAATTATATAATATAATAGAGATGACCTTAGATCAATATCTATATATATTTGGAATAGAATATAGATATGTGTATACATAGGCATAGTTTCAAATTTTAGATACATTATAGGCATAGTTTAATGTTGTGACAAAATTAATATACATACATATACGTGTGTCTCAAAACATATAGATATATATAAATTATATAATATACTAATAATAATTTTTAACAATTAATATATTAGTATAGTAACAATTATAAATTCAAAGCATAGATTATGAAAATACATATATATGTGTGTCGATTGTTTACATAATATATTAGAGATTATTTTACATTTTTTAAATATTATAAATTATTCATAATAAAGTCACATATTTGAGATAGAATCACATATTTCACATACAAAATAATAATTACATAAAACACTAGATAATTTAATCATATAATTAATTTTTTAAAATACCTAGAAATATTGGGTCATTACATGGACTATTCCTAACGTCGAACCAAAGATAATATATCAATTAGGTACTTTTGAGAGATTAGGTTTAAAACAAGTAGTTAAAACTACCGAAGAAATAATTTCATTAGATAATGATGAAATGATTATAAAATTGTTAAATGACAGAGATTTAGACCTATATAGGTCTACGCATAAATTTATACATATAGGATTAGTACAAAGAGCCTTTAAACCCCTTACACTTGAAGAATTACTAGAAAACTTCATAGCAACTTTAAGACATGCTCGCAATTTAAATTGGGTATACCATTTAAAGAATTTATTTAAAGCAACCCCTCAAGTAGTCTTTCCCCTCAGAGATAATGTAATATCCGACCAAATTGTGTGTGTTAAAGTTAGGTTATCAAATGAGTGGGGGAGACCAACAATATCATATTTATACACACACACACACACATAGATAAGAAGGTAAATATGGGCCTAAGTATGGTATGGCTATAATTGTTGGGGCCTAGGAGAAAATCTGACTTAGGTTAAACCCTAGCATCTAGTGTATGCTTCCATATAAAAGGATAGAAAGAAAAAGGGGCAAGCATCTAGATGGTTAGAGTACACTACTGAAAAGTAAAAGAAAAAAAAGGGGGAGGGGGGGGGGGGACGAAATCATGAGTGTGTGCCTACGACTGAGAACGCAACAGTAAGTAACTTTGGCATTATTCCCCTCTAATATCATCACGATTCTCTTAGTCAAAATTGGAGTGCTGGCCTAAAATCATGAATGTGGATATCTATACAAATACATACACGTATATAGGAACAAAATAGGGGAGCACATTAACACTTTAGTTTGATTCTCTTGGTTACAGATTCCATACGACAAGTTGGGATATGTCATGGTCTTACTCCATTTTTATATAGATGATATATATATGTTCGAATTGAGCCTTGATATATATGATATATATATATGTGTGTGTGTGTGTGTGTGTGTGTGTGTGTGTGTGTGTATGTGTGTTAAGCCTTGATATACATACACACATGGGAACCATCATTTTGTTGTATATGTATGTAGACATGGGTCTTAATATTCTTAGCAAGGGGAACACCATTTTAATATGTATATAAATGTTATATCTTAAGAATAGCCACTATTTAGATATATATATATGTATACACATATATGATAGGCGTTGAGATATATATATATGTATATATATTTACAAGCATATGTTACGGATATAGATATATAAACATATAGGTATAGGTTAAAGCGTGATATCACAAGTGAAAAAAACACTTCTTTTGTTACATTCATATATAGCATTGCATATAAATGTACATAGTATTAGATAACTATAAAGATGTGCTAAGCATGACACGATTTAACATGGTGATGGTGCTTGTTTACGGACAAGTGATTTTAGTTGAGATACGAATCGCAATCAATAATTGCTAGGGAATTAGGAAGTTATGAGGCAGCATTCTTAGTCATTACTCTAAATTATTACTATGTTCATGATTATATATATATATATATATAAATATATACATGATATTAATTTCGATCGTGTTTTAATTGTCTAGACTTGATTGGAAGTGAACCAAGAAATTCTTGATAAACATAAAGTTAACTTAGGTGCATCTGGCTCAAGGTAAGTGATCTTTCACTCGTCTAGATGTATAAAATCTCATATCAAATGATTTGGTGTGCATGTGAAAAACTCTTTTGTGATCTGGGTCAAGCATGCTTACGTGTGTACTTTGTGATAATAGTGAACGCTGTTGAATTTGCTAGTATATTGTGAATTGTGAAGTTTGACTATGAGATTTGTTAATGTCGACACTTGACGTGTTTTTAAAAGCCCATGGTTCGAACCACGCATTGTTGACTATTCCAGAATAGGCAATTGATAACCGCGACTAATTGTGTAATGGGGATTGGTCACTAACCCAGTACAAGGGGGTTAAGCTTGCACCAGGACCTAGTATGTGGGGGTTAAGCCCATACCAGGACCTAGTATACGGGGTTAAGCCTATACTAGGACCCAAGATAGAGGGGTCAAATTTGTCCTTGGCTAAGATGGTCGCACATGTGTGGTTGTCTTGCATGGTGAATTCTTTCTTGTATAATATTATTGGGGTTTTACACATATTAGTGTTGATCATTGTTGTATCCTTGTTGTTAAACAAGTCACGATTCCTCTAACACTTTTCAGATATTGAAGTTTAGTCTGCAGTCTGAAGTTCTGGAGTACCTAAGCGCTTTAGAGACTCTGCACGTCACTACTTATGTTTGTGCTTTGGTGTAGAATGCGATAGCAATCATTTATAAATGTTTTCTCACATTAGGCACTGAAGGCTATTGCCTGGAATAGTATTGTTTGCTTATGTTTTCAAACTCATCTCCGCTTGTTTAGCGACACTATCCTAGTGGGTTTGACACGAATTTAATGACTTTTAATTTTGCCATTATCTTATTTTCTTTGTTTATTGAGAGAGCACCATAAGAGTCAAATGGCCTATATTAGCGCCTCATGTATCTGTTTATGTATACATATACGCGGGTGCATGTGTGAACGTAGTGTAAGCCTGGCAAACTATTTTAGAGCTTGCGACGATTGTTATGGTCCCGGGGTTCAGGGCGTGATGGATAGCATACCCCAGGGATGAGTTTATGGGAAGAAGACTATCAATGGAATCTATTCAAATTAGTCACAGAAACAACATTGAAAATGCCATTACACAGAAACAGGCTGGCAAACATATGACCCTAATCTGAAATAGATCCATGCCTGTCTTTCATCCAAACCTTGGCATAATTATCTTTAAAGGATAATTTTAATTATGATCCCATGATATGCAATTCATATAGAATGATACAACTTATCCACAGAAGTATGGATACCAGTATTCCAAATGCTATCTTTTATTTCACACTGATATATATTTTTTACAAGAGTAGGGTTACAAAAAGAAGACTACCAAAGAAAAACTGAAAACTAAGCTCTGCCTAAAAGAAGTCTAAGGTCCCCATTTTTATAAAAATGCGCGGACGCCAAAAATTACAAAATTAGATTTTCTAAATCTACTGGCTAAATTATTAGCCTTGCATTATTAGTTCTGAATTTTTGCCTTAATTGTTATCCTTGGCATTATCCTCCACTATGGTTGTTGGACGTCATTCATGACGTCTTGAATAATTGTGACAACTGTGTTATTAGTGTCACCCTTATTCTTGTCAAGACTTTGTTCTTTTGATTTCTTTTTGACACCATTTTTAATAGTCTCTTTTGGACTATCTAAAATGTCTTAAATTGAAACCTCAACCTGATAAGGATCTTGGGATTCTCCAACTACATAGTATTATGTATCTTTTTCTTCCTTTGAGGAGGAAGCTATTGAAATGTCCGAGTGTATTTCGACATCATGGTTTTTAATTAATTTGTTTCATCTCTTCAATGTAAGATTCAATGATATAGTCTTTCGTCATTTTTCCTTCTTGCATTTGGATCTTGCTGGCAATTTGCTAGAAAAGACTAGGAGATTCTCATTGTTGTTTTGATTTGATTTGTTCTTTATAATCTCTGATCTTTTCCTTGATTTGGTCAATTGTTTCCTAGCTTTGCATTATGTCATCCTCTTTCTAGATCATTTTATTCTAGAACTTAGTAAAAAAAATTCTTTTTAGACATGGAACATTTTGTTGGGTATGCCCAAATTCATGAGCCTATTTCCATATCCATGGGATTGAACACTCAATGAAAAACATACATAGAGGCTATTCCCTCATCCACCTATTTTGGTGCTCAATTTTAATTAATTTGGTAATGAATTCACCCATTCAGTATATAAACCCTTAAATAGTTGTGGGAGAATTTTAATGGATGGGCAAAAATTCATCCACCATTGGTAAAACCAATTGGGATGTTCTTGTTTATAAACTTTAGAACAAACTTTGACAAACCAAGAGTGTTGCCTCTTAGAATTTTCATACAGGAATGCTTTATTAAAGGCTTCCACATAATCCCAATAATTAAATTTTATAGGGATCTTTAGATCAAGGTGGATATGATCTTTTTCTCTGAGGGTGCTTAGACTCCACTCCTCTACAGATATAATTTGCTTAGTAATTACTTTACTAAAGTTAAAAACTTATTTATTATTAAATGGGGTGAAATGTGAAATTCACATGACTTAGTGTGTGTGAGAATATGCGTGTAGGTCATTCTTTGTTTGTATGATCCTACAACACATGATGCTATATCAAGATACCTTTGCATGAGAGTCCATGGTTCATCCTTCCATTAGACATCCTTATCCTCCAAGAGTATTATTTTCTCTTTGTTAGAAATCTATTCATAAATAGAAGTGTCATCATTTTCCTCCTCAACAACAATTTTTGCATAAGGAGTAGCATTTTCTTATTTTTTCTTCTCTAGGAATTCCATAAATTCCTTGTACATCGGGTCATTCTTATCTTTAGGAATATTTCCTGAAGATGATGCAATATTTTCGGCTATTAGCCTCTGGTTTCCCATTTGGGTGAGTGTTCTTCCTCTCCTCCCCTATAAGGAAAGGGATTCTTTCCCCTTGGAATCATTCCTAAAAAATGATAATATAAGCTAAAAGCTTGTTGATCTGGAGTTTAATCCTTTTCGATTAATGTTTATAATGACTAATCATGTGATTAATATTATTTATGATATTTTCATTTTCTATTATCAACATAATCGATTGAAGCATTTCAATCTCTTTAACAATTCTTCTAGAAAATGAAATCATTTTGGGAATACCAAAACGATTATTACTATGTCTATGAATAGGTGCGGGTCTATAAACCCTAACACCATTGGGTCCTGCTAAAGGGGGGTTGTAACTTCCCTGCCTATTTGGAAAATTGCCTTCCATCCTGTAAAAATTCACGAGTAAGACAATCAAGAAAACTATTATCTTTTCCATTTTTATATTGTATTTCAAAATCAAAAGGAGCTAAATGAGCTTGCCATCTAGCAAACATTTATTTCGAAACATGTTTAAAATCTTTTTGAAACATGAATTTTGCTGATTGACAATCAGTTTTTATTAAAAAAAAATTGATTGTACAAATTATCTTGAAATTTCCGAACACATTTAACAATTGCTAAAATTTCTTTAGCAATAGTAGCATAGTTTATCTGATTATTATTGCATTTCCCTGAGTGGAATCTAACAAGATATTCTTGTTTATCATGAGGATAAATTTGTTTTAAAATTTCTCCATAACCAATATTAGAGGCATTAGTTTCAATAACTTTTTCCCAATTAGGATTTGCCAGCATTAAACAAGGAAGATTATTAACCTTTTCTTTAATCTTTCTAACTGCTTGGGTACGATCTTCATGCCATGGTTTAGGAATCATTTTTAATCTATCATATAAGAAAGTAGTATCTTCAGCTATTTTTTTTTTATATGGGGATATATAATTTAAAATTCTTAAAAAATTTAGTAGTTGAGTTTTATCAATAATAACATCAGGGAATTTTGATGCAAACTCTATGCTTCTATTTATAGGAACTATTTTTTTTTTCTCCATACTATGACCTAAAAATCTAACTTTAGTCTGAAATTGTGCCGTCTTTGGTCTGGATATAACTAGACAACTTTGGATGATAATTTTCTTAAAGATATCAAGATATTTAAAATGTAATTCAATAGTTTTAGAAAACATTAGAATGTCATCAATATAGACTACAATAAAATCACTATAAGGTATAAATATATCATTTATGATATTTTAAAGTTTTGATGGTGTATTTTTTAATCCAAATGGAAAAACATTCCATTAATATTGTCCTATAAGAACATTGAAAGTAGTTTTATATCTATCTGCTTTAGAAATTTGGATTTGCCAATATCCAGAATTTAAATCAAATTTTGAAAATATGATAGCATCATGCAATCTATCAAGTAAATCCATTTTATTGGGTATAGGGTACCTAGTCCATTTCAAAACTATGTTAAGAGGTTTATAATTAATTACAAGTCGAGGGACTCCTCTTTCTTGTTCTGCATATTTATTAACATAAAAGAGTGTGCATGACCATGGAGATTTTGATTGTCTTATTAATCCTTTTTGTAAGAAAGAAGCAATTTCTTTTTAACATAATTCTAAATATTTAGAATTCATTTGGAATGGTCTGGATTTAGTGGGAATTTTCTTCTCATTAAAATTCTCTTCGTATGGAAGAGAAACAATATGCTTTTTATGTTCAAAAATACAGTAGGATGATCATTACAAATTTGTATAGACAATTGATGAATTATTAGTTTTATTTTTCTTGTAATTTAGGATTTTCTAATTTTTCTTCAATCGTAAGAATATTTATTTCTTGTTTAAGAAAATTCATTTGTTGATCCTTTGCAACAAGCAATTCTTTAATTTCATTAAGAACTCTTGTAAAAGTTTCAATTATAAATTGAAAAGTTATTTCTTTTCCTTCAAAAGATCCTATAAGTCCTTTATCATCTATATGTTTTATGGGAAAAGTTTTTTCAAAAAAGATGTTCTAGGAATTACTTGGTTTGTAATGTTCTTAACAAGTAAAAAACTAGTAGGAATACAAGTTTTATTTTGCAAAGATATGCTTTAGGGATTTTTTATCTTATATTCATCTTCTAATTAATAGCAGAACTAAGCGAATGAGTAGTTTTATAAAAATACCGGGTTCAAATAATTCCTTCTTGTATAAGTTTAGATTTGCACCACTATCAATCAAAGCTGTTAATTCTTTTCTAAAATTATTACCAATTAATAAAGTTATTTTCACAAACCATTTTTGCGAAGTAACCATTTCTAAGGTCGAAAGAAAATTTTCTTCTTCAGTAAACATGATTTGATCGTCAAAATAATTTTCATGAAATTGCAGCAATTGTTTTCCTTTATTATGAATTTCCAATTTTGTTACTCTTTCATCAAGAAATCTATTTTCCTGTTTTAAATCACTAATTTCCTTTTTTAAATTATTGATCTCCTGCACTATGTCTTGAACTATAGTAGGGGTTTCAATTTTTTGTCCTTATTTAGAATCCTCTGGACTCCAGCCATAGTGTAAAGTTGTTGTAATCTATAAAAATGTCTGATTAGAATTACTATTATTATTATCAGAAGTACTTGGTTCATTAACAATTTGATCAAAATCTTTGTCCTTATCTCAAGGTCTTTAATATATTCAATAATTCTAGTACATTATTATAATTTGACATATTAATTTCTAAATCTTTAAATTGTGAAAGAATTTGATAAAATTCTTCATCATCATTATTATTATCTTGTTTTAAGCAGGGTTTACCTTCTTGACAATTCTTACAACAAAATTGATCAGATTCTGAAATATATGTTCTTTCCTATTAAAAACTTGTATTTTTTCAGAATCAGAAGAATTACTCGTACTATCTGAGTCAGATTCTTTTGTATCAGTATTTAATAATAATTTTTATAATATTTATTTAAGATCATTATCTATGTTGAGACTATATATCTTTTGTCTTGTTGTACAGTTTTTATAATAATGTCCCATTCTACCGCATTTAAAACATGCTTCAGGATTATTAAATTGGGTTCTTCTATCTTGTTTTGCTTTTTCTTCTTCCTTCTATGAGAAGGGTGTTGTTTTACAACTTTTTCTTCTTTTTTTTTAAATTTCTATAAGGCTTACTATTAGATGGAACATCCATTCCAAACTGACCACAAAATTGCCCTAGCTTTCTTTCTTTCATTCAAATGATGTTTTTTAATCTATTGGTTCAATTTTATTTCATTACAAAGAGATAGCCCTACTTTAATACAAGTACCTATTAATTTACCAAAAGTAAGTTTTACATAATCAATATTTATGTCTTCTTTACGAAGAGCTTTCCTAACTATTTCAGCAAATAAAGGAGATAGGCCATCAATAAATTTATATTTCCAATGAGAGCTATTAGACTGTGGGAGTTCCATGACTTTACTAAGAAAAACATCTTTATACCATCTAAAAGATGTTAAAGTATGACATCTTGAATTTTGTGAAAGAGCCCTAATATTTTTGCTATTATCAGACCACCATCCTGTAAAATGTTCAATAATATCAATAATGAGTGTATAAACTGCATTCTCGACTTGATTACCATCTTCAAATTTCATAGTACTTAAAAATGTTTTTTACTAGATTGAGTAATATAATTATCCCACCATCGTTTTAATTGACTTGTGAACCCAACAACTATCATATTAGCAATTGCTTTCCGCTATTACCATTGTTCTTACAAATAGTACTATACATAAGCAGTCTATGAATAGAATTATAAATCTACCGTTCTATAAATCTATCAATCGTTTGTTTATAATTCTCATTTTCACTTATATCCTGCTCAAATTTACCTAGAGTATTAAGTTTTAAATTTTTAAATTTTTTATCTAGCATTTTTTCTAGATCTGTTTGCCAATTTAATTTAAAATGCTTTATATCAGGTGGGGTTTGGATACTAGGAGAAGTTGTAATTTCTTCTTTTATGGTAATGAATGCGTTATGAGATTTTAACTGGTTTATATAACTAATTATTAACTCGACTCTATTATGCAAGAAGGTAATTTGTTCTCCAAGGACATTTAAATACATGTTACCATAATTTTGTTGTTTTAGAAGATTATTAATATGCTCTGTAGTTATTTGTATAGTATTATCCTCAAATAATATGGTAAATGCAAAAAAATATATGTTGTTTTCATTGTTTTCATTATGATATGAAGTTTTTTGTGGATATACTATTTTTAAAAGTTTTCCATTAGCAAGTTTATAATTTCTTACCATTATAGAACTGTTGAGCAGCATAAACTCTTTATACTGTATTATCTTTATGTATTTTTAATTCTTTAATTCTTTCTTGTTTAGGCTTATGAGTAGAAGATTCTTTAGTTGGTTCTCTTGTTTGAGAAGTAGACTCTAGATGGAGATCTGACTATATAATCAATTGCTGATATACGAGAGTAAAAAGATTGTGATTTGCTTAACCTAGATCCAGGTCTTATTTGTCACGACCCGAAAAATTACCCTTTTATTTTATTAAAATATATTGGACCGAAGCGCACAACGGTAATAATTTTATTGCAAATATATAATAATATAGAAATTTAGTACAACATAGTGAAATCGTAGTAGTACAAAAGCTGTTGTACGAGTGAAAATAATAACTTTAGCTAAATAAAAGCTCTGTAATCCCCTCCCGATGCCTTCCTCCTGATGGGTTAGAATGTTTTTGCCTAGAAAAAATGCGTTCATAATACATGTCAACACAACTGTTGAGTAGAAATTTTACTTAGTCACATAAGGTGAAGGTGTGTGTTTAGGTGAACATAATCACAAAATTTCACATAAAGATCACAATTTTATGCTTTAGGCAAGCATATACTTGACATAATAAGGCATGAACATAAACTAGAGCATATAGATTACACTTAAGGAGTAGTTTAAACATAAATGCAAGCATAAACAAGTAGACTTATGGAATCAAGCAAAATTCCTACCTTTCAAATTTTTTAGGGACAAAAGAGGGCATATAAAGGGTTATATGGAAGGCTAATAGGTATATATGGATGAAAATAGAAGGGTTTGTATATATATATATATATATATATATGTGGGTGGAAGATAGGCTATAAATAGGAAGTGTTTTGGGTATTGAGAGTAGAATAAATGTGGGGGTGTATTTTTAGGCGGGATTTTGGATGAAAATGGGGTTGGAGTTGAGGTCTATTTATAGAGGAGGAAAGGAGAAATAGCTAATATTATAACAAAATAAATAGATAATCAATCATTCTATATGATTATTTATATGTACACATTACTATATTAATAACCTAGTATATATATATATATTTATGTATGTGGACATGTAGGTGTATATGTAGATATATATATCACCACTAGTCTATTTATGTGGATATGTGTGTGGATATGTAGATGTAGAAATCACCACTAGGTGATATATGGATGTGTGTGTGTATAAGTAGATATATAAATTACCACTAGTTGATATATGGACATATGTGTGTACATGTAGATATATAAATTACCCCTAATATATATATGGATGTGTGTGTGTACATGTAGATAGATAAATCACCAAGTATAAATATGTATTGGAGGAGATATTCTTGCAAAACAATTGTAAAATATACTAAAAATCTAGACTTTATATTTATCATTTAATTAAAATCCGAAAATTGGTTTATAAATAATTAAGATTTGAAAATTATGTTAATAAATAATTAAAATTTGAAAATTATACATATAAAATCAGAAAATATATTGTTGTATTTATAAACTTTGAAAATTACATATTTTCATATAAAATCCGAAATTTAACATTGAAGTTGCAAACATTGAATAATTTATTTAGAAAATTCGAAATAAAATAAAATAAAATAATTACATGTCTAAAATATATATTGTATTATTTTTAGAAAAGAATAATTATTAAACAAATTTTCCAAAAATAACAATCACAATTCAAAATTAATACTTTAAGGTCTAAGTTATAAAGTAATTTTAAAGAATAAAATTCCAAAATCATAAAAATTTTAGGAATTAAAAGATTTTATATCAAATATTTTGCATGAAACATAATATATAATAAATTTTAAAATACTAGGAAGTACCACGGCATTACATTATTAATCTTCTATTGTCTTCAAATTGTATTTTGACAACTCCTTCATAGGTTTGTATAACGTCTGCGAGATGATTCTGAGTATCAGGCTGAGCTAGAACAAAGTTTTCTCTTATCCAATGTTTAGGAAAATTTATTTCTTCACATTTAATCGCTCTTCTACTAGTAATATTAGATTTACCAAAATTGGTTTCAAATAAAATAGTTTCATTCAGTGGTTTATTTACCATTCTACATTGTGGATTTAGTACGTGTAGTGGTTATACTAAATTCTATAACAAACACATGACTTTTGATCTCGGAGCATAATTATAACCATGTGTTTTAACATTTAGGGTTAAAGCATCCAAAATATTAGTTTCTGTTAAAGATAGCTGCAAATTAGGATAAACAATAAACTAAACTGGACCTTGAGCCAAATTAGATTGTATTACACCCATTAAAGATTGTATCCATTTTAAATTGCGAGCATCTCTTAAAGCTGCTATGAAGCTTTTCGATAATCCTTAAAGTGTAAGGGGTTTAAAGGCTATTTTTACTAATCCTATATGTATAAATTTACGTGTAGACCTATATCGGTCTAAATCACTGTCATTTAACAATTTTATAATCATTCATCATTATCTAATGAAATTGTTTCTTCAATAGTACCTAATAGATATATTGTCTTTAGTTTGACTTTAGAAATAGTCCATTTATTAAGAAGATCTAAATTTTGGGGAATATCATTTTCCTCCTTTACACTAATTTTAACATCATCCTTTCCTCTAACTAAATTCGTGATAACAAAAATGTGTTGAATTACATTACCTATATATCTTATATATCATGGATATATAATATACATGATTAGACATATAAATATATAAATAATAAAATAGATACATCATACGTATTGATGTTGATTTTGTATTCGTTCTTGATGTGGTAAATGATTTTTTTTATTAAATCTTTATGTAATATTATTTTAGTTCTTATATGTACACTCCAATATTTTGAAGTTAATACAAGTTATTGGGGTTTCTTTTTTTACATAGAAAAATTCATTTTTATTTTATTATTGAAAACTATACAATAAAAGTAATGAGTACTTGAATAAGTTTAAGAAAAAAATACTAGTTAATGTATAGACATAGGACATAAATTATGAAAGAAAATATAATTTTTTAAAGTGAAACAAAAAAAAAAGAAATAATTGGCCCACTGAGCCAGTCGGGCTTAGCCCGAAAAGGCTCGGTCTAGGCACAACGCAACCTAACTTAGGGCTGTCAATGGAGCGGATTTTAATCCGAATCCGATCCGAGTCCGATCCGAATTTTAGCATATTCGACCGATTAAAATATTCGATGGGTCAGATCCGATAGTAAATATCCGTAATCCGAAATAAATGGGTTGGATTTGGATTCAATGAATCCGATCCATTAAAGATCCGAATCCGAATTTTTATATTATATTTTATTAAATTTATACATTATATATAATACAATAGTAATAAAGATACTTCAATGTAATATATATGTCATTATAATTAATAATATATTATTTATTAATTTTTAAGGTACTTTTTTTTAACAAAACATTATATAGTTTTATACATATTCTAAAATATTTTTCTACATTATTTAATTTTATTTGTAACATAAAGAGGCGTTTTTTTATAGAATACTAATTAATTAGTCTATATATTAAAGATCTCTATTACATACACCATATATACACATATAGGATATGTTATTAGAGATATCTATTATATACTATCATTAAATGAACAACTAATAATCTCTATAGTTATTAGAGATCTTTACTAAATATATTATACATAAACGTATTTATATATAATTCTAATTATATATTGTCATTAAATGAAAGATTAAATATGGTGCATAATTATTAAAGATCTCTTATATATATAATATATTTTTACACATTTATATATTTATATATTAAAGAATTTTTTATTATTTATTTTTTGATCCAATCATAAAAAATTTTGTCATATCGGATCGGATCGGATTTTTTTATCGGATCTCGGATTTATTCCGGATTCGGATTCGGAATAAAGACTAAAGATCCTATAGGATTTCGGGTCGGATTCGATAGTCAGTCCTTGTAATCGGATTCGGATCCGGATTGCACTGATTTGCTCCAGATCCGATCCATTGACAGCCCTAACCTAACTAACTTGAGTTCATGGGCCGAGCTAGGCCCAGCCTCACCCCTCTAAGCCCAGCTACCCAAATATGGACTCGGTCTGGCCCGACCCACTATAATAACTGGGCTTGGGCGGGTCTAGGCCGGGCCAACCCAGCCCAACCCATTTGACAACTTTGGTTAGCTACTGCATAGCTACGGATATTCCGTAACCATATATTCTTCTTTTAAAAATTCAAAAACCATACCTACGAAATAGCTACGGAGTTTCCATAGCTAAGTGGGAAAATTCTTAGCTAATTGCAATCGTGAAACTATGCATTCACTTATAAAATAGATGTTTTTATCAATTATTCAACTCAATTGGCTTAGTTTTACACGCAACATTCCAAATTATCAATAACATTATATTTTATTAAATTATTAATTTCAATATAGTCTAAATCACTACAGGAAAAACGGCGGTTTCCGGCGGAAATATTCTGGGGGAATATTCCGCAGGAATAAAACCGGGGGAATTCCGGCGGGCACGGCGGAAAGTAAAAAACCGAGGGAAATTCGGGGGAAATTTCTCCCAGTTTTTTTTTGAAATTTTTAATAATAAACCGGGGGAAATCCGCGGGAAAATTTCCCCCAATTTTTTTTTTGAATTTTTTAATAAGAAACCGGGGGAAATTCGAGGGAAAATTTCCCCCGTTTTTTTTTAATTTTGTTTTTTAAAAAAACCAGCGGAAATTTTGGGGGACATATTCCCCTGATTTTTTTTTTAATTTTGTTTTTTAAAAACACCGGCGCACATTTTGGGGGAAATATTCCCCCAGTTTTTTTTAAGTATTTTTAAATACAAAACCGGGGGAAAATCCGGGGGAAATTTTTCCCCGGATTTTTTTGGAACTTTTTTTCTAATAAACCGGCGGAAATATCGGGGAAAATATTCCCCCAGGTTTTTTTAAATTTTTTTTATATTAAACCGATAGAAATAACGGGGGAAATATTCCCCTGGTTTTTTTTTAAAAAAAATTAATACAAAACCGGGGGATTTTCCGGGGGAAATTTTCCTCCGGTTTTTTTTTCGAATTTTTCTGTAATAAACCGGCGTCAATTCTGGGGGAAATATTCCCCCGGTTTTTTTTGAATTTTTTTTCCTATGAAACTGGCAGAAATTCCGGGGGAAACTGTCCCCCGATTTTATTTTTGAATTTTTTTGATAACAAACTGGGGGAAAATCCAGGGGAAATATTCCCTTGGTTTTTTTTAAATTGTTTTACAAAAATCGGGGAAATTCCAGGGGAATATTTCCCCCGATTTTTTTCCTTGAATTTTTACAATTTTTTGTAATAAATAACTATGAAAAAATCGGGCGAATATTTTTTTTAAATGAGGTTAATTAATTGTTTGAATTGTTTTAGAGTGTACTTTTATATTTTCTTTTAATTTACAATAATAACCAAATAAAATGAAAGACAATTGTCTTTAAATATAATTTTGTCTTGTTGTGTTCTTTAATAAACAAATAAGATAGAGAATTTTAAGTTTTGTTATAGGATCTGATATACAAAGTCCAAACCCAAATCCGATAACATAATTCGACAAGTGATCAATCCAATTTGAGATCCTATAAAATCAAGATCTATAAATACTAAACTCAAATTTGACTAAGATCCAAAAACACGATAACGTGTTTAACAAATTCTAGTCGATTAAAAATGAAATATTATTAAAAACCTAAAAAATCAAATAAAATGAGCATTAGTATAGTGATGGACAGAAAAATGATAGTCTTTCAAGGATAGTATACATTCAAAGCATGTTTACTTGAAATTAAACGAGAATACGTTAATAGAAAAGTACCAAAAATTATAATAAGTGCATATATTATATGTAAATTAACATATATTACATTTTGATTAAGAGGCTTTAGTATTATTTTATAGGAATTTTTACTAAGTATGGGGTGTTTGAATTTTTATATTTTATATTTAAGTAAGTGAATTTTCCCCCCCCCCCTCTCTCTCAATTTGAATTGTTCTTTTATTGATTATAAATGACCTTATCATCTATTTATTTATATTACCTCATTAAATAGATAATGGAGTTTTCTTTTGAACTTTAACGCACCTTTGCCTAAGCCACTTAATTTAGTTTACTATTCTATGACTTGATTTTTTTTAATTATTTTACTTTTAGGTTTAAATTAATTTATATAATATTTATTCAGTGCTCAATTAAACTTAATGTGTTGAAATAATTCGATTATTTACTGGGCAATTAGCTGAATAGTAGAATCTCTTTGTAGTTAGTTCCATAGTACATGACAACAGGTATGAGTTGTCTCGTATCCCTTATTGGTATGTTCCTCTTGTTAGACGAGATGGTAATAATCTTAGGTGATTATATTTTCTTGCTAAGAAGTCTTTTGATATCTGCATGTTATTATTCCTTTTTTTTTCTTATGTTGGGCATTGATTCTTTATGAATAGTATTATCTTTTTATCAATTACTTCCTATTTACTAAAGATGTTTACGCCAAAAAATCATGACACGATAATAAAAATTTTGATTTGGTTATGTTTCCCTGAGACATTTTTATTAAACTCTTTAGAGTTAAATCAAATATTTTCTTTTGAAACATATATATTTTTAAAATTTACACAAAAAATTTAATCGTTTTAGACGATCATATCAAAGGGACAGGACTTATTTTGGTCATGGATAGATTATAATATGGAAAAAAATTATATGTGCTACGTATTTTTATATTTTGCAATCTATTTTATTTATTACTTTTTATAATTTAAATAATTATGATTTAAATAAGTTGAAATATCGAAAGCATATGTAAAGATTTAACTCATAAATTGAATACATAATATGAACTAAGAGTTGAAAAATACATCTAAAATTTCATAAAATATATATATTCATAACATATAAAGAATAGAACAAAGAAAGAAAACACAAAAATTATACTACCAATAAGTTATAACTAATATATCAAACATAATAAAAATATCAAATTTAGTATATTTAAATTATTTTATGCAAAATAATACTTATATTTATAATTAATATACATGTCAAACATATTCATACCCTCGATTTTTTTTTTAAAATTTTTTCCCCGAAAACCAGGGGACATTCCCCCCGGTTTATTTTTTAAATATTTTTCCCCGAAAACCGGGGGAAATTTCCCCTAGTTTATGTTTTTGAAATTTTTCCCCCGTAAACCGGGGGACATTTCCCTCGGTATTTTTTTAAAAAAAATTTTCCCCCTAAAATCGGGGGAAAACCAGGGGAAATTTCCCCTCGTTCTCCCCTCCTTTTTTTTTGCCTAACTCCTTCTCCTCTCATTTCTCCTCCATTTCTTTTTCTCTCAATTTCGATGGTATTGATGAAATTATACAGTTAATGTCTGAAGTAATGCCTAGCCCGCATGACCTCCCAACAACCTTTTATGAGGCGCAAAAACTTGTAAAACGATTGGGTTTGGTTAGCTACAAAATTGATTGTTGTGTCAATGGATGCATTTTGTATTATAAAAATAATTCTACTACGATGGAATGTAAATTATGTAGTGCTCCAAGATATCGAGGAATTCCAGCTAGAAGTCAAGGCCGACGTAAACACATCCCCATTAAGCGAATGCATTACCTACCACTAATCCCACGATTAAAACGTTTGTATGCATCTTTGAGTTTAGCACCACACATGCAATGGCATGTTGAACATCGCCAACCGGAAGGGGTTATGTGTCACCTAGCTGATGGAAATGCATGGAAAAATTTTGATGAAGTTTATCCTGATTTCGCTGTTGAACCTAGAAATGTTAGACTTGCTTTGTGTTCTGATGGATTTACTCCTTATTCTCAATCAGCATCGCCTTATTCATGTTGGCCGGTGATTGTAACACCATATAATTTGTCACCCGAGATGTGTATGTCAATGCCTTATATGTTTTTGACATGCATAATTCCCGAGCCAAAAAATCCGAAAGCTAACATTGGCGTGTATTTGCAACCACTTATTGATGAGTTGAAAGAACTTTGGGATGTGGGTGTTGAGTCGTATGATGTATCAAAAAACAAAATTTTATGATGAGAGCTGTGTTGATGTGGACAATTCATGATTTTCCTGCGTATGAGATGCTATCTGGTTGGATGACTGCTGGTAAATTAGCATGTCCATATTGTATGGGTTATAGTAATGCCATAATATTGAAACATGGAAGGAAAAATACATGGTTTGATTGCCATCTACAATTTATTGAAATGAATCATCCTTTTCGACGAAACAAAATGAATTTCAAGAAAAATAAGACTGAGTTCGATCCGGCACTACCGAAAGTTGATAGTCATCAAATGGTAGAACTTGTACAATGGTTACCGAAAATTACCGAGCACCCGCATATGGATAAGTTACTCGGGTATGGTATAACGCAGAATTGGACAAAACAAAGTGTATTTTGGGAATTACCATATTGGAAAGATGTTTTAATTCGTCATAACCTGGATGTTATGCATATTGAAAAAAGTGTGTTTGATAACATTTTAACACAGTAATGGACATCAAAGGAAAAACTAAAGACAATGCAAATGCACGGATGGATATCGTTGAACTTTGTATGCGGCGTGAGTTAAAATTGGTGCAAAAGTCAAGCGGGCAATGAGAAAAGCCAAAAGCTAAGTCCACCTTCACGTTAGACCAAAAGAGATCAATATGTGAGTGTATTAAACAACTAAAAATGCCAGATGGGTATTCCTCAAATTTAAGTCATTGTGTAGACTCACAAGCAGCCAAAATTCATGGCATGAAGAGTCATGATTGTCATATATTCATGGAACAATTATTGCCCATTACATTCAAGGAATTGCCCGACGATATTTGGAAGCCATTAGCTGAATTGAGTTAATTTTTCAAAGATTTGTGTTCAAGTACATTGAGGCACGATGATCTTGACAAGATGGAGAAAAATATTCCAATAATTTTATGCAAATTAGAATGAATTTTTCCTCCAACATTTTTCGATGTAATGGAGCATTTACCTGTTCACTTGATCGATGAAGCTCGGAATGGTGGTCCAGTGCAATTTAGATGGATGTATCCGTTTGAAAGGTAGATCATATATTTTTATAAGTACATTGCATAACTTAAATTATCTTATGCATTGTTATTAATTACATAAAAATTATCGTTAATAATGTTATAGGTATTTGGGCAAGAAAAAAAAAATAGTTAAACAAAAAGCTCAAGTAGAAGGGTCTATATGTGAGGCCTATCTCCGGCGTGAGACTGCAAATTTTTGCTCCTTCTACTTTAATTCCCACGTGCGGTCAATGAGTACGCGCTTACCACGGAACGATGATGGTGGTGTTGATGTTTCGGTACCATCAACTTTGTCGGTTTTCAATGAACCAGGTTGTCCATTAGGAGCATGTAAGGAACGCTATTTTAAGAGTTTGCAGGAGTATAACTCCGCTAAACTACATGTGTTGTTAAATTGCGATGAATTCGAAATTTATATCAAGTAAGTATCACATTTAATAAATTAAATTTATTTTATGCCTTGTATATGATTATCAAAAATTCTAAATTAAATCTCGTCAAACGTAGCTATTTTCGACAACATTATAGGATCGCAGAAGTTGACACAAGTGATCGGATAGAAAATGAATTCGCAGATTGGTTCAATTCGCATGTAAGTGTGTAAATTGCATATACATTGTTGTTGACGTTAATTATATACGTTTCATTATATAGGTCCTTGAACTGAATAATGAAATGTTGTCAATATTTTTGAAACAACTTGCGCTAGGGCCTAATTTCTGTGTGAGGACATATTCGATATATATTGTGAATGGTTTCAAATTTCACACATGATCATGGAGTGAAGGTAAAAAAATAATGAATTGTGGCGTATGGGTGAAAGGCGGTTACGATGGCGATTTCGGCGAAGATAACTACTATGAAATTTTGAATGAAATTCTTGAATTGGAGTATACAGGGGAACCATTAAAAAAAGTGGTGTTGTTCAAGTGTGATTTGTTTGATCCCACTCCACATAGAGGAACGCGCATTGCACACCCAGAATGTAGTATTATTGAGGTGAAACAGACGGGCAGATATAGAAAATATGACCCTTTCATAATCGCCTAACAAGTGCGCTAAGTTTATTTTGTTGTGTACCTAGGCCGTATTCGTGGCAAGACCCAATGGTTCGCTGTAATTAAAAGTAAAACTAAAGGCAGAGTTGAAACTCCTGGTGGATTGGAGGAGGCTTACCAAAATGATATGTGCCAGGTTATGAACTCTTCTAGTGATGATGGAGTACCCACTTTGTGTGATGAAAATGTTGGCTTGGATACTATTCAGCAAGTCGAACTTGAGGTTCACGAGGAGGATGAAGAGGAAAATAATGAGGTCTCGGCCGACGAAGAATATAGTGAGAATGATGAGGATCATGAGGAAGACTTGGCGTTAATGAACGATTCAAATAATGATAGAGACAGTGATTATGGTTCATTTGATTTGAAATTGTTGATTGTTAATGATTGAATTCTTATGTAATACTTTATATTAATGTAATTATGTATCTTTCTAATTAATATAAGTATGCAATTCATCTATTAATTTATTTTAACGACAAAAATTTAGATGTAACCGCGGAAACGCTCTGGATCAAGTAATGCCATACGGGGTAGAGTTAATTCTTCACAATCATATGTACCCACCACTCTTCCTTTATCACATGACTTAAAACAATCCTCCAATTATCAATGAACAAATGAACAACACAGCATACCATCATGTTGCATCGGCTCCACTGCAATTCATGCCGACCACATCTGTCGGTAGACATAGTCCACCGATTAGTTCACCTAATCCATCTGCTCAAGATGCATACAGCATTCTGGATCCTCCAACTACACAACGAGCTGTACAAAAGCTTTTCTTGGAGTCGGCTCCGAATTGGTAAGAGAGAATTTAATATGTTAAGTTTAAATGTATTATAATAACTTAATTGTAATTGATATGACGTGTATATATACTGTATGTGCAGTAGCTTCGCCCCCGCCAACCATGGAGCTCACACTATAGGTACCGTATTGAAGAGTCGAATGACTGAGTTTGTTCCTACATTCAAATATGTTAGCGCGGAGCTTTTTGATACGTGGTTTGAGGAGTGAAAGGTTCGCATTTTCTTTTGTATATTGATTATATGTAACACGTAACACGTAACACATATAAATTTTTATGCATGTTGTAATCTTCTAAAATATAACATATACAAAAATATGTTGAGTGGGATCCTGCGCACGAGTATCATATGAAAAGGGCTTTTGGAAGCCGTAGTTCAAGGAAACTGTCGCAGCTATATGAGTATTTCAGGGAAGTTGGGACGTGTGACACCCTCCTCGCTAGGATCTTCCTATACGAGTAGGGCTCACTCAACGATGTTGCTGAGTGCTTATTTTTTTTCGAGTGGTACCCGATACTTGCATACTTATTTTACCCAATAACAAAATTGCGATAAAATAAACACGCAATTGACATACATAGAATTAATTGGTAATAATCTATCAAAGTACAACACTTTAAATAGCGAGCTTCTGTTTCCCATTTAACTAGCGAATCTTTTATACAGAATAAAGGCCTATATACTAATGACTTGTGACACACCGACCGCCTTAACCGAGTTCCCTCAATCTAATTTCCTAAAACTGAGGCAATGAACAGAAACAAACGAGGGGTTAAGTCCAAATGACTTAGTGAGGCCAAATACAGATAAGTATATATGCAGAAAATAAGATCCATAAAACCAATAAAGTAATGAATCACGGAAAAGTGCATTGTAGTATGAAGAGCGTACATACAAACTGAACAAGATGGATAGTGAGCCATGAACGGAATCTCCAACCTTATAACTACCCAAAACAGATAAAGATAACAGAAACCCTTATGCCTCCCTTGTCAAGGAGCGACCTCGACATTAAATTGAACGGAGATGTATCACGCGTCCGTACAATACATCGCTCCAATCCCTACTACAGTCATCCTCCGGCTGTATATAGAAATTGGTTTCACGGAATGGTATCATATAAAAGGTTCCATCGACGGTCCGTACCGCCCAATAGAATTCCCCTTATAAGTACCTGGGCCCAACTTCCCAAGGGCGTCCCCAAGGGTAAACAGATATAACAGAATAGATATGGCTCACAAACTGTTGATAAAGCAATAACTTGTTTTTACACCCGAGATACATAGAAATATAATTAAAATATGATATCCCAAAGGTGTCAAAAATCATTTCGAAATAGATACAACTGGCAATATCAGATAATGCAATATTTCGGAAATAACTTGACTTGTAATTTGGAGAAACATTTTGTTGAAACGCGAGGAGCAAGATATAATTTTAAAAAGATCGGATAACAGAAATATGATAGGGTAGGCTATACAAATAATAATATTTATAGCATATAGTTCATTGCCCCAGCAAGGAATGTAAAAGGCACTCACCTTAGGAGCTTATCAAGTTTATAGACTTGGTTTGACTAGATCGACTAGGTAGCTACCTTTTCAAGAGTGTTTGAGGAAATAGGGGGATATATAGAAGGTTAATATGTATATATGTATGTAAAAAGAAGGGTTTATATGCATATATATATGGGTAAGAGATATTCTATAAATATGGAGTGTTTTGTATGTTGAGAGAAAGGTTAGTGTGGGTGGGTTTGTCTTACGCGGGATTTATTGTGTGTTGTGGGATGAAAATGGGGTGTCAAGCTCTCCTATTTATAGCAATTGTTGCAAGAAATAGGATTATTATATTCTTTATGTCATTTTCTAATTCTTATTATCTTATCCAAACCTTATCATAATCTTATCTAATCATATCCAATCTTATCATAATCCTATCCAAATCTTATCTAATCTTATCTAAATCTTATCTAATCTTATCATATCATAATCTTATCTAAATCTTATCCAAATCTTATCCAAATCTTATCTAAATCTTATCCAAATCTTATCTAATCTTATCTTAATCTTATCCAAATCTTTATCTAATCCTATCAAATCTTTTCTTAAATTTTATAAATACAAGTGTCCCAACACATGGAATAAAATAAAATAACCCTACTATATTATTATAATTAATTTCGAAATTAATTAATATATATTCTATATTTATATTTTTGATCTTATATTTATGTATATAACATACAAAGTTTCAATTTTTATATGTACAAATATGATTTTTTTCAGTTTTTAGACACATATACTACAGAAGTTTGGTTTCTATGCCTGTATTTCATAGGAAATGGTTTTTAGTTAGTATTATTGTACCTATTTCATATTTATAAAAATTGGGATGTTACAGGACGCGATCGGCGTGGATAGTGCCCCAAATATGGGACCAATTGAACACCTACTGGGCTTCAGAGAAATTCAAACAACAAACCGAACAGAATAAAAAGAATAGAGAAGTGGGTGGTGGAGCATGTTATGGTGGCGGGCTGAAGTCACTAGCGACGAAAAAACTTGAGATGGTATGTTATTTATTATTTATTTATTATTATTATTATTGTTATTATTAATTTTATTTTTTGATTATCTAAGAGGCCGAGTGTCAACGTGAGGTCAACTATCATGAGGTGGTTCAAAAGTGTTATACGAGATCACTTCGACTTGACGAGATTACCGAGGGTGACGAGGACGAAGGGAGCACGACCAATAATGTGGTTTGGCCAAATCAAAATGCCAAACAAGTCCACGTGTGTATACAATCTATTAATTTACATATTTAATTAACTAATTATACAAACTTGCATGAATTAAATTTCAAATGTTTAATATAATTTATTTAATTTCATGTAGGAGAACTACTAATCATTGTTGTAAGCCCAGGAACAATCAATAGCAGTAGGGTTGAGCGATGAAACTACACAACAGTCTAAACACGAGTTGTTTATGCAGGCGGTTGGACCCCCGAATAGAAAGGGCCGCCAAATCGGGCTGAACTACATTGTTTGAGAAAAGAGGGGGCAACACTTATTCGGAAGTTCCTCATCACGTACTGGTCCTTTTAATTCCGGAGCAGATGTAGAGGCCCAGTTGTCACAACTCAGAGATCATATTGACACTTATATCTCATCTCATAAAGAAGAGATCACCCAATTAAAGACACAAAATGACACAATTGTGTCAATGATGCAACAACTGTACACTGGACTTGCGAGCAATTGCCCGTTCGCCTCCGGAGCAACTCCCCAGTCATCTCGTCGGCGTCGTCCCACGGGCAATACGTCCCACGATACATGTCATGATCCTGATCAAGGATTTCCCGCTCCACACATGTTCGCACCACAACCAAATATGAATCCCATCAATGTCGGAGATGACAACGAAAATGACATCAACTATTTTGAGGATGACGATGAGGAGGATGAGTAGACACATTTGATAGTTTAATTTGTCGTATGAACAATGTTTTTATTTGCTTGGTGTATTTGTATTTTATATTTGAATTATATTTCAAACAATATAGGATAATATTGCATATTTGTCAATTTACTTTAGCTTTTTGTATTTTTGTTTATTTTACGTGTTTGTCAATATTAGCATTTTGCATTATTAGAATATTATACATGAAATTTATAAATAAAAAAAATTATAATGGACTGATTTTGGGCATGCAATTATTATATTTTAAAAACAAATATAACACTGGGGGAAAACCGGGGGAAATTTCCCTCGATCCAAATTAAATTATTTTTTTTAAAAATATTCCGGGAGAAACCAGAGGAAGTTTCCCCCAGTCTAGGCCCGAATTAAAATAATTGTTTTTTAAAAAATTTCGGGGGAAAATCGGGAGAAATTTCCCTCGGTATATTTAAATTAATTTTTTTTAAAAAATGTTCGGAGGAAAAGTTTTAATTAAATTATTTTTTTTAAAAAATATCCGGGGGAAAAAACCAGGGGGAAATTCCCCCGGTTTGACTTTTTTTTTAAAAAATAAACCGGCGGAAAAACTGGCAGAATATTCGGCCGGTTTTTTCGCCGGTCGTCGAGGTTCTTGTATTCCGGCGGAAAAACCGGGGGAATTCCGGCGCTAAAAAATCCGCCGGTTTCACGATTTTCCGCCGGATTGCCGCCGGATTTTTCCCGCGGTTCTCAACGTTTTTCCTACTGTGAATTATGCAATTAAACCAATTAATTTAAAAACATCTAACTTATATTCAACTAATAACGTCCAAGAGAATTGAAAAATACTTTTAAATATTACAATTGATCAATTTTCAAGTTGTAATAAATGATATATGAAAATAAATCATTAAATTTAAGTTATGAATTCAAAATACATCAATCACCGTATCTTATTAAGTAAAACATTCATCAAAATTGATTAATTAGCTATCCAATAATCGCATTTGTGGTGCAATAAATTAATAAATGTATTAGTGGTGCAATAAATTAATAAATGTATTTGTATAAGAGTAAATTGAATGAAGGCTATTATTCGTTGCACATAGTAAAATAATAAAATAAACAACATAACACATTTGATTCAGAGAACATATTAAATCGGATAAAAAGAAAATAGTTGAATGACATAGCTACAGATACTTCATATCTAAACGTAGCTAGGCTAGCAACCATTAGCTATAGATATATGTATATATATATATATATTGAGAATAGCTATGGAATTTCTGTAGCTATTTCAGTGGCCATATTGGCAACAGTTAATTTCTGTAGCTATGGAATTTCTGTAGCTATTTCAGTGGCCATATTTCTGGAATTTCTGTAGCTATTTCTGTAGCTGATTTTTTTCATTGCAAAATTAAAAATGGTGACTAAATCCATAGCTATTAACCATGGATTAGCTACGAAATTTTTTTGTAGCTAAAATCCGTGGCTAAATAGCTATTTTTTTTGTACTCGAGATCTACTCAAAATCTCCTACTAAATGTTTTAATTTTATAGTGGTGACGTGCTTATTATAAAATTTATACCAAAACTGTGACGCCCCGAAACCTCTAATTAATTATGCAACATCTCTCATAGAACCATTTTTCCAAAACATGCTAGCACAAACACAATGAAACCCAAGCATACATACTTATATTCCAAAAGAGAGGTTTACATAATTCATTTATTACATGCACACACTCTTAACTTTCAAGTTTCTAACTTAATACATATACATAACTAACTAAACGCCTCGAAGCGACCTCCTACCTCCTCCTCGTTCCTATCTTCTGGTGTCTCAAATCCAGCTAAAAACATAATGAAAGCAACAATGTCAACATATACACATGTTGAGTAGAAATTCGCATAGACATAAGGTGTTCGTGTGAAATTGCATATTGTCATACGAGCACATAAACCACACATAAAACCATAGAAATTTCAGTTTTCATGATCAAATCATATAAATTTCCAGATCTGATAGAGCATCACAATTCAACACGTTGTTACCATTTTCCACCTCGGAGGGTGGCTACCTTATCTCGCCGGGCCGTAAACCAAATTCCAACCGAAACTCCCACCCAACCTATACACACCGGTGGTCATATCTCGAGTATATGCCAAAAACCTACGACCCACAACCAATACATGGAACTCTCCGTCCATGCAAGATGGGAATAGGACATGGATGGCGAGAACTGGTTTAAGACCGGCAAGCCCATTGCCGCCCGGCCGAACTCTAGCCCCATCCACACCGAACACATATAGGGCCCTTACACACATAATTCCAACACATTTGAATCACAATTTTAGCATAACACAAACTGTTTCAGTGACCAGTGCACAAATTTCAGCATGGAGTAACAAAATTTCCGATTTTTGCGAAACTGACATTAGCTCATGTAAACAGAAATTTCAAGCCTCCAAACTTCCTGAAACTCTTCATATATATGTATAAGGTTGTAAAATAGACATTTATTTGGAAAAATACCGAGATTTCAGCTTACGAGAGCTAGAATTTGCAGACTGCGACGCAAAACACTTTTAGCGCGCAACCGCTGAAATTTCCAGTTCTCGTAACCCAAACCTCCAGCTTTTCAAAACCTGTTTCTACAGCTTATTCTACACTGAATTTAAAGTATATAAACCAGGTTTTTGGTTGGAAATTTTCGGATTTTCCAGCCGTGCAAAAATCGAACTTTTCAGCTTCGAAAACCAAAGTTTCTGTATGAACAGTGATTTCAGCATGTGTACACCTCAAAATTTCCAGCTTTGAACCCTTAATATTTTAACTACTAGCACATAAATAAGACTATAAGAAGGCATAAAACATGATAACATAGAACTCAAGCATCACTTAAGCATAGGTTCAATAAATTTCAGCATGTGTACTCAAAGATTGTAACCTACCATGCATCATAAACACATACATAATTAACACATATTGTATCCCCTTGGACCCAAGATGGAAACCAACTTGTGGTCACCTCCTAGGCCTAATTGGGAAGATAAAATACTAAGAGTTTGATAAGTTCTAACCCTAACTCATGCCCTAGGCCAATTTCTACCTTGATATGTCTTCTTCTTCTCCTTGTAGGGTTTGAAGTAGGGTGAGTGTTTGAAGGGGTGAGAGGGTTTCAAGACTTGAAGGATATTAGGAAAATGGAATGAAAACAAGAGGAATGAAGTGTGTGTGTGTGTGTGTGGCCGGATTTTAGGGTGTGTGTGTGGTGGTTTTGGTATTTTTCCAAGTAATATTACATATATACTAATAACAAGACATAGCAATAAAATAGCATTAAGTCCTTGTCTAATTATTACCCTAATTGGCCAAGTATTTGGGTCTAAGTAGCTTAAGTGTTGCTCTACTTTAACCATGGCCAACCAAGTAGTTATACCTCTAGAAGGTGTATGCCAAGTGTATTTATACATTGTATTTGGCAATCTTGGAGGATAAGATTCAAACAAGCCTAGTATTTAATATCTTCTATTTTCTCTCCCAAAAACCCTTCAAAAATTCGTCCCCCTCCCTTAAAATATCTGAAAACATAATATATTTCTTGTATATTATATAAATTTATTCATATTAGGGAAGAAAATAATATCTAGGGGTAGAAAATACAATTTACCTATACTTTAGGGGCTTTTTTGCAAAAGTTAGAAAAGTTACAAGAAAATCTACTAAGACTAAGTATATATACATATATAAACCATGTATATATATATATATTTATCTATGTATCCCTATATTTCTTGAATTTTATAGTTGTATGGCGATTAACTAAAACGAGAATGAATCCTACACGTGTACATGTTGCACTCAAAACGAACATGTACCAAAAAGTATGAAAATAATGAACACTCATACATAGAAACATGTAAATTGTTCACATTTAGGTATATAGGTATATCTATATATATATATATATAATCGAAAGGAAAATTCGGGTCCTTACATCCTCCCCTCCTTAAAAGAATTTCGTCCCCGAAATTCGGCCTTGCTAGTCAAAGAGATGTGGGTATTTGTCCATCATGTCTTCCAATTTCTCCCATGTGGTTTCCTCGAGGTTATGATATTTCCACAAAACTCTGACTATAGGAATAGAACGGTTTCGCAGGGTTATTTCTTTCACTTCAAGAATGCGAACGGGTTCTTCTTCATATGTCAAGTCCTTATCTATTTCGAGGGAATCGTGATTTATCACGTGAGAAGGATCCGGGTGATACTTTTTAAGCATAGATACATGAAACACATTATGAACTGCAGATAAGCTTGTAGGTAAGGCGAGTTTATAGGCCACCTTTCCTATCCGTTGTAAAATCTCAAAAGGGCCAACATATCTTGGGCTTAGCTTTCCTTTTTTCCCGAATCTTAGAATCCCTTTTCTAGGTGAAATCTTGAGAAACACAAAGTCCCCTTTTTCGAATTCCAAGTCTTTACGCCGCCTGTCTGCGTAGCTCTTTTGTCGACTTTGGGCAATTGTCATGCGTTTTCGAATAAGGTTAATGGCTTCAGTGGTTTCTTGTACTAGTTCGGACTCAATGATTTTGTTTTCACCCACTTCGTTCCAACAAGCTGGAGACCGACATTTTCGTCCATATAGCGCTTCAAATGGTGCCATACCGATCGTGGATTGATAACTGTTGTTATAAGCAAACTCTGCCAGTGCTAAGTGTCGATCCCAACTACCTCCAAAATCAATGGTACAAGCTCGGAGCATATCTTCGAGAATCTGTATAACCCTTTCGGTTTGTCCATCCGTTTGAGGATGAAAAGCTGTGCTAAGATTTAACTTGGTGTCCAAAGCATTTTGTAATCCTTGCCAGAACTTGGAAACGAACCGAGGATCTCTATCGGAGACTATGCTTACTGGGACGCCATGAAGCCTGACTATGTCCTGTTTATAGAGTTCAGCCATTTTGTCCAAGGAACAAGTCTTAGAGAATGCGATGAAATGAGCACTTTTTGTGAGTCTATCAACTACTACCCAAATCGCATCATTGCCTTTTGATGTTCGAGGTAGTCCCATGACGAAATCCATAGTGATGTGCTCCCACTTCCACTCGGGTATAGGTAAGGGCTGCAATACTCCAAAAGGTTTCTGATGAATAGCCTTCACTTGCTGACAAGTTAAGCATTTTGCTACAAACTCCGCTATTTCCCTTTTCATATTATTCCACCAATATTGCTTTTTCACATCCTGATACATCTTAGTTATTCCCGGGTGGATTGTATATCTGGATTTGTGGTTTTCTTCTAATATTTCTCTCTTCAACTCGTCATCATCGGGAACACATATTCTGTCTTGAAATCTTACTATCCCATCGGATGATAAAGTGAATTCTGTCCTTTGCCCACCGCTGATTTCACCCTTTATTCTTTGCAATCCATCATCCTCTGCTTGCTTCTCTCTAATCTTTTGTATTAGAGCAGGTTGGGCTTGTAAGTGGGAGAGGAACATTCCGGACTTCTTTTCTCTCGGATTCCATTTGGAAATTTCTTCTAACAAATGCCATTCATGCATCATCAGACATGCGAGTTTAGGTTTTCTACTCAACGCATCGGCTACCACATTGGCCTTCCCTGGATGGTATTGGATGTTACAATTAAAATCCATGATCATCTCGATCCATCGTCTTTGCCTCATGTTCAATTCCTTTTGTGAGAACAAGTACTTTAAGCTCTTGTGATCCGTGAAAACTTCAAAAGAGGTTCCATATAAATAATGTCGCCATTTCTTTAAGGAAAACACTACGGCAGCAAGTTCTAGATCATGAGTTGGGTAATTCTCCTCGTAAGGTTTGAGTTTTCGGGAGGCATAGGCGATGACTTTTCCGTTTTGCATCAGCACACAACCAAGTCCTTCTTTAGACGCATCCGTATAGATTACAAACCCATCACTTCCATTTGGTAGAGTTAATATGGGGGCCGTAACTAGTCGGTTCTTTAATTCTTGGAGACTGGCTTCACACTGTTGGTCCCATTCAAACTTTACCTTCAGTTGGAGTAACCTTGTCAAAGGACGAGCAATCTTGGAAAAGTTTTCAATGAACCGTCGATAGTAGCCGGCCAGCCCTAGAAAGCTTCGTACTTCTGTTACATTAGAGGGTTGTTTCCATTCTGTAATTGCCTTTATTTTATCGGGGTCCACCGAAATTCCCTCTTGTGAGATAATATGCCCGAGGAAAGTTACTTGTCTTAACCAAAAATCGCACTTACTAAATTTCGCATAAAGCTTTCTTTCCCTCAAGGTCTGCAATACTATCCTCAAGTGCCCCTCATGCTCTTCTTCAGACTTTGAGTACACCAAAATGTCATCGATAAAAATCACGACAAACCGATCTAAATAGGGTTGGAATACCCGATTCATTAAGTCCATAAATGTAGCAGGTGCGTTGGTTAATCCGAAGGGCATGACTACAAATTCATAGTGCCCATAGCGACTGTTGAGGGCTGTTTTAGCTATGTCTTCTTCTCGAATTCTAACTTGATAATACCCAGATTTCAAGTCCAACTTGGAGTATACGGACGCTCCCTGCAGTTGGTCGAACAACTCATCAATATTGGGTAACGGGTATTTATTCTTGATAGTAACTTGGTTAAGGGATCGATAATCAATACATAGCCGCAAGGTTCCATCCTTCTTTTTGACAAACAAAACCGGGGCTCCCCAAGGTGAAAAACTTGGCCGGATGAATCCTTTATCAAGCAATTCTTCTAATTGGGTTTTAAGCTCTTTCAACTCGGCAGGAGCCATTTTGTAAGGAGTTTTGGAAATAGGCGCTGTTCCGGGTAGCAATTCAATGACGAAATCAATTTCCCTATGCGGTGGTAAACCTGGTAGATCATCAGGGAAAACATCTACGAACTCCTTTACAACTGAAACATCTTCTAGTTTCTTTTTCTCCCCCTGTTTATTAAATACGTAAGCTAAAAATGCCTCATTCCCTTTTCTGAGCAATCGACGGGCTTTTATGGCCGAGATGATTGGTATTGATGGGGAAACTTTATTTCCTCTTATCTCGACTACGGGACAGCCAGGTATACATAGCCGCACTACTTTCTTATGGCAGTCTATTTGAGCATAATGTGCGGCTAACCAATCCATGCCCAATATAACGTCAAAAGCATTTATAGGCAACAAAACCAGATCGGCATTCATTGTTCTCCCACCTACTACCACTTCACAATTCTCATAAATCCGATCCGTCTTCCAGGAAGTTCCCATCGGAGTACTTACTTCTAACTCATAAGGTAAAATTTTGGGTTGCAACATTAAACTTGAAAAGAAATCAAACGATATATAGGAATGTGTGGATCCAGGATCAATCAATACTTTAGCTAAATGTCGGCAAACCGGAAGCGTACCTTCCACCACCGTAGGTTCAGAAATTTTCTCTTGGTTTATTGCGAACACTTTGCCCTGGACCCGAGGCTTGCTCATGCGATTCCCGCCTTCCTTACCGGTCTTTTCTTGAGATGAAACCGGTGGTGTTCCCAATTGCGGACAATTTCTGATGAAATGCTCGGCACTTCCACATCGGGTGCATTTCTTTGCTTTACGCCAGCATTGGCTTTCAGTGTGGTTAGGCTTTCCACAATAAGTACATGTGATGTTTTTCTGTGCTGGGAAATTAGTAGGATTCGTCCGGGGACCGGATAAACTAGTCTTGGCAATTTTATTGCTCATTCCAAAATTCCTTCCTCCTTGACCTCCCGAAGGCGAAGGCCTTACAAACTGTCCACGCTTAACTTTTAGCTGTTCCATCGTGCTTTCGACTTTCAGGGCAGTTTCCACTGCCACCACATACGTAGGCATCTGTACCGCGGCCAACTTATCTTGGATTTCCATCCTTAGACCGCCAATAAATTTCCAAACTTTCCTTTCTTCACTTTCGATGAAATAGGGAGCAAACCTAGCTAATCGAGTAAACATCGCCTCATATCGGGCCACACTTAACTCTCGTTGTTCTAGATTTAAAAACTCTCTTTCTCTTTTCTCTTGTACGACCCGAGGGACGTATTGCTTGTTGAATTCTTGGACAAAGTTCGCCCACGTACGCGGAACCCTCGTTTCTTCCCACTTCTGACTAACATGTTTCCACCAGTGTCTCGCATCCTCTTCCAACCTAAAAGTGGCTAAGATAATTTTTTTTCTCCTCTCCACACGACACGACTTCAAAAACCTTTTCTATGGCCTCCAACCAATTGGTGGCCTTAACATCGTCCGGTTCTCCCTTAAAACTTGGAGGTCCCAACTTAAGGAAATTGGCAATGGCATCATTGTTGGTCTCCACATGATTATGATTATGATTATTCTGATTTTCAAGTAGGGTGGTGATTCGTTCGACAATAGCCGTTAGTTGTCCATCCGAATTTTCGTTGTTGCTACGTGTTCGCCTATTTGACATCTACATTAAACAAAATCAATTTAGTAACATAAAACAAAGCCCGTTTGTTTCATATATATATAGGAGTGACATAACTTATATATACATAAAGGTTACACATTCA
Organism: Petrea volubilis; assembly: GCA_026212405.1. Classification (NCBI taxonomy): domain Eukaryota; kingdom Viridiplantae; phylum Streptophyta; class Magnoliopsida; order Lamiales; family Verbenaceae; genus Petrea; species Petrea volubilis. Next base: position 17,407,934 of record CM047874.1, read on the forward strand.
GCAAACGCAAAAACATCCATGGCAAACGCAAAATACAAGCACCGACTATACAATCTACTAGCCAAAATACTACGGTGCTTTCTAAGCCTTCCAAAGGCTAAACCATCTTCCAAAAGTTAACCATCTATCCTAGTCGAGATCATACGGAGCAAGTCTACTACCATCCCCGGAGTTTATGTTTACTACGTCCGGGTTTGGGTTCGGCAACAAATTCTCCTCAATAATCCCTAGGAGATCCCTAACCATGATGTACACAAACCCAAGAGTGCTTTGGTAGTGTTGATGGATCTGGTATATATGGTTCTGCGCGCCTTCTAGACTAAGGCGCGTGTGATACAACTCCTCTTGCAACTTCTCATGCTTCTCTTCAAGTAACCTTAGCTCTACCAACAGCTCATCCACTTGGGATGGGTGAAAACGGACTGAGGAAATTCGAGAAGCTCCACACGGGTACCTTGACCTACGAGTAGACGATTCTCCCGAATAGGCCATTCCTACACACAAGTTCAAAAGTTAAACAATTCATAATTCAAAAATTTGTACATCCCAAAACCTATTGCTCTGATACCACCTGTGACGCCCCGAAACCTCTAATTAATTATGCAACATCTCTCATAGAACCATTTTTCCAAAACATGCTAGCACAAACACAATGAAACCCAAGCATACATACTTATATTCCAAAAGAGAGGTTTACATAATTCATTTATTACATGCACACACTCTTAACTTTCAAGTTTCTAACTTAATACATATACATAACTAACTAAACGCCTCGAAGCGACCTCCTACCTCCTCCTCGTTCCTATCTTCTGGTGTCTCAAATCCAGCTAAAAACATAATGAAAGCAACAATGTCAACATATACACATGTTGAGTAGAAATTCGCATAGACATAAGGTGTTCGTGTGAAATTGCATATTGTCATACGAGCACATAAACCACACATAAAACCATAGAAATTTCAGTTTTCATGATCAAATCATATAAATTTCCAGATCTGATAGAGCATCACAATTCAACACGTTGTTACCATTTTCCACCTCGGAGGGTGGCTACCTTATCTCGCCGGGCCGTAAACCAAATTCCAACCGAAACTCCCACCCAACCTATACACACCGGTGGTCATATCTCGAGTATATGCCAAAAACCTACGACCCACAACCAATACATGGAACTCTCCGTCCATGCAAGATGGGAATAGGACATGGATGGCGAGAACTGGTTTAAGACCGGCAAGCCCATTGCCGCCCGGCCGAACTCTAGCCCCATCCACACCGAACACATATAGGGCCCTTACACACATAATTCCAACACATTTGAATCACAATTTTAGCATAACACAAACTGTTTCAGTGACCAGTGCACAAATTTCAGCATGGAGTAACAAAATTTCCGATTTTTGCGAAACTGACATTAGCTCATGTAAACAGAAATTTCAAGCCTCCAAACTTCCTGAAACTCTTCATATATATGTATAAGGTTGTAAAATAGACATTTATTTGGAAAAATACCGAGATTTCAGCTTACGAGAGCTAGAATTTGCAGACTGCGACGCAAAACACTTTTAGCGCGCAACCGCTGAAATTTCCAGTTCTCGTAACCCAAACCTCCAGCTTTTCAAAACCTGTTTCTACAGCTTATTCTACACTGAATTTAAAGTATATAAACCAGGTTTTTGGTTGGAAATTTTCGGATTTTCCAGCCGTGCAAAAATCGAACTTTTCAGCTTCGAAAACCAAAGTTTCTGTATGAACAGTGATTTCAGCATGTGTACACCTCAAAATTTCCAGCTTTGAACCCTTAATATTTTAACTACTAGCACATAAATAAGACTATAAGAAGGCATAAAACATGATAACATAGAACTCAAGCATCACTTAAGCATAGGTTCAATAAATTTCAGCATGTGTACTCAAAGATTGTAACCTACCATGCATCATAAACACATACATAATTAACACATATTGTATCCCCTTGGACCCAAGATGGAAACCAACTTGTGGTCACCTCCTAGGCCTAATTGGGAAGATAAAATACTAAGAGTTTGATAAGTTCTAACCCTAACTCATGCCCTAGGCCAATTTCTACCTTGATATGTCTTCTTCTTCTCCTTGTAGGGTTTGAAGTAGGGTGAGTGTTTGAAGGGGTGAGAGGGTTTCAAGACTTGAAGGATATTAGGAAAATGGAATGAAAACAAGAGGAATGAAGTGTGTGTGTGTGTGTGTGGCCGGATTTTAGGGTGTGTGTGTGGTGGTTTTGGTATTTTTCCAAGTAATATTACATATATACTAATAACAAGACATAGCAATAAAATAGCATTAAGTCCTTGTCTAATTATTACCCTAATTGGCCAAGTATTTGGGTCTAAGTAGCTTAAGTGTTGCTCTACTTTAACCATGGCCAACCAAGTAGTTATACCTCTAGAAGGTGTATGCCAAGTGTATTTATACATTGTATTTGGCAATCTTGGAGGATAAGATTCAAACAAGCCTAGTATTTAATATCTTCTATTTTCTCTCCCAAAAACCCTTCAAAAATTCGTCCCCCTCCCTTAAAATATCTGAAAACATAATATATTTCTTGTATATTATATAAATTTATTCATATTAGGGAAGAAAATAATATCTAGGGGTAGAAAATACAATTTACCTATACTTTAGGGGCTTTTTTGCAAAAGTTAGAAAAGTTACAAGAAAATCTACTAAGACTAAGTATATATACATATATAAACCATGTATATATATATATATATTTATCTATGTATCCCTATATTTCTTGAATTTTATAGTTGTATGGCGATTAACTAAAACGAGAATGAATCCTACACGTGTACATGTTGCACTCAAAACGAACATGTACCAAAAAGTATGAAAATAATGAACACTCATACATAGAAACATGTAAATTGTTCACATTTAGGTATATAGGTATATCTATATATATATATATATAATCGAAAGGAAAATTCGGGTCCTTACAAAAACAAAAGCTATAGCAATTTTTAAAACAATTATACCATGTACTAACAAACGCAACTCCTTAAGAACATCAAAACGCAAACATGTACATTATCAAATCAATTTACTTTAATCATTCACAACAACATTAGTTCCAAAACCAAAATTATCACTACAAGAAAAAACAAGTAATTTCGGCGTAACTTCGCCGTATTTTTGGTGGAACATATCCGCCGGAGAAACCTATGTTGCTTTTCTATTTTTGGTAGAATCTGGGTGGATTTATGATGAAATATCGATAGCTTTTTGAAGGCAGGTGCTGAAATGTTTTTTCTTTCTTTAATTATTAGTATTTTGGTGGATTTTCGGCAGAATTTTCTGCGGAAATGTTTTTTATTTTTTTAATAATTTAATTTTGTTGGGTTTTTTTGCCAAAATATCTTTTTAGTTTTTTTAAATAAATTAAATTTCAACAGTATTTCAAAGGATAGCTCCACCAAAAAGTTTTTTTTTCTTTTTCTAAATTTAAAAAAATTTGCCAAAACTTTTGGCCGAATTATTATTTTTTATTTTCGTGATTTGGATTATATGTATATTGTTTTCCTATTATATACGCAAATAATATCAAATATTGAAAATTTACGTACATGAAAAATTATAGTTAAAATTTAAAATATACCAATGCAACAATTTATGCAAATACAACAACATGATTTAAAATTTAAACGTACCAATACACCAACAACTTCTCCGAATTTATAAGTCACATACTGCAACAAAGTAACAAAGTAATTAAAACCAAATTGTTTTAAATCAAAGTCCACACTAATTATAATCATCGTTATCATATGCGTTATCACTATTACCATCGCCGTTGTTGGGGTCGGGGTAACCCCGACACGAAGGCGACGAAAGGTCTTGGTAATGCCACTTTGAGCTGCTCATTAAGTTCTAAGACATCATTGTGAACATCTGCTACATCATCTATGCACTTTGATCACTATTTTTCTCTCTAATCAGGAGACCTACCCCTGCAATTGCAACACCACTAGGTCGGTTTGGGATGAAAAGCTCTCAAGTATCGAATAGCTATGATAATGGGTGTTCGATCTTGATTGGTAGTTTTTTCCATATTTGCAGGCCTTTTTTTTTTTTTTTTAGGTTGGCATGCTGCTTGGTTGAACAACTTGTTTAGGCCCTGTTATGTTGAGGGGTCCGATAAGTTGGTATCTTGGACCTCCAGATGAATCTCTACCAGACTTTCATATGTGTTTTGTAATTGTAAATTACGAGTATGTTAGCACTTTAATGTCAAATTTTTCATAGGATATACGAACCTAAATTACGATAACTTTTTGGGGATTTGGGTGAACTAATATACCAACTCTTTTATTCGGCCATTTTTAGCCTTCCTAATAAAACAATCCCAGTGGAGTTCATCGTTGCTACAAGGGCTTTTTAACTACTCTTGTGAGATCAAGAATAAAATGTGTAAATATGTTATAAGTTGAGAAATTAAAACACATACAAAAATGTGCTTACCAAGTCCACTTGTCATTGGTGAATCAATTTGGCCTTGTCGCTATACAGCATACCTCCCCAAGCATTCCTGCTAAGTTTGATCCGCTCACTCTTCTTTTTAAATGCTTGGGTAGTCATATACGTGATACCGGGAACCTTTTATTATTATTATTATTATTATTATTATTATTATTATTATCATAATCATAATTTACTATTAATATGATTACGGGTGCCATTGCTACTATTTTCGTTATTATTATTATATTGTTATTTGTATTATTATTATTAGGACTTATACTTTTAATTAATATTGCCATTATTTCTTCTAACATTTATTATTTTTATTATGATTATTATTAGTCACACCGATTATTATTTCAGTATTATCATTATTATTGCTATTGTTAATATTATTAGTATTAGTTATATCCTTTTGGGTTTAGGATTATTGGGATATCCTATTAGGCTTAGGATTACTTGACTAATCCTATTGGATTTAGAACCATTGGCTAACCCTATTAGGTTTAGGAATCCTTCATGACTTATAAATCCTATAATGTATCAAATTAGGATTTAACATTATATTAATTGGGCACTTAGGGTTATAAACACTTATTATTAAACCAAATTGACAAACGTGAGAGAGAGAGAGCAGCGAGACCCGGTCTTCATCGACACCATGGAATTCATGGCCCGATATTGAGTAGTCCGACAGAGGTGCAATAGATTTTCAATTTAATCCTTTTTATTTGTTCTATTGACACAATAAGTGGAGCACTGTAATGTTCACACCATTCACTATACATTAAATTATTTCATGGAATGGAATTAGTATAATAAATATAAACATAATTCTCTTGGCATCACAAATCTAGTTTTTGTCATGTTCCTATGGCCTCATACATATTATATATATATATATATATATACGCAATTTAGCAACACATGATCAGATTTTAAGTTTAAGTAGTGAGCATGGCCATTAACGAGGAAATATGAATTCAATTATCCATATCAGAAATATACCGTAAATATATATATGTATATATATTTATACACGCCCTTAATAGGATACATGACGAGAGTTCTAATAATGTGGGTAATTGTGGAATATCAGAAACTCGAAGAGTGATCTTGATTTTGGGTAGTAGTAGAGTATTACGAATTTCATAATTTATTTTGAGATCATCGATTGTAGATATTGACTCGCAATCCCTCTTTACATTATTAGATTCGAATAATCGTGATTAGGATTACTATTATTATTAGTATGATGATGATGATGATTATTATTATTATTATTAATATTATTATTAGTCAATCGTATTAGAACTAAGATTATTATTGGGCTATCCTATTAGGCCTAGGATTGTTGGGCTAATCCTATTAGATTTAGGACTATTAGGTTAATCTAGTTGGTTTAGGAATTAGTATTATATATATACACACACACAATAAGGGATGATATGTTGTAGACGAGAGTGAGGGATGACTAAACTCACGGGATGACAGCCGCAAAGCTTACTAATCAAGGCCTGTAAGTTCTTTTCCGTATTCAACTTTTTGTATCCTAATTGTAGGATGTAGTTGTGAGATCAATCATCATAGGGTAATAAAAAGGGAGGGACTTGAGGTTAATTAACTTGCAGGTACCATGAGATATATATATACATACATATATAATACAAACTAGGATGGTAGTACATGGGTTTTATATTGTAAGATTGCAGACCAATTCACATGGATTATGCATTTTTATTTTGCGGGAATCATGCATTGTTAGCTTAACTGTATATTTGGCCATCAGTTATCTAAAGGCATAAATGTATATATATATATATAGAGGGAGAGAGAGAGAGAGAGATTATAATCTAGATCTTCGTACTACTACATAATTGGAGTTTTATGAATTTTGGATTATGTAATTACTTGTTAGACTTATAGCTATTATTTTGATAAATTACAATCGTGTGGGATTGAGTTATTTAAGGGCATGTTGACAATCGAAGGAACAAGGATTATAATCTTGATTTTGGTAGTAACTTTGTATTATATTAACAGGGGCCATCTATGAATAGATATTTAGATATTGGTGACAATTAAGAAACGATCATTAATAGGTTAATTATATTCAGATTTAGTATATCATTATAGAGTACCTTATCCCTATCCTTTTTCTATATTATTAGATTTGGTCGATCCGGAGTAGAACTTGGCTACGAAGTTGTTAGACTTTAAGAATACTTAGGTCAAGGTAAGTGGTCTCTTCCCTCTATTTGTTTTTATAAAAATATGTCTTTCTTAAATTTATGCTTTCGTTGAAAAAGTGATTTTCATATATAAAAAGTGGATTTGAGCATGCTATTTTATGAATTTTCTATATGAAAAGCAAAAATTGTTTTGTGTTGTGCTATATGTGTATATATGAACATGCTCCGAACACTTGGGTTACTATTGGTAGGAACGAGTTCTGAAATTTCCGACCGAGCTACGGAGTACAGTAGCAATTTCCGAACCCACTTAACGGGGTTGTAGTTAAGGCCCTCCTACGGGTAATAATAGTAGTGTCCGAACCCACTTAACGGGGTTGTAGTTAAGGCCCTCCTACGGGTAATAATAGTAGTGTCCGAACCCACCTAACGGGGTTATAGTTAGGGCTTGATCAAGTTAGCCAATAGAGATTTCGAATGTTCGCGAGCATGGATATATAAATGAATTTGTCTGATTCTGTTTTGTTATCAGTTCTGTTACTTGAAAGTCGATATTGTTGATTTTTGAATATTGTCTATGTGTGCCAAGTGTGATTTTAATGCTATATATATACTTGCTCAAATTCGATAGAGGGTCAAGGGATCCCTTACTGGGCGAGTGCGCTCAGACCACTAATAATCATTTTGCAGAGGATAGTGCCGAGAAAGGTGACGAGGAACAATTTTGGGTTGGTGAATAGATTGATGGAGTCATTGCTTAGGGAATTTAGTGGTCGCTATTTAGTTTTGACGTTTCCTTGTATGACTCTATCTATTAAGACTTTATGAATTAGTTTCTACTTACGTTTTGGAATTGGAGATGTAATAGTTAGGATTATTATCTTTTTCCGCTGTGATGTTCGACTAAGGTTTTTCAATAAATATGGTTTCTAGTATGTTCTGATTTCCGTGGCTTGGTGTCTCTGAGTCCTTCGGGCTTAGGGGCATCGCCGTGTTGCGTCCCGGATTCGGGGTGTGACAATATATTGACAGAGTCCATTGTATACCATATCCAACATCCACACCGGCTGACTACCCCCAAATCTGATTGATTAATACATACCAGGCATTTTTTTAACGCACGCTTATTAGATGCAATCCTTATATAACCCTCGTCTTTTGGCCTAAAATAAACATATTTTTGTCGAAATAATCATTTTGTCAATTAAACATCTAAAACAATGAAATAGTCAAATAAACATGTAAAATAATCACATAATCAATTTAAAGTATAATATCTTAAATTAAATAGTAAAATTAATTAATTTACCTACTATTCAATGAACCATCATTCCTGAACTTTTTCAGGAACCTTGCCATAGGTGAAGTATACATCGTCTGTCTGGATCTTTATCACATGCCCAATAGGATTCGTTCCCTCTTTGCATGGAAGACATCTGCACATGATTTAAAACTTTAACAAAATATTTGACTTTTTTTTTATTTTAATTTGTTATATAATTTAGGGCATGTTAATTTGACTAACCTATTGGGTCTAACTAGTCTCAAAACTGTCTTGTTGCCCAGTGAAGGAGGATGTCGAGGTATATTGTACGTTTCTTGAATTTCTTGTACGTAGGCCTCAGTAAACTAATGTTGCGATTCTTGATTTTCATGTTGTGGTTGTGGTTTTTGTTGGGGTCCATATGGAGGGGGGCATGTGAAGTAACGGGTGAACTATGGCTACAAGGTATCAAAGGGTGGGCATAAAATAAAGTGGAATATTTTATGATGTATGCCCTAGGTGAGTGGAATGATATAATGGAGAAGAGCCAAGATGGGATGCTGGGGAGGTGCCACAATGGGAAGAAGATGAAGAGCCTAGATGGGATAATGGATGATCCGATGATCTACCATGTGAAGATTTATTCTTCCCACAACCCATCTATATGTTTCAATGTTGCATGAAAATCATAGACAAGTGATCAAGCACAACATATGTCAAATTAAATGCAATACTATTAGAAGTTAAAATCTATAAGTTTAAATGTTAGAATATATATCAAATTAAGTGCAAAAATGTACTTTAAGTACAAAAGTGGCGTGTCTCATGACATAGATATGGCTCACAAATAGACCTATCTACCTGAGCATTTTTCTTAACTGTTTTTCTAATTTTTCTTAGATGCTTGTTTTGAATTAAAAATTAAATCAATTTACTAAATATTTATTAACATGTGTTAAAGATGATTGGTATAAAGTTACCTGTCAAATGGGTACATCCATTGAAATTGAACAGGGCCTCCATTGCAAGTTTCTTCAATCAAATGAATTTTTAAATGCTCCATCATATCGAAAAGACTAGGTGAAAAAACACGCTTCTGTTTACATATCAAGATAGGAATATTTTCTCCCATTATGTTGAGATCATCATACCTTAATGTGCTTTAATATAAGTCTCTAAAAAACTTACTCAACTTAGCAAAGGGCTTCTATAGCTTGTTGGGCAACTTTCTAAAGGCAATTTGGCAACAACTATTTCATAAAAGATTAACAGCCATGATTCTTCATACCATGCAATTTAGCTTGATATGAGTCAACACAATGATTCAAGTTAGATGAATAATCATTTGACATTCAAAGCTCTTTAATCCACTCATAATTCATCGTTTTTTGTTGAAGACTGAATGTATACTTAACCTTTGGTTTTCCCCATTATCCATTGGGTTTTAGGACCAGCTCTAGCTTAGGCCCCCTACAATGGTCTTGCATATCTAGCCGTGCGTGTGCATTGTCTTTAGTCTTTCCATTTATATCTATTATGATGTATTAACAGATGTTTCTGATATAGTAAATCCCAAATAATACTCAGTTTTGTCCAATTATGTTCGACACTATAGCTAGAGGGCTTCCCCAATTCTGGTTGTTCTATTAATTTTGACAACCATTGCACCTCATCCTACACTTCATGTCCACTAGGTTTTGGAGAAAGAGAGTTTTTCTCCACATGATTATTTCTAAAGTTGTTTTTGTTCCTTATATATGGGTGATTTTTGTCTAGAAATCTTTGTTGACAATTAAACCATGAATTCTTTCATCTATACTTTACTGTTAATACCTTATTGTAACACTTGCAATATAGACACACTAGTTTCCACAGTAATTTCAACAAATACCGTGAGTGTATCTGTTGAGATGTAACTGGGTACCCAAAAAACTCCGTTAAGCGCCAAGACTCCTCATCAGGACACGAAATAGAGACATCGATGTGATTACTGGAATATGATTGTCGACTAAATCAATTTGTTCATCCCATAAGAGAGCCAAACCTCCTTTCCTACCTTTAGAATCCACACACAAACCATGCATATCAAGAGCGTGCCTAACGAGCTCGAAGGTCTGGCTATTACACTTAGTTTTCGAAAGAAAAACCAAGGAGGGGCGATGAGCCTAGAGCAAGCTCCGGAGTTGGTGCACTGACCAGGGGGGCCCTAAACCCTGGAATTTCCAAGATATAGCGATCATGGCTGACGATAAGGCTGCTCGACAACCGCTGCCATTGAAATGGTCTCATTGAAATCCGGAGCACTAGTGTGCTGTTTTTTCTTGTCATGGATACTTGCTTCGTTCGATATGTACTTCATGCCTCCTGCCTTCCTCTTAGAAGAAATAGAGATAATCTTCCTAGACTTATCCTTAGCAGTGTGTGATTTAAAATTGGACGAGGAATTCCAAGAAGAGTTTGATAAGTGTTGGTCGTCCTTAAAAAAGGATGAGGAGTTCTGAGAAGAGGGGTGGTTATTAAGGTGTTAGCCCATGAAAGTTGAGTAGAAGCTAGGCCAAGAGATGATAGAGAGATAAGGCTGGATGAAATTAGGTATAGAGCTGCTCAGCCAGATAGGGTTACCAAACATAGGCTTAGGAGTTGTAGCTGGCAGTAATTGCAGGCCTACTAGGAGAATGGGCCCTCACTTTGACTAAGGCTAAACGCCTCACTAGCAATAGAAGGCCTGTTATCAAGTACAATGGGCTGGGAGGCAGGCCCAGTCATAAGAAGGCCAGCAAGGCTATCCGCCTTGGAACGTGTGGGCCCCTTACTTGAAACCGAAAGATTAGAGACATAGTATGACATAACAACAATAATTGCTCCCCCCATGACTCCCACATTCCTTAAGGTATAAGGAATTTCCTGAGCATGAGCCGTGATATAAGATAAAATCCTTTGATTTGAGCCTTCCGGATTGGAGGAGTTTGTCAGTGCCTGAAATAGAAAAATAAATTTACCAAAAATGTCCATGCCCTGAGACAACGCCAACTTATGGGCTGTCGAAGGAGATTGAGAAGTACGAAAGGTTGGTCGTTAAGCATATGAGCCTGACATCGGGGAGACCCATATGGATTTTCCCCCCGAAGCCTGAACGGTCCTGGATCGGCAGATCCGTCTGTATAATGGAGGTCGTACCATTTGGAGATATGCCACAACTATAACACACAAATAGCAAAAATTGGGAGTCTCTCGTGTGTGATTGAAGCTAAGAGTGACTCTCTAGTCACATTTCAAAGTTTTAGAGCTTGCAAGAGGGGGCTCTAAATATCCAGACACACTCTGATGCGTAACAATGGTCCCCTTGGGTTAAAAGTCGATGTAAGGTCGACATCCACAAAGCGACCCAACCTATTTCCTATGTGCATGGCAATCTCTTTGGACCTCATATGATATGGTAGATTACGAACCTGAACATGGAACTCAACCCAATCAAGATCAACTGATAGGGAGTCCATCGATTCCTCTAAGGGCCCAAGGATGATAAGGTTTTGTTCAAACGCCCAAGGGCTACCCTCAAATGTGCGCATCAAGTCCAAAGAATGATTGAAAGTAGGAATCCTACTTCCTCAAGCTGGACCCCTTGTCCGGTGGGGATCTCCGCTGTTGGGGTACGCCTTAGGGCCTTGAAGTGGTAGGGTTTCCAAGTGAGAAGACGACCCACCAAAGAAGGACGTTTGGTTCTCTCTCCCATCCCAACATCGGCCAGAAGCACCGATCTGTCATTTTCCTTTTCAGTCAATGAAAGAGCCTTAGTCGCTTTCTCAAGAATGCTATCCATGGCAGCACTCAAGAGGCAACGGGATTACAATGTGCAGAGAGAGGGGTAGAGTGATGCTAAAAGAAGAAAAAGAAAAAGTAGAACTCTCATACGAGAGGAAGAGAAATTTTGTTTGAACTAACGGCTAGAAAAATTCTATTCTCTAGCCATGGTTTTGAAGTTAAACATTAACCATATATACATAAATAGGGATGGTTCAGTGGCTCTATTAGTTAAAATGTGCATTATATCCAACATTTCTATTTTTGTACATATGTTAAACTTAACGAATAGTGCTCGTACTTTTGATAACGAACATGTTTAATAAAAAATATTGTACGCATTCCATATACTACTTGACAAATAATACTTCATTGTATGAAATATTTATTATATACAATTTAAATTTTAAATTTTTAAAAATTATTTATAGGCACATCATATGAATATTAATTATAATTATTAATCGGATATCGTATAAATAATTTTTTTTAATACTTTATAAAAATATTAATTATTACTATATAAATAATTATATAGGATTAAAATTTTGATTAGAAATTAAATAATTTTATGATAAGTTTTAAATATTTTTTCTTATTTTTAAAATTACATAAAAAAAACACAATTTACGTGAAAATAATATTAAAATAAGCCATGTTTTTACTTTCAAATATCTTTTCCACATACGTTTGAAAGTCGTATAGTTTTACTAATTCATATATTAACCGTTCGCATATTACTGAGTTGATGTTTCTACCGTAACATATATTTATAGTAAGTGTACGAGCATTCAAGATCAAATATTATCTGTTTCATATTTAACAAGCTAGGTTCACCGTTGCATGTTTGTCAATGCTCAAATAAATGCTACGGAGCAACATAGGCTATTTTTGCTTGATTAACAAGTATTTGTACCTTCAAAAATCAACACGTATTAGTTAATATAAATTCACCTTTCTGATGAATTCAGAAAGTTTTGAAATTATAAGAGTAGGCATATCTGGTGGACCTTATTTATAATTATAAATAATTTATTTTAATGGAATATCTGTCCACAAGAAAATCTTGTGCAAAAATAATATATGTTGAAGTTAAGCAAAAAGTGGATTAATAAAAATTCAATTAAATAAAATATCTAGAAATTGAATTATGACGTCTTTGTAATTTTTAAATTACAAAGTATATCCCTTGATTGTTCCAAGGGCTTGAAAAGTACGTTTCTCGGTCGAAGCAGTGACTGAGGACTTGATGCACTAATTGATGGATGCCTGAGGATTTGAATGAGTTAAGGGTATATGTCTCTTGGTCAATTCTCTTCTCAAGGAAAAGGATTTGTGAACTTTATGAATTTGGATTTCAAGATTTATGTAGTCGGTTTGAAAGCTTGGAGTCCGTGCCCAGAAGATTTGTGCATTTGATCATGCAGCTAGCTCAAAAGTTTTGTTGACCGCCGTAGGCATTGAAATTTTATGCCAAATTAAAACTGACATGTGTAATATTTTTTTAAAAAAAATTAATTATTTTTATTTATATTGTGGAATCTTTCAAATTGAATTCCAAACTTAAATAAAATGTTTAATTGGTGATTAAATCAAATATTTTGATGTTAAAAAGTTTGACGGTAAAGTCATATCTTGCAAAAAAGGAAACCAAATATTGATATTTTGGCAATTCAAATCACATGTTGTGATCAAGGCAGTAAAACGTTGCAAAGTATTGAATGACCAACCAAATCATGCCACATCATTAGGTGAATATGGCAAGAATTCATCTCCCACGCCTATAAATAGGGGCGCCCTCTATAAGCCAAAAGCACACAACAAGAAGAGAGACAAAAGAAGGAGTCTTCATTCAAGAAAGTCCCAAAGTTCTCTAAGGTGATAAAGGCAAAGTTCCCGGCATTATTCACAAAGATCAACCAAATTAAGGCATTTGATATACAGACAAGGTGCTAAGCCAACAAATTGGCATTTTTTTCCAAATTTACATAAGATCAGGTGCACAGTGTTGACGGTGTTCTTTGCAGCATTCATCGAAATTTTTGGCGTTTGATTTGTAACCAAGCTATAAAGCCTACGAATCATGTTATTGAAGACCAAATCAAGTCACAAGAAAGATCAAACCACTAATTCTGCTTTGGAAGTTTTTGAATTTCCATGTTTTCAATTCTTGAATTAAGAATCAAAGGATCAAATAGATATTGTAACCTGCATTCTTTTGTTCAATTTTTGCAATTTAATTTGTATTAGTTTCCTATCTTCTAATTCAATAGATATGATTTGGCGTGTTCAGTGGGACCATCTCTATTTCTCATCTCTTGTATTTATCAGAAATTTTTTTAAATATCAAATGGTCACTTACAACAATGCAAAGTTCGAGGTGACAACTTCACAATTTTCAAACTTTGCAGTTAAAGGTTTTAGCTTCACAAAAGCAATATGTCCAAGAAGCCGCAAAGATCTTCTATGGCTCAATTTCTTGAAGGTGCTGAGAAGAATCCACTACATATTGCTAAGTCAGATGAAGATAATGGAGATGAGTTCACGCCATCCACTCTTCATTCAATAGCAAGCTTTTCAAATGTAGCATACGCCATGGTTACAAGTGCAACAATGTTGGAGGAGATATTTGCAGGCTTGACCAAGGCAATTGAAGGACTCACAAAGCATGCTCAAGAACAAGATTCCATGATGAAATTAAGTCTACGATGTTGATAACATATCATTTTTACCAAGTTTTAGGCTGTATTTGTACTTATTTTGATTAATTTAGGTTTTAAATTTGATAGAATTTCACCAAATAAATATCTTACTCATCGTAGATAAAAATTGATGAGAAGTAGCTCAAAAAGGGCCTATAGATAGTAAAAAGTGCATAAGGATGACATACAAGGAAGTTGGAGGCTAAACATGGAAACAATCATGTTTGTAGCATAAGGCGTAATCACACCTTATTGCCAGAGTTTCCTACGTGGAAATAAACAGCAAAAGTCTACTTATGGCATGAATTCTACTTGGAAACAAACTATCTTCTTGCTTACGATTTTTTGGATTTTCCAAAAAGTTTTCCTAGTCCTATTAGGAATTAAATCAAGGGTTAGAATGCTATATATATACATGTTCTAAGACCTTGTGTAGATACACTTAATTCTAGTCTTACTTATTAATTTTACTTTGAAATTTTCAGCTTTTATATTTTTATTTGGAGTTGTATTCATGGCAATACGTGACTAAACTATTTTATTCAACCAAGGAGTAATTCAAGCCAATGTTTTTTAAGGGATTGTGAGATCTAATCAGTTTTCTTGTCTTTTACTTTTATACAATATTTGTGTATTTTTTGTGCTCTTTCGAGAAAACCCCATACCTTAATGTTATTTTGTTATTTGTTCAATGTAGCCAGTTGTTCGTTGATAAAATCAAATATATCCAGTTTATAAGGTTAAATCTATAATTGTTTAATTGAACCAACATAAGTGAAAAGTAGTATAATTCAATTGGGTCGAAACTTTTGAATTATACTACGGAAAATACACAATCTAGTTTCGAAAAACCACATTTGTAGGTTTGTTGGCTAGGATTGGGGATTTCTAGTTTTTATGTTGTTAACAAGTTAAACCCTTTCATTTGACTAGGGTTATTTGTTAATTAGAGATTACTTATTGCGTTTGCATGTTTAATCTATTATTAAGGATCGAACGATTGGGTTGGACGAGTTCTCTAACGACTATAATCAATCTATTGCATGAATTAAAAGCTATTTTTGAATCGATGATCAATTTATGAAAATATTATGTGAAGAATTACCCTGCACTGAGCTTTTATTTGTATCGATTTGTTTTCAATTTATTCCTTGCTTTCATTTTATTTTGTTAACTTTTTCAAAACTCCCTTTTTGTACTTTGAATAATTGGTTATCCTAGGAATTCATCAATGAGTTATTCCTCATGGGATCGACCCTACTCACCTTATTTATAATTTTATTTGTGTTTAGAGTAGTAGGATTTATTTTTGATGGATTCGACACCCATCAGGTGTCCACGACGTTCTTCATGGCATTTATTGAAATTTCCGGCGTTCAATTCGTAATCGAGCTGCAAAGCTTGCGAATCACGTTATTGAAGATCAAATCAAGTCCCAAGAAAGATCAAACCACCAATTCCGCTCTGAATGTATTTGAATTTCCAAGTTTTCAATTTTTAAATTAAGAATCAATGAATCAAATAGAGGTTGTAACCCACATAATGTTACTAAATTTTTGAAATTCAATTTGTGTTATTTTTCTATCTTCTAATTCAATAGATATGAGAATTTGTGTTACAATTGCATTAGGTAGATAAGTAAAATTTTTAGTGCAATTACCTTAGAGGCTTGGTGACTGCATCATTGGATTTGTAGAAATTGGAAAAACACTTGTAGAAATAGTTGGTTATTCTCCTTCTCCAAGTTTTCGAGATAGCTTCTTGAACATTTACATGTGTCCTGAATTTAGAGTATGGGGCATGAGATGGGGCATCGTTTTGGGGTAGTGGATCCCGTCCGTAATTATACAACCGGGGAAAACTATTGGATTTCGTATATTGGTATAAAAATACCAAATATACATAATTAAATCATTTGTATTCCGTGAAAACTATTGGAATTTGTGTATTATTATAAAAATATTAAATATATATATATATATATAATTCATTTGTATTCAGATACATGTGAAACATTGAATCAAAAGTTATTGTTCTTTTTTTAGCTTAACTTATATTAATTTACGGTTAATAATTTGTTTATCATTGAAAATTAATAGAAGCTCAGGTCAAAAGGTTGTTCAAGAGATATATTGTTCCAGGTAGTATATCTATAAATGGGATTTTATATTATTATATATTAATGATTGAGAGTTTTTCATTCATTTTTTGATTTATTAGTGATGCGGGATCCAAGTGAGGACACTTGGGACAAGCAAATATATATGACATTCTGTGAGATGCTGTAAAGACCTATAAACCTGACAACAGAGCAAATGATTAGGATCAGCTAGGAGTTGATCCAGTCTAGCTATTTTGAAACCTAAATCAGCCAAAAGATCAGGGATAATCAAGGCAATGTTATAAGATAAGAAAATATAAATGATTAAGAAATGTACTCAGATGAAGGCATTATAAAGAAGTTGAGGTCCTGTGCAAGGGACCTCAAAGACTCGGGATGGCTCTCTTATTATTTTAGAGATAGAAAGTCTATGGGGAAGATCTAGCATCTTGATGGAGTTCAACGATTGGGTACTTATAGCCAACACGCTTAACAGGTCCATACAAGGAAGTCCATGCAACGATTGGGTATGAATCTACAGGCTACGATCTGAGTCCTGAAGTAAGTCTAAGTAACTCGATTGCGAGGACATGGATCTTGGAGTTTTCCATATCAATTGGGTCATATATATATATATATACTAAGTAGTAAGTGAACGTTTATTTAATAAGTTTAGGAAAGTAGTTGATTAGTATGCTGTATAAAATTAAGGGATGCAAACTCTGTCTTAATTGTGATAGCAATTGGGCGAGCTGAGTTCGTTTCTATTGGGTTGTACGTAAGATGAATCATGAGCTAAATTGAGTTGATTATGTGATTTGTATGAAAAAGAGGATGAAATACAAGGAAGACACAAACAAGACCAAATTAGAAATTTGAGTAGCTGCGTGATAAATTTTGAGTACAAACTCAGAAAATTTGAGGAGGAGCTCTACTACCATATGTTTCAGTACCTATGCAAAACGTTTTAAGTACTTACCCAATTCCAACGAACCACATGATGCCTTTATTGAGTGGAGTCAGGTGATCCCACTTGTATGTGGAGTCACCCATATTTAAGATGTTGAAACAACATAAGGTAAATTGTAATGTGAAAAATTTTGAGTACAAACTCAGAACATATGAGGAGGAGCTCTACTACCATATGTTTAAGTACCTATGCAAAACGTTTTAAGTACTTACACAATTCCAACAAACCACATGATGCCTTTATTGAGTGGTGTCGGGTGATCCCACTTGTCTGTGGAGTCGCCCATATTTAAGATGCTGAAACAACATATGGCAGATTGTAATTTGTGTATGTATTTAATAAATTTACCTTATATTTATAACGATTTTATTTAATCAACTGATAGAATTCTATCTCCAAGGAAATTATGTTTCATTAGTATATCACTTATCTACTATCTGAATAAAATTATATGTAATAATTACAACTTAGCTACTATTTCTAAAGGTATTTTGGCAACCCAGATTATAATGTTTCTAGTTTGTTAAAATTCCATAAATCACACCTTATAAAAGTGAAAATGTAAAATTTTGGGCTAATCATGATTTCAGAATCAAATATTTAAATATTACATTTCGCAGAATTAGTTAAGCAAACTTTAATTCAATCAATTATCTAAAAGCTTGGCTAACTCACCCTAAACTACCATAATACAGGCTTTATAGATATTAGTATGAGTAATCCTTCCTCTTGAAAATATTCCATTTATAAAATTCCACCAAATTAAATTAAAGCAATATTCCAACGAAACATTGCAAAAATCAAATTAACTTTCCCGAGCATGCAACCAAAAGCTCCGACCATTATGTAAATCATTACAAAAATCATGAAGTATTAAATTATAGGATTCTTAACAATCTTTAATCAATTATTATTTAGCCATGTTGTCATAATCTTTGGTTAATTTAGCAAATTCGGGAAATGAATTCAGGAAATATATGACGTGAAGTAATGTGACATTAAAATAAAATTCAAATTTCGAACTCCCCGAGAAACGACTAAATAAAAAGGCTACAATCACAAAAGAATAAAACAACACTATATCCTGTAATTAATTGAAAGGCGAAGAAAAAACGAAATTGATTGAAAACATGTCTACATCAAATGGCATTGTTGTTTTTGTGAATCTAATGCTATTGGGCTTGCTATTCCACAACAATACAGCCCATGAAACAACATTCACTGTTGGGGGCTACAGGCTGGGGATTTAACATTGCAGGCTGGGAAAATGCCAAGACCTCTAAGGTCGGAGACACACTTGGTGCGTGTGCAATTTAAAGTTTTTCATTTATTCATGAAATAGTATATCTCTCTCTCTCTCTCTCTCTAAATTGTTGATCTCATTTTAACAAAGTTGTTACAATTTTTTTGAAAGCAACAAACTTTATTTGTTTATTATTTTTTGTTTTTTTCTTTTTTCTTTTTTTTTTTAGTTAATACCAATTAAATAAGCTAGTCTATGTTAAAGTTAAAACTATTTGACCGTGTCCTGAAATTTTTTGTAGTTTTCAATTACAATCCGAGTGCACATAACGTGATTGCGGTGGACAAGTCAAGCTACGATACTTGTACCGTGCCTGCAAATGCACCGACGTTTAATTCTGGGAAGGATAGTATAACTCTAAAGGAAGGGGCAAATTAATTCATTTGTGGCTTTCCTGGACATTGCCAACTTGGGGTGAAGATAGCTAGTATTGCTGCTTAATTATTTGTTTTTTAAGTTTCAAAGTATTTGCTTATATGCGCTGTAATTAGCCTCCCAAATAGTGATACCAAAATATAGTTCCTTAGAAACAAAATAAAATTCAAAATAAAAAATATCTTGATGATGTATGTATAATTTTGAAATTACCAATTAGTGATAAAAAAAATTTACATATGTTGGGTTAACATTTTCATGATTTTTGAGTTTAATTAGTAGATTTCAATCCACTTTCCAATTTTTAATGTTGAAGTAATCAAATCTATTCCCAGCTTTTCAGGCATGGAATCAGTAGACCTTAATTTGGACTTTAAAATTTTAATTACCTAAAGCGTGACTAATCACACAACAACATCTATCCTTAAAAATTGTCCTTCTATATGTTGGATGATTGTGAACTCCAGTGAGTCAAGATTTCCTACCAACTTAAAAGGTATAGATATATATCCAATTAAATAATGTATGCTGAACATGAGCACATGGGTGAGTTGAGAGTAGAGGGTGTAAACGGATTGAGTCGAGTCAAATAAAACATAGCTCAATCTTAGTTTGAATTTTTTATCGAGCTTGAAGTCTTGTTTGAATTTGGTTCTATTATTAAATGAACCGAGCTTTAATTGAGCCGAACTCGACCCGAGTTCAAGTAGTTTGATATGTTTACACATATATTATCATATTTTAATTAATTGAGTCAAGTTAGAGCTAAGCATCAAAATTTATCGAATGAAAAAATGTATTCAAATTTGGTTTGTTAGGCTTAACGAACTAAGCTCAAACGAGCTTTTTACGATCGATCTCAAGTAATGTATCAAATAGCTTGATTCATTTTTCAACCCTAGCTGTTTGCGGCTCTATTAGTTAAAATGTGCATTATATTCGTATGGTACATGTACGTACGAATAATTGGAAAAAAAAACTTCTGTGGTTCATATTCTAAACTAACGAATAGTACTCACACTTTTGATACATCACGTTTAATAAAAATATTGTATGCATTCCATATAATACTTGGCAAATGATATTTCATTGTATGAAATATTTATTATATTCATTTTAAAATTGCAATATATAAAAAATATTTATAGGCACAATATATGAATATTAAATATAATTATCGATTGGATATCATATAAATAATATATTTTAATACTTTATACAAATATTTATTACTATATAAATAATTATATATAATTAAAATTAGGGATGGCAATGAGTCTGGGTTAGACCCGAACCTGGACCCAGACCCGGTATAAATGGGGTAGGTTTTAGAATCGTAACTGGTTATAGGGCGGGTCCCGAGTTTTCATTTTAAAACCCGGACCTACCTCAAACAAATCCTGTTAATATTATATACATTATCTATTATTCATATATAAAAGTATATATTATATAAATAGTCATATAAAAAAAATGATACTCTTTTATATAAAAATAATTATATAACATTAGTAATTAAGTAATAATTTCAAAACATGTGCAAATAAATTATGTAATAACGATGTTTAATATTTTAAAAATTAAAATATTTTCATAGAAATTCGTAAATAATCACTACCAAAAAAAAAGCTGATTAGCCACAAATTTTAGCTACAGAAAAAAATCGTAGGTAATCCGTGACTAATAGCTATGGATACCAGATCCACCACGGAAAATTTTAGCTACAATCAGCTATAAAATTTCCGTGGCTAATCTGTGGCCTTCTTAACACAAATTTTGCGCCCTTTTCCTCAAGGCTAGCTACGAAAAAAGTTTCCATTTTTTTTTCAAATTTTTAAATGGGAAAAATCTCGCTACAGGAATAGCTACAGCAAGCCTGTAGCTAACATAAATATTTTCTTTAATTTTAAATGTAGCTACAAAAATAGCTATAAAAATTTCGTAGTTATTCCTAAGTTTAAAATTAGTTTTTTATAAAGCTTAGCTGCGGAAAAATGCGTAGCTAATGCACAATATACAAAACAAAGCTATAGATTTTCCGTGTACGACTGTTGTTCAATTATTTTATTTTTGCCTGATTTAATATGTTCTATGAATCCAAACATGTTAGTTTGTTTGTTTTATTATTGTGCCGTGTGTAACGAATAATAGCCCAAATTCAATTTACTCTTACTACTCAAATATATTTTTTAATTTTATTGTATCACTAATGTGATTATTGAATAGCTAATTAATCAACTCTGATGATCAGTGATCGTTTTAAATAATACGACATTGTGATTGATGTATTGAGTGAAATCACATCTTAAATTTAATAATTTGTTTTCATAGATTATTTTATTACAATGTGACAATTGAGCAATTGTAATTTATAAAAGTGTTGTTCAGTCCACTGGAACGTTATTAATTATATATAGTTTAAATGGTTTTCAAATTAATTGATCTAATTGCATAATTTAGACAATATTGAAATTAATAATTCAATAAGGTATAGTGCTATTTATAATTTGTGAAGGTCCAGTGTAAAACTAGCACAATTGAGTTGAATATTTATTGAAAACTTCTATTTTATAAGTGAAGGCATAGTTGCACCATCAACTACGGATATTCCAACTTAGCTATAGAAATAGCCATGGAAAATCTATGGCTAATCAGTAGCTAAAGCTCCTATTGCTACGAACTATCCGCAGCTGATAGTAAGAAAAATAAATACGAAGTTAGCCATGGATTATCCGTGGCTAGTACTTTGGTAATACTATTTTTTGTTCATGTTTAGAAAGTCATGATAATATACATTTTCTTAAAAAATATTTTTTAATTAATTTTTACATATAAACCATAAACCTTCCCACCCGACTGGAAACTTCCTAACATGCTTTGAGCGCCTAAGAGAAGAAGGTGAGGAAATCTCGATTGAAGCCAATTCAATCACTTCACCTCTATCCTTTCGCTATAGTAAAGGTATCAATAGAAAGAAGTCCCTAGCTTCAATAGTGGCAACAATGCTAGTGTATAGTTGACGAATATAACGGCCCGGTAACCCATGTTTGATATAATTTACAATTAAAACATGTAATGAAAATAAACTTAAAAGAAATCATAATATCAAAAGACTTGATAGAGTAATGATATGTCGTGAGTACAACTCCTGGTAATTATTTAGTTAGAAAGTGCATAAGATCGAATACACAAACAACAAGCACGTAGCGGAGAAAAAACAGCTCTCTTCCTAATAAAAACCTTCAAATTGTTCCTCTTCTTCGGCCTCGTTGAAATTAACCTTGGGTTCATCTAAAACATATCAGGTGAGCACATTCAACATGTAATTGAGTAAAAACATTACTTAATCACATAAACACATATTTCACTTTGCACAAAGCCATATAGTTTTCTTATTTCGAACCTTTCTCGTCACCTAACAGTCACCCTTATGACTACCCCGGCCGAATTTTACAACCAGCACATTACTCCCGCCTGCCTTATCCTCCAATGGTCGTACCCTGGGTGTTACACCAAATTTTTCCGACGACCCTCTCTCTTGAGTAGATCTCTCCGTCTACCCAAGGGGGGATTAGGAGATGGAGGGAATAAGAACTCTTACAGCCGGCTAGCCCATTGGTATATCCCGGTGGAATTCACCCAAACCACTCCGATATATTTCGGGCTCGTTTCGCATTCACAATTTATGCACATAGCATAATCTTGGAAGTCTTGCATATTTCAACATTTTATTCCAACATCTTAAAAGAATATCATCAATATAAAATGAAATTAATAGAAGACAATATTTCATAAACTATATATATATATATATAGTATGAAAGTTAAACCAAAATCTAATCAAAACATAATAGTATGTATATATATATATATATGTACACGGCATCACGTACATATATATACCTATATATATATAGGTTGACTAAAACTATAAATAACATCAATATATTAATATAGGTATATATATATATATGTATAACATATATATATATATATTTAGACTAAACATAATATAAATTTAGACTAAACATATAATTAAACCATAAATCTAGATTAACCATATAATTACCCATAAATATATTTATATACATATACGTACAGCATGTATATATATCTCTATATAATATCAATTAACCCAACATGATTATATATATATATATGTACGTGTTATGTATATATCTATACAAATATACAACTATGTACATAGCAGGAAAAAAGCGGAAAACCGGGGGAAAACTCTAGCTGAAATCCGGCGGAATTTCCGCCGGAAAATCGTGAAACCAGCGGAAACCGGTCCGCTGGTTTTTTTGGCGCCGGAATACACTCGGCCGCCGATATTCCCCCGGTTTTTCCGCCGGTTTACACGAACCGAGTCGACCGGCGGAAAAACAGGCGGAATATTCTGCCGGAATTCAAACCGGCGGAATATTCTGCCGGTTTTTTTAAAAAAAAAATTTTAATTTTATTAAACCGGGGGAAATTTCCCCCGATTTTTCCCCCGGACGTTTTTTTAAAAAAAATTAATTTTTTTAAATCGGGGGAAATTTCCCCCGGTTTTTCCCCCGAAATGTTTTTAAAAAGAATAATTTTATTAAACCGAGGGAAATTTCCCCCGGTTTTTCCCCCGAAATTTTTTTAAAAAAAATTAATTTTATAAACCGGGGGAAATTTTCCCCGGTTTTTCCCCCGAAATTTTTTTAAAAAAATTAAATTAATTTAAACTGGGGAAAAATTCCTCCGGAATTTCCCCCAGATATTTTTAAAAAATATTTAATTTAAATAAATCGGTGGAAATTTCCCCCGGTTTTCCCCCGATTTTTTTAAAAAAAATTATTTTAATTCGGTCTTGCAGGCCCCAAATCAGTTCATTATAATTTTTTTATTTATAAATTTCATTTATAATATTCTAATAATGCAAAATGCTAATATTCACAAACAAGTAAAATAAATAAAAATACAAAAAGCTAAAATAAATTGAAAAATATGCAATATTATCCTATATTGTTTGAAATATAATTCAAATATAAAATACAAATTCGCCAAGCAAATAAAAACATTGTTCATACGACAAATTAAACTATCAAATGTGTCTACTCGTCCTCCTCATCGTTATCCTCAAAATAGTTGATGTCATTTTCGTTGTCATCTCCGACATTCATGGGATTCATATTTGGTTGTGGTGCGAACATGTGTTGAGCGGGAAATCCTTGATCGAGATCATGACATGTGTCGTGGGACGTATTGCCCATGGGACGACACCGACGAGATGACTGAGGAGCTGCTCCGGAGGCGAACGGGCGATTGCTCACAAGTCCGGTGTACAGTTGTTGCATCATTGACATCATTGTGTTATTTTGTGACTTTAATTCGATGATCTCTTATTTGTGAGATGAGATATAAGTGTCAATTTGATTTCTGATTTGCATCAACTGCGCCTCGACATCTGCTTCGGAATTAGAAGGACCAGTACGCGACGAGGAACTTTCGAATAAGTGTTGCCCCCTCTTTTCCCGAGGAACGTAGTTCAGCCCAATTTGGCGGCCCTTTCTGTTCGGGGGTTCGATCGCCTGCATAAACAACTCGTGTTTAGACTGTTGTGTAGTTTCATTGCTCAACCATGCTGCTATTGATTGTTCCTGGGCTTGCAACAATTGTTGGTTGTTCTCCTACACGAAATTAAATAAATCATATTAAACAATTGAAATTTAAGTCATGCAAGTTTGTATAATTAGTTAATTAAATATGCAAATTAATACATTGTATACGTACGTGGACTTGTTTGGCATTTTGGTTTAGCCAAACCACATTATTGGCCGTGCTCCCTTAGTCCTCGTCACCCTTGGTAATCTCGTCAGGTCTAAGTGATCTCGTATAACACTTTTGAACCACCTCATGATAGTCGACCTCACGTTGACACTCGACCTCCTAGATAATCGACAAATAAAATTAATAATAACAATAATAGTAATAATAAAATTAATAATAAATAACATACCATCTCAAGTTTTTTCGTCGCTAGTGACTTCAGCCCGCCACCATAACATGCTCCACCACCCGCTTCTCTATTTTTTTTAATTCTGTTCACTTTGCTTTTTGAATTTCTCTGAAGCCCAATAGGCGGTCAATTGGTCCCATATTTGGGGCACTATCCACGCCGGTCGCGTCCCAACTTCCCTGACATGCTCATATAGCTGCGACAGTTTTCTCGGACCACGGCTTCGAAAAGCCCTTTTCATATGATACTCGTGCGCAGGATCCCACTCAACATATTTCTGCATATGTTATATTTTAAAAAATTACAACATGCATAAAAATTTATGTGTTACGTGTTACGTGTTACATATAATCAATATACAAAAGAAAATACGAACCTTCCACTCCTCAAACCACGTATCAAAAAGCTCTGTGCTAACATATTTGAATGTAGGAACGAACTCAGTCATTCGGCTCTTCAATACGGTACCTATAGTGTGAGCTCCACGATCGGCGGGGGCGAAGCTACTGCACATACAGTATATATACACGTCATATCATGCTTAAGTTATTATAATACATTTAAACTTAACATATTAAACTCTCTCTTACCAATTCGGAGCCGGCTCCAAGAAATTTCCCCCGGAATTCCCCCGGTTTTTTACTTTCCGCCATGCCCGCCGGTATTCCGCCGGTTTGAATCCGGTGGAATATTCACCCGGAATATTTCCGCCGGAAATCGGCGTTTTTGCTGTAGTGATATACATATGATATATATATATATATATATACACACAAATATCAAAAAATATAGTTTGGTAACTTTAAGAAATGTATTTTTGTGAAAATAGTTTATCTTTTCCAAAACTCATACTTTCCCTAGAAACATATTATTTTACCAAATAACATGAACATAATTTCAAGTGTACTATATTAACACCAAATTAGTAGTATAGTATATTTTTATGAACAACTAGGCATATAAGGATCACATAGCACTTCATAGAAACTACATACTTCCTACAAGTTCACATGCTAAAACATAGTTACAATTAAAGATATGCTAGGTAAAGAGAACTATTTTTCATGGCTTCATTTCAAGCATGAGAGAAGTAGTGAAACTAGCATAACCTCTTGAACTCAAAGAACCAACACATACTTTACCATTACAAAAGACAATTTGCACATGAAGCACATAACATAACAAGTAATTCATACTAAAATCAAGTAGATAAGCTACTAAACCATGAGTATTGGAGCAAGCTTGACAAGAACTTTTACTCATGAGCATTGAAGCATGATTTTAGCAAGAACTTTTACTCATGAGCATTGAAGCATGTCTAAGCAAAATTCTTACTCAAGGTATCCTAATAACCCTCTACTTATGAGATTGGGCAAGGTTTCTACCTTCTTTCTCTTTCTTTTTGGGTGTAGTGAAGTGTGGGGTAAAAGAGTAGGAAATTAGGGTGTTTTGGGAGAAAATTTAGAAGTGTGTGAAAGTGTGTGTTGTGGCTGGTTTTTCTAGGGGAAGAGAAGGTGGGATTTTGGTTTTGTTTATATTAATGAGAGGAAGAATGAATTAGTTTATTGTTAAGGTCAGTTTTTTCATTAATGCCATTTTTCACCTAAGTGAATTCATTAAATGAATTCTTCCAAGTGGGGGATCTAATTTAGGCTTGGTGTGCATGCTAGTATATGATTCACAAGCTACATAAATATGAACCATGCAACAATATTTATTGATGGTATATTAGAGAAGATTTTTCTTGCATAAATATCATAAAGTAGGTTAAAATCTATAATTTGTATTTTGCCTTCAATTAGTATCATTCATAGCCTTTAGTGACTAAGTTCTCTATTTTCAGTCAAAGATTAATTCAAAGTCGATGTTCTTAAAAGAATTGTGAGATCTAAAACATTCTTCTCTACCTCCTTAATTTTAGCAATATTTAAATATTTTCTATTTTTATTAGGAAAGACCATCATTTTCGATTTGTCGTTTGAGTAATAGAATAGCATAAATCCAATTAGTGAATTTAGATTTGTAATTGTTTAGCTAAACTAATATTGAGTGGAAAATAGCATACTTTGATTGTATCGAATTTTTTGAATTATGTTATGAAAATATATAATCAAGTTCCTGAATGAAGCACGTTTGTGATTTGTTGGCTAGGATTGGATCTTTCTAGCTTTCAATGGTATTAGAAAATTGAACTTCATCATTTGATTGGTGTTATTTGTTATTTAAGAATTATTCATTATGTTAGCGTATTTGTTATTTAAGAATTATTTAGATAGTGTGAGTTTTCTAATGGCTATAACTGGTCTATTGCGAGTGTTAGTTTCGCAACGCAGCAGAAAATATAAAAATTTAATACATAAATATTATGTAAAAACGCATCCCGTTGCTATCGCGACACGGATCTTATGCAAGATAAAAACATGTTTAATAAAATACAATGAAATTATAACTTTAAGCCTTCCGTTTGATATAGGGAATTATCGTATTCAAATACGAATTAGTCAACCCAACGACCCGAATGAATCCACGCAAACAGGAGCCCAAGCGTTCTTCCTCTAAACATGGTCCACACGAACGGTTCTCCTCGGGTTCTCGATTCTATGTTGGAATCGAATCATATACCGTATTGGTGTATATGAAAGTATGCTTATTCTAACTTTTAAAATAATTTCTAAACTCTTTTAGAAATATATTGAGAAGGGTGGTCTCAATGCGACTTGATCATATGATTATTAGTTAATCAATAATCAATTGCATAAGCATGGAATGAGAGAGCACTGAACAAGCATCACACGGCCAAAGAAAAACAAGACCTGGAATTTGTTATTTTGACCATGAAGGTCACGGCCCTCGTCATAAAAGATTGGAGATGATTATCTTAACAATATTCTGCTCCCCTTATTCTTATGTTGGCCGAAATATATTCCTTTTAATGAAAACAAGAAGTTGTTTTTATATATATGCATATGTTTTTTATATCATTATATATATGTCTATATTTACATACGTGTGTGTGCAAGACCAAGTAGTCCAATTTTGGCCGGACAATTTGTGTGCAAGAATCATCATGATTCTTGTGCTTATTCTAATCTATCTCTAACTTTTACAGATAGATTCCCAACTTGATTCCACTTGGATTAAGATAAGAATTCATATTCTTATATTAATCCTAAATCAACTAAATCTCTATTTAATTGATTTAATAAATTAATTCTAAATTAATTAATTTCACTAAATTGAATTAATCCACGAAATCATTCAATCGGCTTGGACCTTGAGGCTCAATTAAATTAACGCTTTAACTTTGTTCAATTAAATTAATCATTTAATTTAATTGAGCCCATTAATTAATTTAATATATTCTATTGATCAATTAAGACTTAATTAATTAATTAATGGCAGCCCAATCAAATTAACTCTTTAATTTAATTTAATTAAATCAACTTATTGATTCAATTAAATCCATCAATTAATTAATTAACTTAATTAAACGAATATATTCTATCTCAATCGAGTAAATCAACACTTTGATTTAATCCAATTAAGTGCTTTATATACGTTTAGGAGTTTATCCATTCATTTGTGTATGTTCACCAATCGATTAGAAATGGGCTTGCAACTAATTACGATATTTTTGATGATAAATTCATCAATCCATTAATTAAACTCATTTAATTAATCACTTATAAATTAGAACCCATTCTAATTCATAGTACCCATCTATCGTGGTCGATGTCCAACAACAAGCCCACGACGCCTAGTCAATAGGTAAAGTGTAATGCGAGAACCTGTTTGCTTATGATTACCGTGCATATACATTCATTCCATTATCCAATCTCTCGATTGAGGTATAGGATATGGGATTCATCAGAAATCCTTTTAACCTCAATTCTATTGTTCTTATTTATAATTAGTCTTTATGACAATCAATCTAGAAAACTCATTTCTAATCGTTGTCTCTACCGTACAGATTTCTGTAGACTAGTTAAAATGGAACACATAGGAGATTCGCTCACTCTACAAGGTGAGCAAATGAATTCTTTATCGATTCTCACAAACCTTCATACATGGGAGATTTATACCCAACATAGGCGCCATAAGACCCACCACAAGATCGGTACCTATATCAAAGTATAAATGCACATGTACAAGATTACTATGGAGCCTCAAGTCTAAGTAGTAATTAATGCACACCATAAGCTGAGAAACAATTCCTAATTCGCTGTGCAACTAGTGCTCCCATTTAGGTGTTTCTTGGTGGAATCCTCAGTGAACTCATTCTCTAATGAGCACCTACTTATGCACATGAATGTCTCTAATTCAATGTCAATGAAACAAGGCATCCTCCCATTTGAGATATGTCATAAGTACAAGTCTTAATCCTAGTCATGTTAATGCCCCTGGTATTTGTTAGACTCTTCGACCTGGAGTGATTTAGATCATGCTTTAAAGAATTGTTTCAAGATCTCCATAGACTTATGTGATCTAGGAGCTTCAACCATATGTGTATAACTAACACTTTTTGATGAAGGTGGCCAAAAACATATAAACTTTCATTTATATTATTAATTGAAAAGACTGTGTGTTACAAATAGTATTTAATAGCATCGCCAATGTGACGACCCGGTAATCCTTAATATTTAAATAATTGATTTAAAATCTTTTGCTTCTTGGAAATGTTATTATTACTTGTTGTTTTTTTTTTTAAAATTTTAGTCTGTTTTTGAGATTAACTTACAATTTGAACGGTAAAGTGTTAATTTTCGAATTTCGATTACTATTCTTGGAAAATTCATCTATTAAATACTTAAAAGTTTTCAAAACAATATAAATAAGTATTTAAGACTTTTATGCATGGAGAAGATCAATTTTGAATAAATTACATGATTTTTCAAATTTTAGAAGAATTAGACATTCTAACACAATTTTCGAAATTCTAAGTCCTAAATTGCAATTTTCAAAAGTATAACTAAAACATTTTTAATTTCTGAGAAATATACATATAAGTTCAGATTTATAAACATTAAAATTCATAATTTTGTAATTTTTCTAAATTAATTATGAATTTTCGGATTTTATGCCCAAAAACCCTAATTTTATGCCCCAAAACCCTAATTTTCAGTTTTTACAAAAATAAATAAATACAAATTCGAATTTTTAATGAAATAAAGATATGATTTCAGATTTTATAAGATGAGGACAATCAAAATTAGATTTTATCAGATTTTATTTGATTTTATTTGATTTTGTGTTAATATTTTATTAAAATATCCTACACTA
This sequence comes from Petrea volubilis, assembly GCA_026212405.1. NCBI lineage: Eukaryota > Viridiplantae > Streptophyta > Magnoliopsida > Lamiales > Verbenaceae > Petrea > Petrea volubilis. The sequence goes on from CM047874.1 coordinate 17,438,418, forward strand.
ATACAAGATGAATTTCTTCTAGAAATTGTGCACTTGTGTGGTCTTCCATTCATCTAGATTCATGACTCATGGATTAGGGTTACACCAAGGCTAGAAATAGAGGGAGGTGGAGGATTGCATTTAATTTGGCATTTAATTCTAAGCCTAGTTGGAAGATTTGCATTAAATGGGAAGATTTGCATTTATTAAACCTCGGTCCCCAAGTCTTGTCTTCTACCCTCATTCTCCACTATAAATAGGACCTCCCACACACTTCCCCACCCCAAAAACTTCCACACACATACACACACTATACTCTCTCTTGTTTCTTCCACAAACACACAAATCCCGCCTAAAAATACACACCCACACTCACTCTACTCTCAACACCCAAAACACTTTCTATTTATAGCCTATCTTCCACCCACTCATATATATATACAAACCATTCTATTTTCATCCATATATACCTATTAGCCCTTCATATAGCCCTTTATAAACCCTCTTTTTTCTAAAAGCATTTGAAGGTAGAATTATTACCTTTCTCATAAGTAGTTTAGGCAACATGATCTTAGATTATTTTCATAAACAAGGCTTTAACTTGGGTTTACCAAAATAATGGTAAAATACCAAGTGATTGCCTATGTTCACATTTTACGATTTTATGCTTCGAATTATTTGCTATACATATTAATATCATGATAATTGTCTTCGTGCTATTATGCTTTTGTAAAGATATATGAATGAACATGACATGTTTATTTATGCTCTTTAAGATCTATGTGTTATGAGAAAGTTATTTCTCAATTGTGTGTTGGGCCCAAAATATTGTGGAATGGATGTGGCTGAGTTCCGCCGGGACATTCTATTGGAGATGCCAGTAATAAGTGTTCTAATCCTCCATCTTCTAATCCCTCCTCATATGGACGGAGTGTTCCATGTGAGAGTGGGTCGTAGGAATTCGGCATATACCCAGGATATGACCACTGGTGTGACTCGGTTGGGATTGGTGGAATCGTGGAGTGACTCGGTTGGAATATTGATTGATTGATCGTGGTGGGAGTTATAAGGTATTACATCACTATATGTGATGAACATGCAGTATTATGTGATTTTACATGTTTATGTGCAATTTTCACACACTTGCACCTTATGTGATTGTGTAATAGTTCTACTCAACCGTTGTGTTGCCACGTTTTATGAACATTCTTTTAGGCAAGGATGTTATATCAAGTGCGCAGCGGAAGACCACAAGGCATTACGACGTTTTTACAGTTACTTTTTTATTATTTTCTAAAATGTAACTTTTGTATTTTGGAAATATATTTATGTAAATTATTTATTGTCATAAAATAAAAAGGGTATTTTTCCGGGTCGTGACAGCCAATCTCATTGGCTTGCTGAGCACTACTCTAACAGCTAGAAATTATTGCGTTATTTTTGAATCTATGATCAATCTAAGAAATCTCATACTAATAATTACCTTTAATTTGGTTGAGATTTTCTCAAATTAATTTAACTTATTCAAATTCTTGCATTTATCTTATTGAAATCATTTCTAGTTTTAATCTGTTTAAACTCCCTACTTTTATTTTAATTATTTAATATCCTGATTATTTTAGAATTTGTCAAGCGTATTGCCTACGGATTTGATTTTTCACCTTATTTACAATTTATTATTATTTTTTTAAAGTGTATGATTTATTTTTTGTGGTTTTGACACCCATTACCTTAACTAGGTAATGATATCCCTCTAGTACCAGCATCAGATAAAAGGTCAACCAGACAAAGACAATCTTCTACCATGTATGGCATGTGAGTGCAATGCTCAGTGAAGGGGGAGAACCAAAGAGTTTTATAGAAGCTTTTTTACATAATTAAAAAGAAAAAGTGGTTGGAAGCCATGGAAGAGATGATATAGTCCTTGCCGGAAAAGCACACTTATGACCTAGTGAGCCCAATGGCAAGAGGAAGCTAGAAAACAAATCGGAGTACATGTTGAAGATTGAGGAACATAGCTCACAACAAAGATACAAGGAAGTGTTGGTTGTGAAGGGTTTCAATTAGAAAAAAGGCTGTTGATTTTGAAGTGATTTTGTCACTAGTGGACGTCTTCAATTAAAATTGTTCTTGGAATTGTTGTCAGTCTGAATCCAGAGATCAAACAATTAGATATGAAGATTACATTCCTCTATGGGGATTTGGAGGAAGAAATCGATATGGAGCAACCAGAGGATTCAAAGTCATAGGGAATGAGAACCTAGTTTGCAGGTGAAGAAAAGCTTGTATGCCTTGAAACAAGCCTCCTTCATAAGTAGTCATATATGGCAGGACTAGTTTCGATCATAGCATATTCTTAAAGAAATTCTCTAACAACATTTTCATCATACTATTGTTGTATGTTGATGATATGATGATCATGGATCAAGATGCCATCAAGATTGGTAGGCTAAAGAAAGAGCTTGCAAGCCTTTTGCAATGCAAGATTTGGCTCCAACTAAGGTGATTCTTGGAATGAAAATCTCCAGGGATAGAGCCGCGAAAAATATTTAGCTATTTTAAGAAAAGTACATTGTAAAAGTTCTTGGGAGATTCAATATGAGCAATTCGAAAGTTGTTCGCACTCCAACTATAGCTCACTTCCATATGGCATGTACGAGGCCAAATATTGCTCGCGGTTGGTGTAGTCAGTCGATTCTTTCCAACCCTAGGAAAAATCCCTAGACAATAGTGAAATTGATATTGAGGTATCTGAAAGGTACTTCAAAGTATGTCTGAAATTTGGTGATGGCCAAATTATGTTAGACGGATACACAGATGTAGACATGGCTAGTGATGTTGATTCAAAAAAGTCCACATCCAAATTTTTGATGAGGTTTGTAGGGGAAGTCTTTGGGCAATCAAAACTTAAAAAATGCTTGGCACTATCCACAACTGAAGTAGAGTCCATTGTCATGATCGAAGTGTGCAAAGAAATCTTGTGATTAAAGAAGTTTCTACTGGTATTAGACTTAGAGCAAGAAAAGTACGTCTTTTATCGTGACAATAAAATTGCTATTCACTTGAGTAAAAATTCTACTTCACTCAAGATATAAACGTATTGACATGACATATCATTTGATCCAAAATATCTCGACGAAGGACTAATGTAGCTTGGTAAAGTTCACACTAATGAGCATGGTGTAGATATGCTAATGAAGTCTTTACCACTAGATAAGCTTTAATCATGTAGTACAAAGCGAAAGCTGAATTGAGCCCCCCACATGTGCTCCGCATGTGAGGAATGCATTTATTACCAGAAAAAAAGAAGAAAGCGAAAGGGTTGCAATTTGTTCGGTCAAAAAAGTTAACAAGTTTTTGAGTCATCATGAATTAAATTCAGCTGTAAACTTTGAAGAAGATGTAACTGCAGTGCTGAAAATTGAAATGGTGTTTTCCGCATTAATTTTTATGCTCATTTGTGTTAGGTAATAATTTTGCCCATCAATACTGTAGCAATTAAAGGGGAAGATGTAGTGTAAGCCACAGTGCAAGAAAAATAGAGAGGGTGAGCGAGAGTTCTGAAGAAGAGAAAGAGAGAAAATAGAGTGTTTCAAGATAAGAAAAAGGAAGAAAAATTCATGTGGTTTTTGAACCTCTTTTAAAATAGTATTCCTATTTTCTTTGTCATTCCAAGTTGAGAAACTTGATGATTTTGTAATCCAAGAGATAATTTCTCTTGGGAAATATTTTGGTGTATCCCCTACTTATTTAATGGAAAAAAATTGTATGCCTACTATTTATAGTATTATGTAAAGAGACAACACCCTTTATACCTACTTTTGATCTGTCCATTTTTTGGTCTGTTAATTTCTTTTTCTTTTTTCTTTCTCTTTTATTTTACTTTCTCTCTCCTCTCACCTCTTACAAACTTATACGTTCCTTTTTTTTTTCTTTTCCTTTTTTCTCTCCCCCTCCCTGGTCCTCCTCTGTGTCTTGTTTTATCTCTTCATACTCCTTAATATCATTTTTCTAATTTCTTAGTTTTTTATTTTGAGTTATTTTATTTTTATTTATAATAAATTTTATAAATCTATTAAAAATTATTTAAAATATTTTGATAGTATAGATACTACCAAAAAAAAAATTTAGTGTGCCATTAAATTATTTTTTTTGTATGCACATGCATCGAATGTGCCTATAGTACTAGTTATATAAAAGGAGGAGCCCCCTTTTAGTAACTAACCATGGTCTGACAAGCTTTTGGTCTGTCAATGTTTTTTTTTTTTCCATTTTCTCTCCCATCTCTCTTCTTTCACATTCTTTTTTATTTCTCCTTTCTCTCCCCATTCTATCTCATCTTTCTATCATCTTTCATCTCTCAATACTCTTTAATATCATTTTCTAACTTTATTTGTAATTTTTTATTTTAAATTATTTTATTTTTAGTTATCATTAGTTTTATATATAGATCTATTAAAAATAGTTAAAAATATTTTATAAGTATAAAAACTACCAAAATTTGAGTGTGTCGTTAAATTATATTATTTTTTATTATGCACATGCATTGAATGTGCCAATATTATTTGTACATATAATGGAGGAATTTGACAATAAAAAGTCTTGTGGTTTTTCTCAATTTGGGTTTTTCATGGAAACATTTGTGTCCAAATTTTTATTCTATTGCACCCTATTTTGGAATTTTTGGTCTGGTACCCATTTTTTTGATTCATCATTGAAAAAAGAATATTTATTTGGTTGTGCGAGTATCATTTATTCTGGCATGCTTTCCCAGCAGTAATAATAATAAATTATACAACAAAATTTGAATTCATACATCATTTGAATAGCGAAAATTCCTTTTCCTAAATCTATAATAAAATTAAAACTGATAGGGTGTATTAATATAATCATTCAAATTGAATGAGTTTTTTGCTATTAATTAAATCTTAAGATGCAATGATCCCTGGAAACTCGCAATAGAAGATTAAGAATCATGCAACTAGGGGACATTGTTAAATATGTATTCAATATGATAGAGAGATGACGTTTAATTTCTTCATATATATACGCAATATTAAGTTTTCTCTAAGTGCTCTCCAAGTTTCCTCCCGTGAGTTCAATAGGGGCTAAGTATAGTCAGTGTTTGTGGATGAGGAAGGGCTGGGCAAGAGAAAATGACAGGATCACATGGCCTCTACATCCATCGAGTTACTAGCAGAAGAAGTGGAGTGACTATCGCTGTAAGCAAGTTCCCTAACGAAGATAGTGGAATCGACCTCGTGGTCCCTCATATGCACGGTATGGGCACATAAGCCATACATGAAAGATCGATTTAAAATGGCTAGGTGGTGAATATTGAATTTGAAAGGAAAATTCTCATTCGAGGACATTAGCCCGAACCTTTACATTATCAAACTTGAACAAGAAGAGGACAAATATAAGATCCTAAAAGGAAACCTTGCCTATACGAGGATCAATTAGTCATCATTGAGGAGTTTGATAAGACAAAATCGGTACACGATCTTTACTTATCGAACTCCCCATTCTGGATACGAGTTGGGAATGTCCCATCTTATGTTGACAAACAAAACTTGGCAGAGAGGATTGGTGAGTCACTACAAGAAAATACTGTATTTTCGGCCGGATTTTCGGCGGATTTTCGGCGGATCGAGTCTGCCGAAAAATCCTTCGTCGCTATATAATTTTCGGCGGAATTTTCGGCGGAAATATTTAGAGATTAAAAAAAATAAATAATAATTATTTTCGGCGGAATTTCGGCGGAAATTCCGCCGAAAATATTAAATTTTTTTTAAAAAAATAAGAATTATTTTCGGCGGAATTTCGGCCAAAATTCGGCCGAAAATAATAAATTTTTTTAAAAAAATTATAATTATTTTCGGCGGAATTTCGGCAACAATTCCGCCGAAAATTAATATTTTTTTTAAAAAATAATAATTATTTTCGGCGGAATTTCGGCCAAAATTCCGCTGAAAATATTTATTATTTTTTAAAAAAAAATTATTATTTTCCGCCCCAAAATATTAATAAATCTTAAATTCGAAATAAAATATTATCTTGTCCCTAAAATTGGAATTTTGTTGCAATTATTCAAATTAATTATATTTTTCTTCATTTTTATAAAAAATATATTTGAAATATTATAATAATAACATGATTTAATTTTTACAAATAAATATCATATCAAATATATAAAAACCTACATATAGATTCATAAACCACATAAAATTTATCCAAATACATAGAAAAACATAATCAGTCGAATATTTTGTGCGATACATAAATTACGAAGTTAGTTTGTAGCCAAGTACATACTAATCACAATCATCCTCATCAGACTCGTCTTCATCATCGGCGACATGCTGAGCCGGCGGAGGGGCATAAGTCGGTTGCTGTGAGCCGCTTGCTTTGTTCTGCGAAATCATCGATATCACCTGATGCATCATTTTCATGATTTGTGAGTTTTGTTGGGTAAGGTGATCGATGGTGAAGGAGATTATTGGAAACTCACTAGGGAACTCACTACGAATATGGGTTACTATCAACATGACAAAACCTTCATGTAGAGGTAGATTTATAGAGAACTCGGGAGCAGGCGATCAGTGGATTTGGTTTCATTACAAACGACACCCGAAGTTTTATAGATTTTGCGGCCTAATGGGGCATTCTGTCAGAAATTGTACGACTGTGTCAGAAGAGGAGATGAATGATATAGAAACCAACCCATGCTTCGGACAGTCCCTCTACTACAGTTATGGTTAGAGCTTCATACTAGAGAAAGTTAGAGCGAATAATACCGTGGAAGTGGGTCACTTCTATGTGAAATAGGTTCAATGCCTGTACTTTATCAGATGAAACCATCAGAGATGTGAAGTTCGCCGAAAATCAAATGAGCGATGGGAAAGGTGGAATCCTAAGGAATTGAGATTTTGGAAAGAATAAGGAAAAAATCGCAAAAATCCTAGACACAATGGATTTGAACGATCTGATCAGATAAGTAGATAGATATTCATAAAGAAAAAAATCACGCAAGACTTCAATTAGGATAAAGAAAGAGACTCAAATCTGGATAGGGCCTAATTATCCCATATAATGGGCTCAGGTTGACATATCAAGTTGGCTAAGTGATAATAACAATACTACTGAATGGAGCCTAACTCTAATAGAGCTAGAGGATAGTGAAGAACTTGGGCTAGAGGATAGTGAAGAACTTGGGCCAATGAAGCATGCAAAAAAAAAAAAAATTAAAAGGATCCACAGATAGGCATCAGGCTAGAGCACAACACTGAGAGAAATAAAAAATCTAGCTAGAGGCTTAATTCACTCCAGAGACGAGGATGAGGGTGAGTAGGAGAATATGGGGAAGAAGCAATGATAATGCAACACAAATTCTAATATGGTTTTCATGGAGGTTGGGTTGAATACCCAACCAAATGTCGATTAGATGTCTATTATGTCCTAGAACGGACGGAGGCTTGGGAACCTCTGTACAATTTGATGCCTTCGGAGCTTTATTAGAACCCAAGGATCTAGTTCGGTCTTCGTGTCAGAGACACAACTTATAAATACTCATATAGAGAGAATAAGGTTGAGCTCAATTTTAGAGGAGTGGACTCCGTAGATTGAGCGGTGTGGGCTAATGGAATAGGTGGAGAGGCCTTTTTGATGTTTAGACAGACACTTTTTTAGGTTCGATTCATCTCTAAATCACTGAACCATATGGATGCTCTTGTGATTCATTAAACCACGAGTCAGGGATGCATGCGTACAGGCATATACAGGCATCCGGTTACCCACAGACGATATAAGACATGGTTATTGATTAAATAACTCAGGCCAAATAATGACACCCCATGGCTAGTATCTAGTGACTTTAATGAAGTGCTATTGTAGGAAGAACTTCATAACATGAACAGCCAACCAAAATAATAACTCAATGCGTTTAGAGAAGTCCTTGACATATGTGGCTTAAGTGATATAAGGTTTATTGGCTAGAGATTTACATGGTGTAACAAGAGGTATGGAGATCAACATGAGGAGGCCCGTTTGGATAGAATGATAGCCAACTTGGAATGCATGTCCTTGTACCTAGAAGAAAGCCTTCGGAATTATCCTATGGCAGTGTCGAATTATATGGTTTTACCTTTTAAACTCAAAGATGAGAGAGTTCGCATCAAGCGGACTTTCAAATTCAAAAATTTCTGGGTAAGTTGAAAAGAGCTTGCTAAGAAAGTAACGAGATGTTGGAAAAATTGACGAGAGGGGCAGATGAATACCTTCAGCAAGATTAAATACAATATTTTTAAATGTGTGGTGGAACTTGAGGCCTGGAATAAAAATACAACAGGAAACATATCCTGTAAAGTTAAGGAATATCAAGCTAAGCTCTAAAGAATAATTGTACAGGACCTATTTGAGAAGCAAGATGGGAAAATAAGAGAGTTAGACAAAAAATACTATAGCTTGAGGTTAAAATAGATTAAGCATGGTGATTAAAATACATCCTATTTTCATCAAACAACGTCATAACACCGTCGACATAATATGCTCTGGATTTTGAATGATGAGGATAGGCATGTGGCCACTCGACAAGGTAAGATGAAGACGCTCGCAAAGGGTTATTTTGAAAGGTTGTTCACCTCGGGTTAGCCTCAGGATCATCATGAAATCTCAGGTCTTATTACAAGGCAATTGCTAGACTAGAAGAAAGAGGCGATGGCTGAATCGATCCAGCCTACGGAGGTGGCGGCGGCTCTAAAGGAAATGTAGCAAGCAAAAGTGCTGAGTCGGGATGGTTTCAACAGTAGGTTTTTACCAAAAACATTGGCATAATGTAGGTGACAAAATTGTGAAGGCATGCGACAATTGTTTATCTATTTATTCGGAAGAGGAAATAGTTGATAACATGATAGCTATAAACTGTGCTACGAAAGTTTTGATCCCGAAGAAGCTAGGTATGGTAAGTATCCTAGAAGAAGCTAGTTTTGATCTTGAAAAAGCTAGGTGTGGTAGTTTGTGCAATGTGGTGTATGAAATTGTGGCGAACATTTTGGCAAATCGGCTCAGAAAAGTACTGGATTCTTTAATTTCTAAGAACCAATGTGTATTCACTCTTAGGAGGCAAATATATGACAATGCACTTATAGCCTAAAAGGCGATTTGTGACGACCCGGTAAACCACACTACTTTAAACTTGGAAGTATGAATTTTTTTTTTCGAAAACTACCCACAAACTTAAACTATCGGTTTTAATTTTCTTATTGGTACAGTTGTTTCTATATCATGAAATTTAAGTTTCATTTTCCTCCCTAATTTCGAAAGTAATAATAAAAATTATTTTAGAAACTATACATTTACTAGAATTAATTATTTACTTCACAATTTTAACATTTTTGAAATAATATTATCAAAATATATATATATCTACATAAAATCCGAAAATACTTTAAAAATAATATATATAATTAGTTAAATATGTTTTCTATTAATTTAATTACCTAGTTATGTCATTTTCATGTAATATGTGGTAAAAATGAAGACTACATGTAAATTTTACCTCTTAGTATTTCAACTACCAATATGTGTATTAATCTTTACAATTCATATATAATTATCTATTGGCTATCTCTCCTACTATTATATATATATATATATAAATATATATATATATGTGTAGGAAAAATAATTTCCTAAAACCATTGAGCTTTTTAAATTGTTTTCTTATTTATAAGAATTTATAAATTTACTTTCTCAACACATAATATTTTTTTCAAAATTTTATTTTATTCCTTAATAATTAATAATTACATATCTTAGACTATTATGACTTGGAAAAATATATTTTTCAAAATTAGAATTTAATTTTCTGAATTTTCGAATTTTGCTCAAATTAAAGCATAAATTTCCAATAAAATTATAAAGTTCCAAATAAAAATATAAATTTCAAATTTTTAATTACTACAACATATTTCCTAAATTTATAAGTATAAATTTCGAATTTTAAAGAATTAAACTTTGATTTTCGGATTTTAATTGAAGGCAAATATAAATTGTGGATTTTAACCTATTTTAGGATAGTTATGCAAGAAACATCTTCTCTAATATACCATAAATAAATATTGTTGAATGGCTCACATTTACTTAGCCTATGAATCATATCATAGCATGTACACCCAAGCCTAAGTAGTCTTCCACATGGAAGAATTCATTTAATGTATTAATCTAGGTGGAAAAATTGTAATTATGAAGAAAATGACCCTCAACAAAAATCTAATTCATTCTTCCTCTTATTAAAGTAAACAAGACAAAATCCCACCTCCTTTTTCCTAGCAAGAACCGGCCACAACACACACTTCACACACTCTTCTAAATTTTCTCCCAAAAACACTCTAAGTTCCAATTCTTTTACCCCACAAATTACTACACACAAAAAGAGAGAGAAAGAAGGTAGAAACCTTGCTTAATCATATAAGTAGAGGTTTTTCTTGTCTCTTGAAGAAGGCTACATGAAATCATGAAATTAGTTTCACTACTTTGTGCATTCTTAGTTAAAATTATGTGCTAGAATATGGTCTTGCAAATATTATTTGATTTTAGTATGAATTTAATTGTTATATTATGTGCTTTATATGCAAGTTGTCTTTTGAATGATAAAGTATGTGTTGGTTCTTGAGTTCAAGAAGTTATGCTAGTTAGTTTCACTACTTGAGTCCTATTTATGTGTTATCTTGTGATCTTACAAGAATCATGAGAATTTTGTGAAGTATTATGTATTTTATGAAAGTGCTATGTGCTTAGATGTTCATAACATATAATATACTATACAACTAATTTGGTGTTAATATAGTATACTTGAAATTATGCTTATATTATTTGGTGAAATAATATGTTTTAGGAAAAGTATGAGTTTTGGAAAAGATGTACTATTTTCACAAAAATAGATTACTTAAAGTTACCAAACTATATTGTTTATATATATATATATATATCTCATGCGTATATAGTTATATAGATATAGATATATGTATAATACGTACATATATACATATAATTATGTTGAATAATTGTTTAGTTATATATATATAATACGTACATATATATATAAAATTATGGAGTTAGGGATATTATATTTATATAAATATATGATGTACGTACATGCATATAAGAATATTTATGAGTAATTATATGGTTATTTAGATTAATGGTTTAATTATGTGTTTAATCTAAACTTCTATTATGTTAATCTAAGTTTCTATATTAATGATAGGTTTAGACTAGATCAATAGATAAAACAATATACATATATATATACATATATATGTATGTGGGACCGTGTATATATATATTTACATACTATTATATTTTGACTAGATTTTTTAGTTTAAAATATTCTCTTTTATTAATTTCATTTTATATTAATGATATTCTTTTAAGATGTTGGAATAACATGTTGAATTATGGAAGTAAGACTTCCAAGATTATGCTATGTGCATAAATTGTAAATGTGAAACGGGCCCGAAATATATCGGAGTGGTTTGGGTGAGTTCCGCCGGGACATACCAATGGGGTAGCTGGCTGTAAGAGTTCTCACTCCCTCCATCTCCTAATCCCCCCTTATGTAGACGACGTGATCTATATAAGAGAGAGGGTCGTAGGAAAAATTTGGCGTAACACCCGAGGTACGACCACTGGAGGATAAGGCAGGCGGGAGTAATGTGCTGGTTGTAAATTTCGGCCGGGGGAGTTATAAGGGTCACTGTTAGGTGATGAGAAAGGTTTGAAATTGAAAAACTATATCTATTTGTGCAAAGTGAAAAATGTGTTTATGTGCAAATCACACACGATCACCTTATATGATTAAGTAATGTTTCTACTCAACTATATGTTGAATGTGCTCACCTGATATGTTTTAGACGAACCTGAAGCTAGCAACGAGGCCGAAGAAGAGGAACAATTTGAAGGTTTTTATTAGGAAGAGAGCTGTTTATTTATTCCGCTACGTGTTTGTCGTTTGTGTGCTCGATCTTTTGTACTTTGTAACTAAATAATTGCTCGAAATTGTACTCGTGATAAATCATTACTCTATTAAGTCTTTTGATATTATGTTTCCTTTAAGTTTATTCTCATTGCATGCTTTAATTGTAAATTATATTAAAATGGGATACCGGGGCGTTATACGATTCATATACCCAATCGCATAAAGAAAGAAAAACTTGAGGAGATGGTCGTCAAATTGGACATGTCAAAGGCCTACGGTTGGGTTGAATGGTATTTATTATACGCTACCATAGAGAGTGTGAAATGGGTGCGGGCTTGTTTAGAATTAGTGATTTCCCATGTCCAGATCAGTGGGGCTCTATCTAAATAGTTTTGACCGACAAAGGGTTTGAGGCAAGGAGACCCCTTATCCTACTTATTCTTATTGTGCGCGGTGGGTTTCTTGGCTCTGCTCAGATGTGCTCATGACTTAGGTGAGCTAAATACTCTCAGAATATGTGCCAGTATACCAAGATTGGGGCATCTAGTTTTTCCTAACGACTCCCTCCTCTTTATGAGGGCAAAAGAGAAGGAACTCTAGTGCTTGAGGGGAATTCTTGGGTAGTAAAAATACAAGAGAATGCATCTAGGGACAAACTCAAGAGCGATTTGAGTGTGCAGGGGCCTCGATGGATTTTGACCTTAGTATCACAATTAATTTTGGGAGGTCTAAGAAACTGGAGTTCCACTACTTGCTATGGGGCCTCTATCATGTTTGGGGAAAAGCCTAAGGATGGAATGAAAACTCCTCTCTGTGAGAGGAAAAAAAATTCTCATAAAGGCGGTTGCCCAAGCTGTAGCAACAGATGTGATGGAAATTTTCAAATTTCCAAAGAACTTTTGCAGATGACCTTAACAGGATGCTTGTGCAGTTTTGGTGGGAAGAAGTGGGAGGTAGGAAGAGAGTTGCGTGGGACTTGTCGAAACAACTATTCTATTCAAAAATTAGTGGGCTTTTGGGATGTTGTGATTTTGCATCTTCAGTTTAACATTACTGACAAAAAGTTCTTGTTTAGGCATGCTTCAATGCTCTTGAGTAAAAGTTCTTGCTAAAAGCATGTTTCAATGCTCTTGAGTAAAAATTCTTGCCAAACATGCTTCACTACTCTTGGTTTGGTAGCTAGTTTATTTTGAAATGATCTCCTAAAGTGTTATTTTATGGTTAATTTAGATTTAGTTATTATGATACATGCGCTTTCAAAAATACTTGCTAGTAAAGGCTAAATTATACTTTTCATAATTTTGCATTTATAATAAAATTTCAAGCATATTATGCTTAATATGTGCTCATTTGCTCTTATGTGATCAATATGCCCACTTAGGAGCTTACTATGTGATTACTTGCTTGGTATATGTTTCATAAGGATGAGTTAAGATTCTTGAAATATGTGTGTAGTTTAGGATAAAATGGTTTCATGAAAATATATATAGTCTTGTAAAGGAAAGTTTATAAACATATATTTATTTGGTTGTGTAGCTTTGAAACATAAGAGTTCATGGAACTATATGAGTTTTATGTGTATATATATTAGTTTGTGAAAATAGATTAGAATAATAGTTTTATAAAATTATAGTTTTTTTTAAACTATATTACTTTTATGGAAATAAAATATTTTAGGAAAATTATGTGTTTTATAAAAAGATATTAGTTTTTGTGAAATCATATTATTTTTATAAAATATTTACTCTATAAACTTTAGTTAAAACAAGGCAAAATTCCTCTTTTACGAAGATATGTCATGTGTCTCTATATAAAAGTCTCTCTCTCTCTCTATATATACTAAACATACATTTCTATATATTGTAATCGGATCTGTTTGTATACTTATATATATATAGTATACGTACATACACATATATGTATTTATGTTTTAATTGTTTTTTTATAATATAAACCTAATATTTTTTATACATCAACAAATATATATAAGTTTATAGAGATATATTGTTATATTTAAGATCTTTGATTATTTTGCATTCAATGAAATTTTACAATATGTTGAAATATGGAAGCAAGACTTCCAAAGATTATGTTCTTATGTAAACAAATTGCAATTATGTGAGATGAGCCCAAATATGTCGGTGTGGTTTGGGTGAGTTCCTCCAGGACATACTATTGTGTAGCCGGCTATAAGAGTTCTCACTCTTTCCATCTCCTAATCCTCCTTGTGTAGATGGAGTGTTCTACATAAGAGAGCGGGTCGTAGGAAAATTTGGCGTAATACTAGGGGATACGACCACCGAAGGATAAGGCAAGCGAGAGGAATGTGCTGGTTGTATATATCAGCCTGGGTAGTCATAAGGGTCACTGATATGTAACGAAAAAGGTAGCAAAATGTGAAAAATATGTGTTTATGTGCAAATCACACACACAAGCACCTTATGTGATTAAGTGATGTTTCTACTCAACTATGTGTTGATTGTGGGTTATATGATTATTTTTAGATGGAAATGAGGTCACCACAAATGAGTTAGAAGAAGACAAACCCTTTGAGGCCTTTTACTAGATGAATTATTGTTAATATTCCGCTGCATATTTCGTATTTTGTATTTTGTATTACCTTACGATATACTTTGATAATGTTTTGCGTAGTGTAAATACAATAAAGTTTTGTAACTCTTGTATTTTGTACAAATTTTATGTGAAAATTATTATTTATTTTTAATACGAAAATATAAAGGAATTACTAGGGTCGTCACACAACCAGACCTTTTCTCCTTCAGAAACTTAATTCTTACTGTTAGAAATTTGGCTTCTACGTTTAATAGGTGTAATTTTTGCTTAGTTCGTCGAACTAAAAATAATGTGGCTCGCTGCCTAGCTAAAAGTGCTTTATTTTTTGCGGAAGGCGCTTCTAATATTCCAGCACATGCATTTTATCTTGTAACTCTGGATAATTTCTCTTCGACTTAATATAGAGTTTTCCCCTTTCAAAAAAAAAATCTACTAAAACAAAATTCAAATAAAATTATAAATTTATTAAATGTAATTTGAAAAACAAATTAATTATAAATATTAAAATCCATCTGATGAACCCGAATCCGATCTCCACCCGGTGGCCTACTGGACCGATATTGTCCCTCCTGTTGGCCATTAAGAAGGCGAACCATCAAGCCATGGGGGTTTTCAAAACGCGTCGTATCCAGGGGAGAGAGCCTGGCGCTTATAAGGCGTCCAAGACCCTCGTCTCCACTCGATGTGGGACGAAGCACGACCTCATCATAAGCCCCCCAGACGAGGGACTTGGGCGGAGCCTAGCGGCCCCACGGTGGGCGCCAAATGATGAACCCGTATCCGATCTCCACCCAGTGGCCTACTGGACCGATATTGTCCCTCCTGCTGGCCATTAAGACGGCGAACCATCAAGCCATGGGGGTTTTCAAAACGCATCGTTTCCAGGGGAGAGAGCCTGGCGCTTATAAGGCGTCCAAGACCCTCGTCTCCACTCGATGTGGGACGAAGCACGACCTCATCACCATCGAACAAAGTCTCAAGATATATATATATATATATATTACAATTGTCCAAGTTGATTTTTCATAAACAGAAATCATTTCATGATTGTCTAATTTGAAATGTATTAAATGTATGAATAAGGTAATGAAATATACTTAAAATAGAATGCACCATCTTCATATTTAATAAATCAAAGTAGAAATTTATTTTTATTCTTAAAACCTAAATCATAAACACTAGTTAGGGGGCACACTCTATGCGTGTGCAGAGTAAAAAAAATATAATTTAATTAAATATTTAAATTTTTTGGAATGCAACTATAAATATATGCTAATTTTCTTTTATGAGTACATCTTTTTAAAACTAATTAAATTAGTTTTATTAAATTAATAATAAAAAAAACCACAAAAACTAAAACAATAAAAATAGATGTGGCATAGGGGGAGGAGAGAGAAAATATGAGAAAATATAATAACGCGGTAGAGGAGAGAGAAAAAGAAACTTTTGAAGAGACCAAAGAGACCAAACCTCCCCTAAATTCTTTATTAATAGTATAGGTAATATTACACTAACAAGTATTTGATACTTTTCTTAAACTTTTCACAAAACTTTATGCCAAAATCCAAAGTTTTTGTGAAACTTTGTAATTTCTTCTTCTTCTATTATTCATTCTATATTTTATATAGAATTTGTATGAAACACATACATGGAGAAAACTAACAAGCAATAGAATAGCTTCTTTTATTCTTTTACGTTGACCAATCATAAATCTTAATTCAATTCCTAATGCATTAAAAGGATTGAAGTGAGCCTCTTTTGTGTTGGATCTCTTTTATGTGTATATTGTATAATGCGCGCGCGCACACACACACACAGACATTTAATAGATACTAGTCAGTGGGCACATTCAATGTGTGTGCAAAATAAAAAAATTAAAATATAATTTAATTACATATTTAAATTAAAGATATAAAATTAAAATATTTATTGTAATTTATGCTTTCTTATATATTTTTTTAATTATTTGTAATGTATGTATTTTATTAAATTTGTTATAAAAGTAACTTAAAATAAAGATGAATTATAAGATTAACAAATAAAAATAAGAAATATAAATTAAAAGAAAGATAAAAAGAGATATCAATATGTATATATATATGTGTGTGTGTATATATATATATATATATATATATATTAATAGGGGAGAGAGGATGAGAAAAAAACAAACTAAAAAAAATGTTACTAGTAGGAGAAAAGTAAGGAAAGAAAATATAAATGAGAGTTGAGACATCAAAAGAGACCAAAGAGACTAAGGTGGTTATTAGACTCACTAAATGCTTTATTTATAATATAGATTAATGGGCTTGATATATAGACCCCACTGTATAAGAATTTTTTTAATTTTTTTTAAGTTGAGTCCAATAAGAAGAAAATTTTAGACTTTAGAATATTTTATTTCATGTTTAATATATAGTCAAAAGGATTTTTCAATTTTTAGTGGGGTCCAATCTAATGTGGCTCTCCCTATGTTTAAAATTAATCAATTAAAGTAGGAATGGCAAAATAATTTTCAAGTGATGGGTCCAAATTTAAAATGCAAAGGCTTTGGGTTGCAGGATCCTACATTTTTTAAAATATATTGGGTTGAGCCTAATATGATTGAGGTTGATATTGTGTTTTACATATATTGATATTGGCTCCTGCATGGGTTACCCCGTAAACAAAAAATATATATATAATTTTTTAATTGATTGCTATTCATTTTAGTATTAAATAATCATTTAAATAGTATAGGAACTAGTAATTTTAACTTTTTTTTTCTTTTTTTTTTTTTTTGTTTTGATTAAACATACAAGAACTATGCATTTTATCCATTAAAAACAACATCAAACTCATCCACAACCAACATTCAATCCATTTCCAACTCAACCCAACCATCTTCAACCCAGCCCAATATAACCCAACCATTAGGGCTATCAATGGGTAAGATTTGGAGCGAATCTGAAAAATTCAAACTGAATCCGATAATCTTTCTCAATTTTCAAAACCGACCTGGGTCCTATCGGATTTACATTCATTAATACTACTGCGTCCGAATCCAAAAAAAATCCAAAATTTGATAAGAAAATTCGATCCAATTAATAGTTAAAAAATTGAAACTTTAAACTCAAGTAACAAATAAAAAAAAATTATTTCTTTTGTAAAAAGTAAAATTTTAATTAAGTAGAAAATTATTTTAGAATATTGTAGAAAAACTATAGATTATTTTGTTAAAAAAAGGTTGGTTTGAAAAATAAAAAAAAATAGTGTACTATTAATTATTATGGTTTATATATTTCATTTTATTTAAACTTCTTTATTAATATTATATACATAAAGTTATTAATCTAATATAAAGTATTATTAAGATTTGAATTCGGATTTTTAATGGATAGAACTACTTGATTTCATATTCCATCCATTTATTCTAATTGTTGATATTTATAATCGGATATGATCCATCGAATATGCTAAAATTCAAAGCAAATTTGGATCCAATTCGAATTAAAATACATTTCATTAACAACCCTACCAACTCAAACCTAGCTCAACCTATCCAAGTGCGACCACTACTTCAAAGAATTGCATACACCAATTCACATTAAATTTATTGAAAAAATAAATGAAACCAAACCGTGATCCCCCTTCAATTGACAACTATATATACTGCAATTTGCTAAAACGACCGAGGGCGGTTTTGGTAGTTCCCATATCCTCCTTGTAGTGAAGGATAGAGATGGCCAGCCTTGGCCTTGTAGTTGCATCTAGGAATATTCGAACTTGACGGCCGAGGTGGCAATACAATATAATAAAACCAAGTCGGCACCAAATTAAATATTCCCTCTGCAAGTTACAGACGAAGCTGTCGCCTTCAGCCAATCTTTTCCAATTAATACAGCCCCCACCCCAAAAAAGTTGTTTCGAGATCAAGAAAACAAGAAGAAGAAGATGTGTTATGAAGTGAAGTGTTCGAGCTGCGGCAAAAGGAGCTGGGAGGGCTGCGGCGGCCACGTTCCGGCGGTGTACAAACGGATCCCCGAAGGCCAGCACTGCCAGTGCAAGGGCTGGCCCGGTGTCAAACCCTGCGGCGATTCGGCAGCGGCCAGCGGCGCCGCCGAGTCCAAGGCCTCATCTTGTACTATTCTCTGATGAACACTTTGTGTTTCTCTTTGCTGTGCCTTTTTTGGGGGATTCGTATAATAAGATGGAAAGTCCAAACATCTTTGGACTTCAAATAGTAAGCCCCTTTTTAATTTGTTTATGTTTATATTCTCAATAAAGAAGTTTGGGTCCTTAATTATGTCCTTTTAATTGTTGGTTCTATGAGATTATGACCATAATTTTCTAGCCGATTTTCTGATTTTTACGGCCAGAGCAAAAAGAAAAGCTTTTGTTTCTTCAAATTAAAACTAGGTGTTCATTCGCATATTTTTAAATTGGTGAGGAAATATTTTCTCTCACTTGCAACGGTTGATAAAGTGCAAACCACTTTATAAGCGGGGTGACCTCAATTAACCCTTAATTTAAATTAAATAGTGAATAATTTACTTTTAAGTTTAAATGATAAGAAAATCCTATTTGCCATTGTTTTTTTTTTTGTATGTTTGTACTTACTATTTTATTTCTTAAAATGTGAATCAGAATTATTAGTTTCTTTTTCCATTTCTTGACATCCTTATTTCTTTAATTTAAAAAGAATTTAAAGTTGAAATTTGACTGTAAAATTGCGTGCTCAAAATACTACATTAACAAATCTACATAATATCTACTCAAAAAAGAAAATCTATATAATATATAAAAGTAAGGGCAATTATATCAAAACATTTTACAACTAAGAAACGTGACTGCGCACATGCAACTTTAAGCCCTTTTTCTTTACAAAACATTAAATTGGAACATTTAATTCTCGCCTAATTCTTTGTACTCTAGATGGCCCTACTGGCTAACATAAATGTATGATAATGCTCTGCATCATTTATGATCGCGTTGAACACTATTGGTATTAATAAACAAATGAATCAACAAAATAAAAACTCAATGCTCGAGATTCTATGGATGCTTGTAGAAATATTGGAGGTGTGGGCTTAACTGTAATCCAAAGATTAGCTCATAAGGTAAAAAATTTTTAAATTATTATAAGTCTCACCACACTTGGTTATTTATTCAAAGTGGGAGACAGTTAATACCAAAAACTATCTCATAAGGTTTGACATAATTGAAGTGTTTGACATAAGGCATATTAGGGTATAATACCTAAGCTAGAATTATGCCTTTTTTTTTTCTGCTCCATCTCAGAGAGAATTGAGAAGTGATGGCATTTTTCTTGGCTTAGAAGATCACTATTCCTAGGCTCGATTTTCTTCTACATTTTCAATGAATCAAAGTTAGTGATTCTGTTAAATCATTATTTGACCATCTACTAGTGTTCGATTCATGTTAATCGTGCTTTATATTTTGTATTGTGTATTATTATGTAAGAATCATATTTTATTGAAGGTTTCAACAAATGGTGTCAGAACAGGACTAGATATATAGTCAAATATATTTTTAGTTTTGAATTATTTGATTATGATTTGATTTTTTTGAGGAGGTTTTGGTTAATTTACATAATATGTATTTATGATTGATATATTGTAGATGCATACTCATGTTCATAAATCTTCATTGATATTACATCATTATGAGATTTTGGGCATTTTGATATGCGATCTGAAAATATCAGGGATTGGTTAACTTACATAATATGTATTTATGATTGATATATATTGTCGATGCATATTCATGTTCAATAATCTTGATTGATATTATGTCATTATGTGCTTTTGGGTATTTTGATATATGATATGAAAATATCAAGGATTTTGATACTTTTTTTTGTTGTACTGTATTTTGTTGGATCAAGTCAAAAAAAAAAATAACAAACAAGCAGACTTTGGGCAAACAAACGTGTTAAATGCAATATTTGTGTCTCAATGCAAGTCGAATCCTAGTCATTGAATTCAAGCATTGCTTTCGCTACCGCTAAGCTGTTGCTTGATTCCCTAACAATTAACATTGCATTATTTACATTAAAGTAATGCAATATAGTCAGGCAACGTGGGATCGAACCTGCCGCAGTGCGTCAGGCTGACAAAAGAGAAAAAAAGGATTTATGGTGTACAAATGGGATCGAAATCCGATTTGTGTGGTGACAATATGGTATCTCTACCACCGAACTACGTAATTACATTCATATCCCCCACTCCAGTGTGTCAGGCATACAAAAGAAAAGAAATAAGGTTTTATGGTGGAAAGACGGGACCAAAATCCGGTTTGTATGGTGATATTATAGTATATTTGCCACCGAACTACTTTACTACATTCAATTCACATCGATGTTCTGTTGTTTCATAGAGCACAAAGCAAAAATGAAATAACACAATTTAATCAACTGGGGTTTGCACTTCGATATACAACATGGAATTACAGTATGTGCACCGTTTAATCACCTTGTTATTGCATCATAATGTGCCTATTTAGCTTTATATATTTTGGTAAGATGCTTGATATTCATGAATACGTAAGTTGTCCTATTAGTTTCATCTATGCAAAATAATCAGCCGAAAAAAAGATTATTTTGGCCAGATAATTGATTCACAAATATATGATTTTTATGTTATTTTGTCTACATGAAATAATCAGCCCAAAGAAAAATTATTTTTGGCTAGACAAAGGATAGTCATAAATAATAGAATTATTTTGGTTAACATGATAGTAATTTTTCAGTCCAAAGAAAGGCATATTGCTAGATTTTCGAATTATGAAATATTGATGAACTATGAGATACCATTTACAAGTTATTTCCGTCCAAAGACTAAATAACAATGTTGTATGAGGTGTCTTGAGGCTATCAATATTCATAAATTATGGACAAAAGTACCAATTAGAAGTTGTTATTTCCATCCAAAAACTAAATAATAATATTGTATTAGGTATCTTGAGATGGGCCCAATTGCATGTAACGTCTTTGATATATTTATTATTCACACATATGCATACTTTATATGGTTAATTTATTTTTGAGCATATTTAATTTTCTTTTATAGTGTCCTTAATATTTGCCATCATGAATAACATCCTTGTGTGCTTAATTGCACAAACCTTAAGAAATAGAAAGAGCACTTTATAGTTGTGCTTAGTTGCATGAGCTTGGCTATGCATTAGGATTTTATTGCCTTGTGGATCTAATTGTCAGTATGAGTACTGTTGATGGCGAGCCGCATGTGAGAAGTAGGATCAATCAAATTACATTAGTCTAACAATTATGCAACATTTAAATTTTGGTATCCATAAGGGGTTGTATTCTTGAGAAAGAAAATGCCAAAGTTTCCATAAGTAGATAGCAAACTGATTTATTACAACAAAAAGGTCGAAACAAGCATTATTCGTAGGAAGCTCATTTCAATGTGGTATAAAGCCAAAGGAAGCATAAAGAAGTACATTAAAAAATAGTCCAATCTTATAACAAAACAAAGGTCCTTAAAGTTTGAATGTTGAAAGACATTCTTGTGGACCTAGTTTTAACCAAGCAAATATATAAAATAGTAATTTGGTAATGATTTCTCTAGAAAATACGAGCCTTAAGAAATGAAAAAGGAATTAGGTTAAAGAAACTGCAGGGCTTGAGACATTCCAACCTAAGGTGCAAAGAAGCAAAATTTGGTTATTTGTTACTTTTGCGAGAGAGTTGGCCACATAAAGAAGAATGTCCCAAATAGGTCATTTGGTGTGTAAAAAATATTGACTTCTCAATTTTGCTTGCTTTATTGATTTGATTTTAGTACTTGTTGACACTTAGTGGATGAATAAGGGACCAATCATTCACATCAGTGTCATAATTCAGGATTGATTAAGGTATTTAATGCCAATTGATGTTGAAATATACATCTATAAGGAAATGGAAATAAAGATTTTTTAAATGCTGTTGGATTCCAAAATAATCTATTTAATACTAGTTTATATTTGAATTTAGAGAAATTTTTTGGCTACTTGTCCTTTGGGAAATGCAATTTTCAGTATTTCTCTAAATTTAAATATTGATGGAACTTGTATTCTAGATTGCTATGTTGTGAATATTGGACACCAACAGCTTTTGACGGAAATTAAAACACACCTTTAAAAACAACTTTGGTACTAAAGGCAAATTGGATTATGAGAACTCATTTGTGTGACAACATAAACAACTAGGTAATTTCTCTAAAAAGAGAATAAAGATGCTTATGTCAAAGAGGAATTCTCGATTTTCTTCTTCTTGCAGACTTAAAAATCTATATAGAATGTACAAAGGAAAAACAAAAAAAATAGAATGGAAACAAATGCAAATAGGAGTAAAGAATCTTTAGAGTTGATGCATATAGACTTTTGTAGACCATTCCATGTGGCATCCTGGAATGGGTAACAACAGATATCAACTTTATTGATGATTACTTCTACTTGGTTGTTTGTACTTGATAACTGAGTAGTCGTAGTCTTTGGAAATAACCTTTAGGTAAGACACTAAAGTTTGAAATTAATACACTAAGGCAAGTTTCAAGCAAAATAATAACTAAAACGCCATACGGGTTGTGGATGGGCAAGAAATATAGTATTAGGTACTTGCATGTTTAGAGATGTCTAGATGAGGCTAGGCCTCACAGGTCTAAATAAGAATAAACTGGACTAAAGAACAATAGTTACTACTTTGTAGGGTACTCAAAATCGAGGGAGTTTGAGTCCTATGATCACTCACATATGTCCTTTTTGAAATAGAAAATACCAAGTAAATTGAGGATATTGGTTGTAGTGAGAGTGATCAAAATAGGAAGTTTGTATTTAAAGAGAAATGTGTTGGCATTCCCATTATGGTTACAGCTGAAAAGAGATTGGATAAATTTATAAAACATAACTGCACTTGA
Organism: Petrea volubilis; assembly: GCA_026212405.1. NCBI lineage: Eukaryota > Viridiplantae > Streptophyta > Magnoliopsida > Lamiales > Verbenaceae > Petrea > Petrea volubilis. The sequence continues at coordinate 17,461,863 of CM047874.1, forward strand.
GATTTCTACTAATCAAGTAGGGAATCATCACCTATTCACGATGATGAACCCCAACAACATCAAACTTAGAGTGCCAATAAGAAGATCCATCAGATAACGGAGAAAAAAGATTTCGAATGACTACATCATTTATCTTCATGAACACAAATCTGATAGGGGATTACAAGATGTTCATACATCTTTAAGTCAAATCAAAAATGTGTTTGAATTCTGATGCATGGATCAAGAGGCCATGAATGAGGAGATGAAATCCATGAGGGGCAACGACATTTGGGATCTTATCGAGTTATTATAAGAGATAAAATCCATTAGTTATAAATATGATTTCAAAACCAAACAGAATTCAAATGGTAACTTCAAAAGATATAAAACATGTCAATGGATTTACTTAGAAGAAAGACATTGATTTTAAAGAGTCTTTCTCGTCGATAGACAAAAGACTCTTTTAAAATTGTTATGGCACTTTGTAGCTCATTATGATCTAGAGTTGTATCAAATGGATATGAAGACAATGTTTCTCAGTGGAGATATTGAAGAAATGACATATATGGTGCAACCAGAGAACTTTGAGTCCAAAAACTCAAACCATCTTGTATGTAAACTCAAGAAGTCTATCTACAGTTTAAAGTAGGCGTTCTGTGAGTGGTGCCAAAAATTTGGTGGGATGATGACCTCTTTTAGTTTAAGAAAAACACCATTGATCATTGCATATATCTCAAGATCAGTGGGAGCAAATTTAAGATCCTATTGTTGTGTAGATGACAATCTACTAGCAACTAGCAATATAGGTTTATTGCACGAAGGTATACTCGGACGCAAAAGGTCTACATTAATAAGTTGCTTAGCTGTTTTGGCATGCAAAATTGTGCATCAGGGGAGACCCTTATGGCAAATGGTGATAAAATTTACTTTTGTCCAATTTTTATATGCACGAGTATGTATGCATCAGGACTTAGCATACATAGTAAGAATGTTAGGTAGATGTTTTAGTAACCCGAAGGTGGATCATTGAAGTAATAGGTTATGAAGTATCTATAAAGGATTAAGAAGTATATGCTCACATATCGGAAATCAATCCGCATAAAGATGACATGGTATCCCTTTTTTTTTTTTTTTGTCAGATGCTTAGATAGCAAGGGATCTACATTAGGTTATGTGTTCATGACAATTGGAGAAGCTATTTTGCAAAAAGTGTTAAGACATGGATAGCTTCCTCAAATATGAAAATTGAATGCATGGTCTGCTATAAGACATCTGATCAAGGAATATAGCTTGGTATTTTATCACTAGATTGCTAGTGATCAATGGTGTTGACACCATAAAGGATCATTTGTGGTAATAAGGCCTCTAAGCTATATTCGAAAAACAACTAGATTTTGGGAAAGTCAAATATATAGACATTAAGTTTCTACTTGTGAATAAATGAGTTTAGATTATTCAGATGTCAATAGAGCATATTAGTACAAACTCAATAGTTTAAAGCTCACTAAGGAATTACCACTTAAAGTGTTATGTGATCTGGAGTTTATATGTGTATTATAAAGATATATGGTATGCTATGTTAGTGGGAATTTGCTAGTCGATTTCATGCTCTTTTTATGTGTTTTTGTGGTTATGTTCTGTACAAACTAAGGTTTCATAATTGGTTGAATACTCTTAAAACTTTCTAATGCAGTTTTGCTTAAAGTATTGGATAGTGTTAAAGGATTCTTTGAGTCATAAGGTAGGACCAATTGGAAGTAGACATGATTGAGATCAGGTTATATGTAATTTCTATGCTACACATTCGTACTTTATCTATGTCATTAATTTTGCTAGTATTGTGACCATTATTCGGTTTAGTTATGAGTTATGTGATGAAAGGCGCTTTGATTCTATAGTAATATAATTGATGGACCAGATTGTTTTGGGATATTTTAAGGTTGAGATGGCATAAAATTGCCCGCACTAAGGTTTTAGCTGTGTACAATTTTCGAAAACATATGTGGACCAAATGGGAGATTATTGGGTTTTTTTCTCAATTTATGTGGTCTCACATATTAATTCATTATACATAGTCTGTTATCTCATTACATGAGCCCAATTGTGTGATCCATTAGGAACTAAATTTAATGGGCTTGTAGAAATATTATACTAAATATGGGTTTTTCATAAGTGTAGAAGTTCAGTCACACTTTAATTATATTTGATGGGCCCATAATTAAAAGTGTTTGACATAAGACATATTAGGGTGTAGTCCCTAAGCTAAAATTACGACATTTTTTTTTCTTTCTATCCTATCTCAAAGAGAACAGAAAAGTGATGGCACTTATCTTAGCTTAGAAGATCACTAACCCTAGGCTCGATTTTTCTTTCGCATTTTCAAAGGATCAAGGTTAGTGATTCTGTTAAAGCATTACTTGATAATCTACTAGAGGTCCTGTAATATTCGATTCATGGTAATCATGCTTTCTATTTTGTATTATGGATTATTATGTGAGAATCCATATTTTATTAAAGGTTTCACCAGTCAATAGTTGAACCCCCACATAATCTTAACTAAGTGGTTAAACATTGTACTCCATACGTGCATCCCAAAATAGGTCTAGGAGAAATATTTGTCCACTATGTCTCAGAAATTATGTGAACTTTTAAAGTTTAAATTGTGACTTTCAACTACTTTTCCAAATCGTAGATATCATTGATCAATGAAACTGTACCATGTAGAGATATAAAATTTTAGTCATAAAAAAAAAGGTAAAATATACTTTGCGTAGCAATATTGTTGTCTTGTAAAATTTATTCTCTTTGTACTTGAAATTCGTATAGGCCTAGAAATTTACTAGTCAAGAAAATGAAATCTTAATTTCACAAATGCCCTGTATTACAAGATATGATAACATGCTATTTTTACCAAGTTTTAGGCCACATTTGCACTAGTTTTGATTAATTTTGGGTTTTAAATTGGTTAGAATTTCACCAAATTAGTTTCTTACTTGTTGTAGGTGGAAATTGATGAAAACTAGCACAAAAGGCACCTAAAAATGGTAAAAAGTGTGGAGGGATGTCATACAAGGAAGCTGGAAGGCTAAACATGGAAATAATCATGCTCGTTGCGTAAAGCATAATCACACTTTATGATTAGAATTTCCTGCACAATAATTGAAGATAGATGTCGAGTTATGGCAAGAGTTCTGCTTAGAAATGAACTCTCTTCTTGCCTATGATTTTTGGGCTTTCCAAATAATTTTTCTAGTCCTAATAGAAAGTACATTGAGGGTTAGAATGCTATATATACACGTTCTAAGACGTTGTCTTCATACGTTTGATTATAGTTATAAGTTTTACTTAGAAAGTTCCACTTTTTATAGTTGAAGGTATATTCATGGCCATGCATGGCCAAACTATTTTCTTTAGTCAAGGAGTAATTCATGCCTACATTTTTTAAAGGATTGTGAAATCTAATCGGTTTGCTTGTCTTTTACTTTTATGCAATCATTCACACAAAATTTCATGCTTGCTAATACAAATTACAAGACAGAAATATATATATATATAACAAATATTTAAAATTTAAGGAAAAAGAATATAATTTAGTGGAAAATAATATCAAAAAGACCCCTTATTTTTTTTCCTAATTTGATTTGACACTCTAATAATGCAATTCGTAGCCTTTGTAGCTAGATTACGAATCAAATGAAGGGAATTTCGATGAACGTCGTGAAGAACGTTGTGAACAACAAGGAATTGATTTGAATTTGTTTTGGGAAAAAACTCCGATTTGTTAGTTTAGCACTTTGATTGCAGATCAAACGCCTTATTTTGATAATTTTTGCGAAGAGCGCCTTGAGCGCTGTCTGAATCACCATGGATTTGACTTTGAAGAAATGCCAATACACGGGCCTAACACCTTGATCATAGATTGAACACTTTGATTTGATGACTATCACAAAGAACACTAGGAATTTCGCCTAGATCTTCGCAAATCTTTTTTAAGCTTGACTTGAAATACCTTCAGGATCTCCTTGACTTCTTTGGCTCTTGAAGACTTCTTGATGTTTTTTTGAGCTCTAAATGACCCCTTTTTATACACATTTGTGTAGGATCTTCGAATAACTACCAACTTCAGCAACATTTATCTCTTTAATATAAATTATTTTTAAAGATTGAAATATTATTTGCATGTCATAATTTAATTGGTCTACGTAACCAAATGTGCCACGTGTCACCATTTGATTGGTTTTGGACTTTCAAGTTATACGACTTGATTTGATTGGTCGGGATGCTTCATATTGACACTTGGCAATTTCTCATTCACCGGTGAAATAAATATTAAAATATCAATTAAAATTAACTATTTAATATTGGAATTAAATTTAGGGTATTTCAAAATATAAATAGAAAATTTAATTAATATTTAATATTTTAATTTATACTTTTCAATTTTTAATTGGACAAAAATTTAATAGCCAACAAATGCCGCCTACTTGAAGGTTCTGTGAAGAACATGCCAAATATTTGCGTGAGAGAGGCGAGCCTTGAAGTACTTAATTTCCCTAGTTTACTTTTAAGTGATGATAATTAAATTTTTTTTAAGAAATAATTATGGGCTTTTAAGAAATTAGGTCCATTAATCTCTCCACTTGAATCTATTCGGACCTCAACTCTAAACTTGTACGAAATTTGGCCCATAATTTGGCAACACAATTGAAAAATACCAAAGCTATTGCATTAGTAAAAGATTTCAACTAAAAAAAAAAAGTTTACTTCAACAGTATATGAGAGCTTCTTGATTCTCATATGAACTCTAATTATATTTACATATCATGGGATTGACACCAAGTTCAAGAGTCCCAAAAAGAAATAACTTATTTCTCTCTGTTGCTTTTAGAGACGTGGCCCCTCCAAGAAGTTTGTTTACAACGACAAAATAAAGTTTGATAACTCTCTTGGTCAATTGGATGCAGGAAGCAATATTTCATTTTTTCTATACTTGTTTTCTCCCTCGGCTCAAACTTTGGCAGGAGATTAAAATCTTTATCTCTCATTTTTTTTCAAGAATCCTAGCTCGTCTTGGAGATTTCTCTTGACAATAATCTTTGACAAAATCAGATTGATTGTGATCAACTTCAACAATAACTTAACTATTCCATTTTAATTAAATAAGATGACTCTCCAGGCACATATATAAGAACCACTCAATAGGCAAATAAATTCATCCGAGACATAAAGACACAAAAGAAAATTGGTGGATTTGGAAAATTGTTGAGGTGCTAGGCATGGGATAATACATTATTCCTACTTCCTTATTTTACACATGCTCTATGATCGATGAAATTTCTCAATGACTAGAAAAGAAAATTCATAGCCTTTGCAGACTTTCTTCATAGAATCCAATATTTCTTTAATAAAGTGTATCATGAAATTTTGTCAAAGAAAACATCCACCTGCCAAAAAAAAAGTCGAGATTTGTCATAATTACAAAGTTCTCGAAATTGGGCAAACCAATTACTCTTGACTTTTTTTTTCTTCTTTTTTTTTTTGTTCTTGCTTGCTAATTCCATGTCTTTTTTCTCTTTCTTTTAACCACAATTTTTTTTATATCTCCACTTTCTATTTTTCCTTCCATTGCTTCTTTTCTTTTTTATTTTTTAACTTTGGCAAGTAATTAGCAATTCAATTAACTGAAACAAAATCAAACTATCGACTCAGGGTATTCATTATGAGATCTTTGATAGCTAGAATTCATATATGTTACCTCTTTCTCCTTCTCTTTTTTATTAAATTGAAGGTCACCTCTCTTTTGTTCCATATATATGGTACCTCTCTTTTGTTCCACCTGTCACTTTTACACCTTTGTTTGGAATTTGATAAGTCCAAACTTGGTGTACTTCAAAGATACCACATCCAATTCTGGAGTAAAGCCCCTAATGATTATCAAGTATGAAAACGAACTCATGGAGAATGGTACATTCTTGATGATCCATGCCCCCACTATCAGTCAGTACACGAAGGAATGGCCGAAGTTGACAAATCTATTGTACATAGAGAAGTGGTCCCGAGAGGTTTCTTTGAGCAAGACATCCAAGTGTGGACTTTGCAAGCAACTCATTATAAGCAAGTAGACAAGCCAAACTTCTTACCAATATTATGTTGGCACCTCATAGAAGGCAAAGTGAAGTGAGGACACGCCACTCAATTCACCAATGAATTCCAGTATGTCAAAGGCAATTGGGAGTGGACAGAGGACATCGTTAGCCAGTGCGAACACAAGTTAGCCATGATTAGGATATACGATGCGGTGTATGCTTCCTTGTTCACAAACGACCACAATCCAAAGATCGTCAAAGCGTTTTGTGAGGTTTGGTGTCCGACTACCAACACTCTTCTAACTTCCTTTGAAGAGTTGTTAATATCGTTGTGGGATTTACACACCCTGGCGACCCTTCTAGTGATGGGACATTTTTATGACGAGGTGGTTCTTTGCACCACAAAGCTGAATAGAGTTGATGAGAATGGGAAGAGGTTTATTCCTCACTGCTGTAAGTTTTGTTCCACGCCTTTCACCTACTGTAAAGGAGTGCAAATAGAGGTCAATGTTCTCCAGTCACCATCAGCAATTAGGTGAGCTTTTGGTGCAAACAGGATGTAAAGTATTGTCAACCATCATCAAGGAGGGAAAAGAAGTCAACCCATCTGAAGCCAACTTACAATCCTCCTAGTGACTTTGTGCTCATGAAGGGTGGTCCATGGAGGATGACAAGTTATTCTCAAAGCTTGGCATCACAGTGAGTTTGAAAGAAGACGTATATTTGGTAGTGCACTTGGCTTGTTAGCTTTGCACCTTCACCCTTCTAGTTAATGATGTCAACTCGATATGCCCAAGTACCTTCAAGATTGCAATTATTCTGGCGAGCGAACGAAGAGTAGGCCTTGTAATCCCAATCTTGGCGAGCATCTACAAAGGCCTAAATATGATTTCGGATACATCGATGATGGCCTATGTGTATTTGTCGTTCCTTATTCACTTTGTTTGTGGTTGCTTGGCATATTATTTCAAGATTTATTACTTAATCAGGCACAATGTACGCGGTCCTGAGATGACTTTATGTTTTGGAAAAGGAGACACAAAGTACTATGATCCAAATAAGGCTCGCAAGAAAATCTACAAAGGAGATCTTATTTCTTGGACTTGCAACATGATCATGAAGAAGAATGCCTTCATGTATATTGACAATGGGAGTTTTGAGAGGTTTGACTAGGATTTTTTGCTTTCTATCCATTCCGGCTACTTATGTTTGCGGTGAGGTGAACGTTTAATCATGGAGCCATATAGTCATCACTGATTCATTCGTCAATTTTGGTATTATCAAGTTCTCAAGTGGGATATTCACAAGGCTTTTTTAGATGAAGGGATCCAATATTAGCATTTGTGTACTTTGTCCAAGTCTATGTCCAAAGCATGCCTTCCTTCCATTCCTGTAAATACAAAGAAGATTTCTACAAGCAATTATAAGGAGTGGTGGGCCAAAATATATGGAGACTTTTTTGACAAGAATATTGCAAAGTTAGCCATCTTGAAGTTGCTTAAAGGTTCATCCACACAAGGAACAAGTTGAAGGTGACAAAAGGAAGGTTGTTATTCATATGGTAGAGGAAAGTGGCAGCAGCAACAGGGATCGACATTGGAAGAGGCTTAAGAAAAATCCTAAGTCTTCTATCAAGACCTTTCTCTTTTTCCATTTGTTTTTCTTTCCTCTTGTTTCATTATTCTTGACTTTAAAACATGCAATGTTTTAGTTGGAGAATGAGATGCTCAACCTTGATGATAGTGAGAGATCTAAAGATAGCTAAGGCTTGACTGCAGGACCTGACTCTTAGGTCGTGATTCCTCCACTTGCTAAGAAAGTGCTAACGAGAACGTCTAAGTTGAGCTAAGCGAAGCTAGCAGTTCCTTGCTCTGAAGTTTCAAGGTGATAATTTCATCCACAATTATCAAAAGGAATTTCTCGGGAAGTTGTGGAGTGACCATTTGGTTAAGATATTAGCTACTCCATTTGACTCCATGTCCTCCGTTGAAGATGGCATCAATTTGATAGTTAACTCCATTAAGAGCTTAAATGATTTTGACGTCTCCCACGTGGAGGGATTGCTCAAGTCTCTATTTGTCAAGGCAACCGCTTATGATGAGGCGAGGTCTGTGTCTTCCAAGAAGGCATTTGAGGAATTTGTTGCCCATCAGTAAGTGAAGCCAAGGATCATATTTGCAACACCCAAACTGAAGAGAGCAAAGAGGTCAACCTTTTCAGTTCACTAAGGATGAGCTACGACAGATTAAGAATGAGCTTAACCAACTGAATGGGAGAAAGAAGGATGTGGCAACATCATTAAAGTGACAACAAGGACTTCTTCAGAGTGATCAAGACAAGGTTCATGAAATCCAAGAGAAAATTACCACCATCCAAAATACTTTTGCATTGAGTGACTAGGCGATTGAAGATATGATGATTTTAGTAGCATGACTAGAGGCAACCAAGGAAGAGTTACAAAACTTGTGTCCATTTGCTTTAAACTAGTTTAGAACTTTGTATCTCCCTTTTTTTGTTTTGTTTTGTTTTTTCCTTTTTTTTTTTTTTTTTTGGTCAATAGCATTATTACTGTAGACTTTCATAATCAAATTCACCTTTTCTTTCCATTTTCTAACCTTTTGAGTATGCAATGAACTTTCTCTTTTTCTTTTCACTATAATCAATTACAAACATAACTCATTATCTCTTTTGCAATAAATTAATATTAACATGAAACACAACTCACTACAAGATCAAGACCTCATGAAATGAATTGCTATTTTCTTTTCATGAAAATAAAATTTATCACAAAGCATAACTCTACAGATCTTCAAACTTGATGAAGTAATAGTTGCACGGATAAATGATTTTATCCAAACACTATGACTGAACTTAGAAGTTATCTAAGCTGCCAATGTACCCAATGAAAGAATCAAGTTATAACATAGTTCAAAGACAAAGATAATTTTAAGGGGGAGCCGTACACAGTTTCTACATGTGCGGGCCAAGAGTATCCATTGCTTAGCCACGCTAGACTAGGTGGAGTATTTTTATGTTTAGCCACATGCAATACCTTCAGTGGAGTATGTTAGAATTAACCACATACATTACCATTGGTGGGTACCATACATAATTTATAATTATGCGGGTCAAGAGCGACATGTTTCTTCATGGGTAATATCTTTTAAAAAATTTGCCATTGATGGGGCCAATACGTAATTCACCTTTATCAACTAGCTTGTAAGCACCATTTGTGTATACCTCTTTCATCACATGAGGACCATCCCACTTTGACATGAATTTATTTCCCATTCACTGGTTGATGGTGATAGGTCTCCTTACTACCAAGACCAAGTCGCCTACTTGAAATGTGCTTGGGTAGACCATTTTGTTAAACGCCCTTGTCATGCGATCTTGATATCATTCTAGGTGTTTTAGTGCCTCAAATATTTTCTCATCTAATGCCTCCAACTCCTTGAGTTTGAGAAGAGAATTGTCCTCAAAAGTGAGTCCTTCTTGAATGGCTATGCGGAATGAAGTATTTGGCTTTCAAGACGGAGTACGGCCTTAACACCATGCACCAGAGAATAAGGAGTGGCCTGGGTGGCAGTTCGATATGTTGTCCAGTATGTCTATAAAGCTTCCCAAACTTTCTCGTGCCAATCTTTCTTTGATTTTAAGACGACCTTCTTGAAGAGATTGCATAATGTCTTATTGAATGCTACAACTAGACCATTTGTAGCTGCATTATAGATGGATGAGTTGCACTACTTGAACCCAAATTGAAGGCATAGCTTATCCATTAACTTGTTGTAGAACAACCTTCCATTGTTAGCAATGATGTACCGAGGTACTCTATATCTCAAAATCAAGTTGCAATGGATGAACTCGACTACAGTTTCTTTCTTCACTTTTTTTAGTGGGATCACCTTAGCCAATATGTAATTATGACCACCTAATGATTTAGGTGTCATTGGCTCCATGACATCAAGATCCCATGCATCAAATGGCCTTGAAGCTACTAAAGGATGTAAAGGCTTATTTTCATGATTTTCATGAAGTACGCCTTAAATGCTGCCTTAATCATTGTGGATTTGACTTAAAAAAATGCTGATACGGGGGCCTAACACCTTGATCACAGATTGAATGCCTTGATTTGATAAATTTCACAAAAAACACCTAGTATTTCACCTAGATCTTCACTAATCTTCTTGAGCTTGACTTGAGAAAACTTCAGGATCTCCTAGACTTCTCCGGCTCTTGAAGACTTCTTAATGTTTTTTGAGCTCCAAATGACCGCCTTTTATAGGCGTTTGTGTAGGGTCTTCGGAAAGCTACTGAGTTCTTTGGTATTTATCTCTTTAATATAAATTATTTTTAAAGAGAGAAATATTATTTGTGTGCCACAATTTGATTGGTCCACATAACCAAATGCACCGCTTGCCAACATTTGATTGGTTTTAGACTTTTGCGCTGCATGACTTGATTGATTAGTCAGGACACTTCATATTGACACTTAACAACTTCTAATTTTCTAGTGAAATAAATATTAAAATATCAATCAAAATTAACTATTTAATATTGGAATTAAATTTAGGAAATTCCAAAATATAAATAGAAAATTTAATTAATATTTAATATTTTAATTTACACTTGTCAATGTTTAATTGGACGAAAACTTAATCACCAACAGCAATATTTGTGTATTTTTGTGTGCTTTTTTGGAAAAACTCCATCCCTTAATGTCGTTTTGTTAGTTGTGCAATTATGGCCCATTTTTTGAATTAATTAAACTTCATAATTCCAATTGGTAAGATTAAATCCACGATTGATTAATTGAACCAACACAAGTGGAAAGTAGTATAATTTGATTGGATCGAAACTTTTGAATTATTCTACGAAAAATACACAACCTAGTTTCGAAGAACCACGTTCATATGTTTGTTGGCTAAGATTAGGTCTTTCTCATTCATAAATCTATTCGTGTTAAATCCTCTCATTTGACTAGGGTTATTCTTCAATTAGGGATTATTCATTGCGTTTGCATGTTTAGTCTATTATTAAGGAAAGATTAGGTTGGAATAGTTCTCTAAACACTATAACTAATCTATTGCATGAATTTAAAGGTTATCTTTAAATTGATGATCAATCCATGAAAGTGTTGTGCGAAGAATTATCCTTGATTGAATTTTCATTCATATAGATTTGTGTTTAATTTATTCCTTACTTTTCTTTTATTTTGTTGACTTTTCATTCAAAATCCCCTTTTTACTTTCAATACTTGGTTATCTTAGGAATTCATCAATTAGTTATTCTTTGTGGGATGACCTTGCTCACTCTATTTACAATTTTATTTCTGTGTAGAAGTAGTAGGATTTATTTTGGTAGATTTGACAACCATCAAATTTTGGCACAGTTGCTAGGGAATTAAACTAACTTGATATATTCTCTTTAATGCCAGAAGCAACAATAAGGGCAAACTTCAACACGATCCAGAAATTGAAAGAGAGATCATAGATTGATGAAGGAAACCAAAATTGAAGAAGCTAACCCAAGGAGAATCTTCCTCTACAACTCCCATTGTGTCAGATTCTTATTTCAAGTCCAAAAAAGCAAATAGAGAGATGGCACAACTAAGAGAGACCTTGCACCAATTGGTCGTGCCACCAGTGGATCAGCAGCCAATTTGTATTACCTACCCTAACTTGGAGGTATACTAGAACTAAAGTCAGGACTAATTCATCTTTTACCCAAGTTTAGAGGTTTGGAAAATGAAGATTCCCACAAGAATCTAAAGGAGTTCAATGTGGTTTACTTTTCCATGAAACCTAAAGATGTAGATGAAGATCAAATCAAGTTGAGGGCATCCCCCTTCTCTTTAATTGACTATGCGAATGATTGGCTATTTCATCTACCATTGGGATCTATCAATTCATGGGCCAACATGCAGCAGGCATTCTTGGACAAATCTTTCTCTGCATCTCCTGTTGCTGCTATTCAAAGAGATATTAGTGGAATTTGCCAAAAAAACTCAAAGACACTTCATTACTTTTGGGAGCGTTTTAGGAGACTATGATATAGTTGTCCACAACATGGGATCTTGGAACAAGCACTTATCTAGTACTTTTATGATGGGTTGATACCTATGGAGAGACATAGGATTGATGCAGCTAGTGGAGGAGCGCTAGTCAATAAAACCCTCAATGAGGCATGCGAAATCATATCCACCATGGTGGATAATTCTCAAGATTTTGGGATGCGACAAGAGCCGTCATGATGAGTCAATAAGGTAAGGTCTTGTTCCCTCGAGGGTAAAATTAATCTTGACCTCGTTAGTCTAAAATTTTGTAGGAGACACTTCACAAGCAAAGACATGTGGGATTTGCACTGCTATTAGGTACTCTACTTACATATGCCTGACACTCCATGAGGACAACCAAGAACAAGCCAATGCTATGGGAGGATTTTCAGGAGCTCCAAAAATGAAATATGATCCATATTCTAACACTTACAACCTCGGATGGCGATATCACCCCAATTGAGTCATGAAGGACGTCCTCAAATTTTCAGTAATGTCAACATGCAAAAATTGGAGAGCCAAATATGCCAACTAGCCTCCTATTTTAGTAAGTTAGAGTCCCAAGAAATATTGCCTTCACAAATGGTGATTAATCCAAAACATTATGTGAATACAATTACCTTGAGAAATGGGAAGGAATTGGACGATCCCTAACCAACCAAGCATGGCTGTAAGGAGAAAGAGCATGAAAAGGAGGTTGAGATGGAGCAAACAATCAAAAAGAGCTACCCATCCTTTAGTAATTTCACCACCTTTTCCCAAAAGGTTTGCTAAGTCTAAGAAAAAGTTAGAGGAAAAAGGAGATTCTTAAGACATTCCGCAAGGTAGAGGTAAACTTTCCCTTACTTGATACTATTAAACAAATACCTCACTACACTAAGTTTCTCAAGGAGTTGTGCATGAACAAGACGAAGTTCAGTGGCTATCAAAAGGTAAACATTGATGAGAATATTTTCACAGTGCTCAAAGAAAAATTCCACCTAACTGCAAGGACCGAGGTATGTTTGTTATTTCTTGCAAAATAGGTAAGGTGCGTATTAAAAGAGCCATGTGTGATTTGGGTGCATTTATAAATATAATGCCTATGTCCATCTATTCCTCTTTGAATGTGCTTGAAAGACACGAATATTGTCATTCAACTTGCGGATAGATCTATGATCTATCCAGAAGTTGTGCTTGAAGATGTTTTAGTACAAGTGAACGGATTGGTTTTTGCCGCTGATTTTTTATTTTGGACATGGAAGATGATAAGTCGCCTAATTCATAAGATATTCTTCTAAGAAGACCTTTTCTATGCACTGCTAGAACTAAACTTGATGTTCACAATGGCACACTCATAATGGAATTTGATGGTAAAGTGATCAACTTTAATGTTTATGATGCCATGAAATACCCTAACGACGTGTCTTCTATTTCTAGTTTAGATATGATCACGTCTTTGGTCCAGGAGAACATGGAGTTTGCTAAAGAGGACAAATTGGAGGTTTCTTTGGTCAAAAGCCTTAAGTTAGAAGGATTGCAAGAACTAGAAGAAGTTTTCGTGAGCGAAGAACTCCAAGATGCCGTTAGCGAATTGGAGTCTCTTAAAACTGTAAGGTATAATGTTTTCACAATTGATTTGCCTATTTCCAGTGGTACGCATGCACCGAATTTTATTAGAGGATTGCAGGCCCAACCAGCAAGCACAGCGCCACTTGAACCCACCCAAGTTTCTATGGTAAAGGAAGAAATCCTCAAGTTTCTTTACACCGGTATAATCTATCCAATTTCAACTAGTAATTGGGTAAGCCCTGTTCAAGTAGTCCCTAAGAAAACAGGTATTACAGTGATAGAAAACATCCAAAGTGAGTTGGTGCCACCCACGTCCAAACGGGTGGAGGGTTTGTATGGATTATCATGTTTTAAATTCCGTTGCTAGAAAGGACCACTTTCCTCTCCCATTCATTGATCAAAAGATAGAACATCTTGTTGGAAAAACTCATTATTGTTGCCTTGATGGATATTCATGGTTTCACTAAATTCTAGTGGCACCCAAGGATCAAGAGAAGTTGACATTCATTTGCCCTTTTGGCACTTCCACTTTTAGGAGGATGACTTTTTTGGCCTTTGCAATGCCCCTGCCACCTTTCAAAGGCGCATGGTAAGCATATTTTCCAATCATGAGAAAAATATCCTTGAAGTCTTTACTGATAATTTCACTATCTATGGAGACTCTTTTTATTCTTATTTAATTAATTTGGAAAAAGTGCTTCAAAGATGCTTAGAAATGAATCAAGTTTTAATTCTAAGGCATATTGTTTCCTCTAAGGGGATTGAAATTGATAAGGCTAAAATAGATATTATTCAATCATTGCCTTACCCCTCGAACATGGGGAGGTTCGTTGTTTCCTTGGCCATGCATATTTTTATAGGAGGTTCATTAAAGACTTTTCCAAGATCACCCAACCCCTATATAAATTCTTGCAAAAAGATGCGGTGCTTGAACTCGGCAAGGAATGCAAGAAAGCATTCGACACACTCAAGGAGATGCTTGTTAGGGCACATATCATACAGCCCCTTAATTGGGACTACCCATTTGAGATCATGTGTGATGCTAGAAACTACACTGTGGGCACTGTGTTAGGGCAAAGAATTGACAAGAATCCTCATGTCATCTACTACGCTTCAAAGATGCTAGATAGTGCCCAGTGCAACTACTCTAAGATGGAAAAAGAACTTTCATCTATTGTTTTTCTTTAGATAAATTTCATTCCTATTTGCTTGGCACTAAAGCAATTATTTTTTTAACAATGCAACTCTCAAATTCTTGTTCAAAAAGAAGGAAGCGAAGCCCAAGATAATTCAATGGATCATAAAGTTACAAGATTTTAACCTAGAAATTAGAGATAAGAGGGGTTCAGAGAATCTAGGAGGAGACCACTTGAGCCGCGTTCCCATAGTCCTAGATTAGCCTCATATTAAAGATGAATTTCCTAATGAACATCTTTTTCTACTGATGATAGGACTCCTTGGTACGTTGATATTGTTAATTAGTTAGTTGCAGGGACTTTACCAAAGGATTTGTCTAGACAGAAGAAGGTTAAAATCAAAAAAGAGCCTAAGTACTGCGCGTGGGATGACCCCTACCTAGAGAGGTATTGCGCTGATCAAACCATCCGATGTTGTGTCCCCGAAGGTGATATCCACTCAATTCTTAATTTTTGTCATTCTCATACATGTGGAGCTCATTCTGGACCAAAGCGGACGACTCATAAAGTTTTGGAAAGTGGTTTTATTGGCCAACCTTATTTTGTAATGCATATTTTTGTTGCAAATCATGTGAGAATTGCTAAAAATAGGAAACCTTGGACATAGAGATCAAATGCACCTAAATCATATTCTTGATTGTGAAATTTTTTAACGTTTAGGGAATTGATTTCATGAGTCCGTTTCCCTCGTCCTTTGATAATTCTTATATTTTGTTAGTAGTGGATTATGTTTCTGAATGGGTGGAAGGCAAGGCCACCTGCACTAACGATTCTAAAGTTGTGGTGAATTTTATGAAGGCAAACATATTTTCCAAGTTCGAGGTACCTCGAGCAATCACTAGTGATCGTCGTACACATTTTTGTAATCGCGTGGTGGAATCTCTTTTCAAAAAAATATGGAGTCACTCACAAGATTTCTACAGCTTATTACCTTCAAATGAGAGGGCAAGCCAAAATATCCAATAGGAAAATTAAGTTGATCCTAGAGAAAGTGGTCAATCCTAGCCGAAAAGATTAGATTATTAAATTAGAGGATGCGTTTTGGGCTTATAGAACGCCATCCAAAACCCCCATAGGTATGTCTCCTTACCGGCTTGTGTATAGGGCTTTTTGGGATATAGAGCTTTTTGGGCGGTTAAGCAATGGAATATGGAGCTTTTAGAAGCGAGAGAGCAAATGAAGTTGCAATTACAAGAGTTAGAAGAAATATGGAATGAAGCATATGAGAGCGCAAAAATTTACTAGGAAAAGATGAAGGCCTTCCATGACAACATGATAACTTGAAAAAAATTCAAGATCAGGCAAAAAGTTTTACTTTTCTATTCTTATTTGAACCTTTGTTGTTACTAATATTTTCCCCCATGGTGCAGTTGAAATCCCAAGCATGGAGAATGGTAAAATTCTCAAGGTTAATGGTCATAGGCTTAAGATGTTCTTTGAAGGTTAAAAGCCTAGAAAATTGAGGAGATACGGTTGGGAGAACCCAATAACAATACTTGAACCATTACTAAGTTGAGACTACGACATTAAATAAGGGCGCTTTTGGAAGGCAACCTAATTTT
Source organism: Petrea volubilis (assembly GCA_026212405.1). Lineage (NCBI taxonomy): Eukaryota > Viridiplantae > Streptophyta > Magnoliopsida > Lamiales > Verbenaceae > Petrea > Petrea volubilis. The sequence continues at coordinate 17,478,298 of CM047874.1, forward strand.
TCACTCTTTTGTTTTTCAAAAAAAAAATCATCTTTTTATGCATCTAATTATTCTCTATTCTTGTGTTTTAATTAGTGTTTTACTGTTTATAGGTGTTTAAAAAGGTGGAAATCAGAGTCAAAGTTGGTACATGGTGCACAAAATTTTAAGCATGATCATGCCTTATCAAAGGGAGGTAACCTTAAGCCAAACAGATGTGCCCTTTTAATAGGGCATGATCACTACTTAACTCTCACCTAGGTAAGAATTCTCAGAGTTTTATCAAAATAGGGCGTGATCATGCCCTATTGATATGGCAGTAACCATGAATTAAGGTATGATCACACCCTAATTAAAGAGCACTTCTGTTTCTTAATTTTTTTTTTCTTTCTCCCCGTTTCTTTTTTCTTACTTTTCCCAAAATCAATCCCAAATTACAACCCTAAATCACAACCCTCCATCATCATCCTCTCTTCACTCCCCTCATAAATCGTCATCACACCTTTGCTATCGGAGACTACACTTCCGACACTCCGATCACCTCCTTTCCAGACCCGCCACTGATGTCACCCTCTCTCTTCTCTCTGTCCAACTGAGTCACCAATCGAGCCATCCACGCTTCTCTCTTCACCACCACCTAGCTCTTTCTCCGATCACCGTTGCACCAGTCATTCCTCACCACCTTCAACCGCATCGCCACCTAAAGCTCCAAGATCCAGAGCATCTCCCAACCATCGTGAACTGGCCACCTCTCTTCGTCTCTCTCTCTCTCTCTCCACCTATCATCATTATATCTCTGCCACGCTCACCGCTGCCTTCAAACCACTATAGCATCACCACTCTCATTGCTCCCTTAGAACCACTATAGCATCACCACTCTCACTACTCTCTCTAGTCACCGTCCTTACTACCGCCACACACTCTCTGGCCCAAATCCGCTCCGATGTTGGCCCATATCTCCACTGTTACACAGCTCGACTACCCATCTTCGACCACCTCCAACTGTCGTGCCAACTCTCTCTATTTCTATCCTTCTCTGGTGGCCGTCCAACACCTGCTGCCCCAGTTATAGACCACAAAAATAGCTTCAAACACTAGTAGCTTCAAAAATTTGATTTCTCTTTTAATATTCAGTTATTCTTCTTTAACTTTGAGACTTCTTGCTATTAATTGAAAATTGTAGGTTGGAATGACACACGTTAAATAAATGGTGCAATAAAACCCCAAGCCGAAGCAATTTGGGAAGTGGACTTGGACTACATTAGACTTCTCCATACCACCACTGCCAAAATGGGCAGCCCCCAGGCTTCTTCACCGCCTCAGGAGGACAATGCAGCCCCAGAACCTTTCTTACCTTCACCATCATCATCGCCCCCCGCATCTGTACTGAAACTTGCTCCACTGGCACATATCTAAAATTGAACTGCCAAAGGGAAAAATGGTTGCAAACCATTGGACTCCGAGCGCGGAGGCAATTTTATTTTTCCCTCACACCACCGCCAAGTACAAAAAGGTATATTCCTTACCTATCTCCCCTAGTTGTATGATTGATACACCCACACTTGACACATTGAAAATAAGGAAGGAGGTGTTCATTTAAATTGATGATGCTGGTTGGAGACCTTATGTTGAAATAATTTGTTCGGGTTATATTGAACTAATGCAAGAGTTCTTTACCATATTTGAGATCAATTCCAACCCCCCCCCCTGTTGGGACTTGCGCAAGTGCACGCAGTCGTACAAGTGATACAAAGTGAGTAGAGTATCGAATCCTACAGGGATTGTGATTTGGCCCGTGAAAATGACTCGTGTTGGTTTAGCTAAATGGATCAAATTGGGTAGTGATTTTGTATTGCTACAAGAAACCTAAGTTCTTAATAAAAACAACTTGCAAAGAACAATAATAACAAATAATCAATGTGGGAAATGTAAGAGCAAGGTGGTTTCATTCACCTAATTCACTATTCTAATACAATCCCAAAGTTGAGTGGTTTCGTGGTTGTGTGAAGCCTAGGAACAAATATATCCACAATCTCTCTCGATCATTGCGGAATTAATTCCTACAAACCCTTCTAAGCCTAAGACTAACCAATTCTCATTGAATTAATCCCATCTTTAGAAATTATTTGTATGAATTTTAATCACTGCCTCAGGGCTCAATCAATGTTAAATTCATTCTCATGCAACTTTAACACCATTTGATCTCATCTAACTAGAGCTACAATCGTGAATCGTCTCTCGACCTCATCAAGATTCTCAAATTCGCTAATTAGGGGTGATCAAACCCTAACCACGTATTAAATCATTAAACAAGAATCACACAACGAAAAGACATATGAAAACAGATTCAAACTCACGGGATTTTTATAGAATAACAAATAAGATGAACTACACCATCCTTACACTTAATTAAAATTAGTTCATAATGAAACTAAAAATAAGAACAAAATCTAGAAAAGAATTCATGAAAAGAGAAGAATTAAACTTATTCGCTGAAAATTTCAGACGAAAACTCCTCTCGTTCGGTTGTTCTTCCCTTGGCTCTTGATTTCTCTTTTCTTCCGTTCTCCACAAAATCCCAAAAAGATGAAAAATATGAAAAAGAAAAGTTCTAAAAACTAAAACCTAGCTAAAAACGTGAACAGTGTTGTGCCAATATTTTTGAACTTAAAAAGGGGTAGAAAAACCCTAGCACCGCCTTCCAAAAATAGAGTCCTAATTGAACTAGGAAAGTTATTAATTGTTGTCTCGGATTTTAGGTACATACCCAAAATATTTTGGGTACATACCCAAACTTACAGATTCATTTAACTCCCTGATGACTAAAATCGGGTACATACCCGAAATATTTTGGGTACGTACCCAAACATACAGATTCGCTTCTTCTCAAAATGGCTAAAATTGGGTTGATACCCAAAATCTCTTGCGTAAGTACCCAACTCTTGACTTCCACTTTCGTCCCCTTGATGGTATTTTTTTCATCTTACCTACAAAACAACGGTTTAACTCGAATTTAGGCATAATAAGGTTCAAATGGAGAAAAATACATGATAAGTCCGTCGAAATAAACATAAAAGTCAAGTAAAATTGTGGACTTATCAATTCCCCCAAACTTAAATGTTGCTTGCCCTCGAGCAACTCAAAATTGACAACACAAGGAACTTGGACACAATCAAGGTTCATTCTTGGAACACCACGCACCAAAGCAAAACTCCATTTGATTTTTTCTCAGAAATTATTAAGCACTATGTCATTGGTTCAATGTGCAAACAATAAAAATTTCATGTAAACTCTTACAAACAATGATCATTATTAAGCATCCCCTGTGTTATCGTGTGTGATATGATCAAGAGCAAAAATCACCAACAATCCGGATCAATTTATATTCATGCGATAGGCACAAAAAGTGGACTCCATAAGTTAATTAAGCTTGTAATGTAGGGCTTGGGTGTAGGGTAGGAAAATATAGAAAAGTATTTGGCTCATGCACCCAAGTTACTTAAATTGAACAACTTGGAGTGTTTAGAGCATTATTCATGCATTCCACTCCCCCAAACTTATTCAAAACCATCACTCTCCATTTAATTTTTTTTCATTATGTGTTTGAGAGTGCTAGCTCGCTTTTTTTTTCTTTCTTTTTTTTCTTTTTTTTCCTTCTTTTTTTTCACATTTTTTCAGAAAATTTGTTTTCTCTCTAAAGCGAGCTACTTTATCCCGAGCTCAAGTATACGTACAACCCTCCACTTAATCCCCTCATAATTCCACATATCCACTACATAACTCCATAATTATCACAATTTAAGTATAGTGCATAGAAAGGATTAAGATATATAGACATTGTGCTTTTGGGCTTGTAATGTGACTATCAAGAGAACTAAGCACAATGTAGGCTCAAGGGGGACTCAAGGGCTACGTTTAACAAACAAATAGCCAATTAAGGCTCAAAAATTTTAAAAAAATGGCCTAAGTCATCTCCCCAATTTAACATAGTCTAGGATTTTGCCTCAACAAGAAATCAAATCGATTCTAGTGTCCTAATGCATTAAAGCACATGCGAAAACCTCTCACAAAAATATAAATTTTCTTTAAATTAGTTAGCAGCCATTGCTCCAACCATGTGCTCAAAGTGATTGGGGGATAGCAAAACAACAACAATCATTCTTCAAGTGCACACAAAATGCTTCATGCATGCTCATCGTTCCAAACATAGCGTTTCATAGAAAAAACTCATCATCGAATAAGGAATTACAACAAAGCACGTGCATTCCGAGACGAGACAAACAAAACAACCTAAGACAAATTTCTAAAACCATCAATAAGCCATTATCAATAGAATTGAACTTGAACAGTACGTAGCATTGTTATACCAAGACACGAATCATCAAAAATGACTCTATTCGTCTGGCCGTCCGGATTTCCAGCCGATATACTGTTCTTGTTCGAATTCCACAAACATAGCTAACAATAATTAACCTCAAAAGTCTTATCCTAGGCAACTGAAATCTCCCCCACACTTAGAGAGTACTTTGTCCCCAAAGTACAGAAAATAAGTTTAGACAAAAACCACAACTGATACCCAAAGAACTAGGAAAACGAAAATAAAACACAAATGCAAAGTAAAGAAAATGATAGAAAACACCTGAGGTCAGATGGCGTCATAGAACACCGTCTCATCCTCCAACATATCAAAATTCAAACAAAAATCACATCAAAACCTCAAATGGTCTAACCCACACACATAAAAATAAACTTAAAGGAATTCAAAAACATAAAAACATAAAATTTTGGGTTGCCTCCCAAAAAGCGCTTGCTTAAAGTCTTTAGCTCAACTCCTTTCAACACTTCTAACGAATGAGGTCAATGTGTGATGTTGACCCTACTCGGTCCACATCTCCTTCCATGTAAGCCTTCAAGCACTGCTCATTCACCATGAAAGGTTCCCTTTGTTGTCCCTTGTTGGACTTCTTTTTCATGATGTGGGCATCGTACCACTTCTTTGTTTCTCTCCTCGGCTTTGCATCCTCTTCTATCAAGATTTCATGTATTCCTATGGAAGGCCTAATCCTCTTGATGTCAGGAGTTTGATACCCCATTGCTTTAATTCGAGCCTTGATTAGCCTCACAATTCTCCTCTTTTGCTCCCTAGTTAAGAGAGGACCTAAAATTATTTGTACGGTTTCATTCTCCCCCGAAAAGGCATATTTTGGATTTTGTGGTGAAGGCTTAATCTCTACCTTAGGGGGCTGAATACTTGAGGGTGGTGTAGGACTTAAGGTTTCTAATAACTATTTGCACACTGGGCCCTTTTTCCCCTCATCCTGCTCATCTTTTTTCTCCTGTTCTTTTCTCTTACACAGTTGTCGGTTGCCTCCAGTCTCATGCAATGATCATCCCTATTATGGCATTTGATAGATTTGATAGCATCAAAATCTATATTGTCATCCCCAAGTCTAAGAGTTAACTCCCCTACATTGACATGAACTAGTGCTCTTCCCGTATTCATGAAAGGCCTCCCTAAAATCAGTGGTACATCTTTGTCAGCCTCGAAATCAAGCACAATGAAATCCACCGGAAAAATGAACTTCCCGACTTTGACTAGGACGTCCTCCACTACCCCTACGGGCCTCTTCAGAGATTGATCGACGAGTTGCAGGGAAACGGTATTAGGGGACAAGTCTCCAACACCTAATTTCCTGAAAACAGAAAGAGGCATCAAATTAACACCAGAACCTAAATCGCATAAACAATTAGAAAACTCAAACTTTCCAATCACGCAAAGGATAGTAAAACTCCCTGGATCTTTTAATTTCAATGGTAGCTTTTGAGAGATGATGCTGCTATACTCCTCCGTCAATGCCATAGTCTGGTATTCCTCCAACTTCTTCTTATTCAAAATGATCTCCTTCAAGAATTTGGTATAATGTAGCATGTTCGCAATGCCTCAGCAAATGGGATATTGATGTGTAGTTTCTTGAAAATATCAAGGAATTTCTTTCTTTGGTGTTCCTACTGAGCTTGTCTCAAACGTTGTGGAAAAGGCACCTTAGTCTCATAGGGGTTTGTTTTTCGCATAGGTGGAGCTTGATCAATCTGCTTCCCCACTTTTTCTTCTCTGCCCTTTGCATTATCACATTAATTAACATCCTCCTCTTTCTTACGTTTAGTTGTAGACCCTCTTGGTGGCTCCAATTCTTTCCCAATCCTTAGCGTGATTGCATTACATTGCTCCTTGAGGTTAGTTTCTGTGTTGCTGGGGAGATTACCGTGGACCCTGTTGGTCAATGTATTGGCCAATTGGCCCACTTAAACCTCTAGATTGTGAATGGAGGAGTGGTTCTTTGTGATTTGGTCGAACTTTCCTTCAATCCTTTGTAATCTCTCCTCCTGCGACGCCATTTTTAACCCTAAGGCATCAATGAACTTGTCCACCTTTGTTTTTAGGGGGCTCGCCTTCTCTTGCTGCGAAGGGTAGTTCTGTTGGAATCCTGGTGGGAGCTGTGGCCTATTCACATTCTGACCACCCTAAGAGAAATTAGGGTGATTCCTCCACCTGGGTTGTATGTGTTGGAGTATGAGTTGTTGACTTGTCTCCCCTGCATATTTCCATGCATGTTCGCTCCCACAAAATTTACCTGTTCACTCGAAACAACAGGAAATGGACTTCCAAATGAGCAATCAGTGGAAACGTGATAAAATCACGACATAATTCACAAGAAGGCTTAGGGTTAACATTCAAATTGTTACCATTCAAGGAATCCAATTTGTGAGTTAGAGCGCTTACCTGAGCTTGTAGCAATGCGATAGCATTAAGCTCTAACTTACCCCCTTAGCTCTTTTGATGGGTGGATTCCGCCGACCATTGGTAATTATTGATTGCCATCTCCTCGATTAGGTTGTAGGCATTGTCCACGGTCTTGGTACCCAAGGAACCTCCAACTGCTGCACCAATTGTGCACTTAATATTGGACCCCAACCCGTTGTAAAACGTCTGCACCACCATCTATTTAGGTAGTCCATGGTGGGGACACCTCCTTGATAGCTCCTTATATCTCTCCCATGCCTCATATAGTGACTCCCACCCATTTTGGGAAAAGGTGGAAATATCATTACGTAGCTTAGCAGTCTTGGCCGGTGGGAAGTACTTCGTTAGGAATGCATGTAACAGCTGTTCGCAATTGAGCCAGATTTTGGCTTTATCCCTCAAAGAGAAAGGAACACTCCTTAGTCTTATTGCATTGTCCGATGCCCCATTGATCTTGATGGTGTAACCCCATTGATCTTAATGGTGTCACACAACTCTAGGAAGTTATCTAGATGCTGGTGGGGGTCTTCATTCGGCAAGTCATAGAATTGCACATTACTAGTCGCCATGTTTAATAGGGCCGGTTTAATCTCAAAATTATTCGCCTCAATGCACAGCCTTTGTATCCCCGTTCTAGCTCCTTTGGCTTGGGGTGCAATAAAGTCCCGTAATGTTCTTGCATTTTGGTCACCCGGTGGGGCATTTTAATCATTGCCACCATTAACCCCATTGTTCTGGTTGTCAGCCATAATACGTTCCTGAGCCATTCTAGCTCTTCTCGCTATGTTCCTCCTTCTGTTGGCTTTTTCGATTTCAAGGCCCAAAGGCACTAGTTCAGCTCATGAACTTGCACACTTCGCGATCACACACCAAAAAAACACCTACACACGAAGGAACACAAACTCAGCAACAAAATAACAAAAATAAATAAATAAATACCAAAAATAAAGAAATTTACTCTAAACACACAAGCTAGTATCACAGTCAAATGCGTCAATCCCCACCAACTGCGCCAAAAACTTATTGGGGGCTACGCAAGTGCACGCAGTCGTACAAGTAATACAAGGTGAGTAGAGTGTCGAATTCCATAGGGATTGTGATTTGGCCCGTGAAAATGACTCGTGTTGGTATAGCTAAATGGATCAATTTGGGTAGTGATTTTGTATTACTAAAAGAAACCTACGTTCTTAATAAAAACAACTTGCGAAGAACAATAATAACAAATAATCAATGTGGGAAATGTAAGTGCAAGGTGGTTTCATTCACCTAATTCGCTATCTAATCCAATCCCAAAATTGAGCGGTTTAGTAGTTGTGTGAAGCCTAGGAACAAATATATCTACAATCTCTCTCGAGCATTGCGAAATTAATTCCTACAAATCCTTCTAAGCCTAAGACTAACCAATTCTCGTTCAATTAATCCCAGCTTTAGAAATTATTTGTATGAATTTTAATCACTGTCTTAAGACTCAATCAATGTTAAATTCATTCTCATGCAACTTTAACATCATTTGATCTCGTCTAACTAGAGCTACAATCGTGAATTGTCTCTCGACCTCATCACGATTCTCAAATTCGCTAGTTAGGGGTGATCAAACCCTAACCATGTATTAAATCATTAAACAAGAATCACACAACAAAAGGATATACGAAAACAAATTCAAACTCACGGGATTTTCATAGAATAGCAAATAAGATGAACTACACCATCCTAACACTTAATTAAAATTAGTTCATAATGAAACTAAAAATAAGAACAAAATCTGGAAAAGAATTCATGAAAAGAGAAGAATTAAACTTGTTCGCTGGAAATTTCAGACGAAAACCCCCTCGTTCGGTTGTTCTTCCCTTGGCTCTTGATTTCTCCCTTATTCCGTTCTCCACAAAATCCCAAAAAGATGAAATATAAAAAAGAAAAGTTCTAAAAACTAAAACTTAGCTAAAAACGTGAACAGTTATTGTGCCAATGTTTCTAGACATTAAAAGGGGTAGAAAAACCAGAGCACCACCTTCCAAAAATAGAGTCCTAATAGCACTAAGAAAGCTATTAATTGCTATCGCGGATTTTGGGCACATACCCAAAAAACTTTTGGGTATGTACCCAAACTTACAGAATCATTTAACTCCCTGATGACTAAAATCGGGTACATACCCGAAATATTTTGGGTGCGTACCCAAATATACAGATTCGCTTCTTCTCGAAATGGCTGAAATTGGGTTGATACCCAAAATCTCTTGCGTAAGTACCCAACTCTTGACTTTCACTTTTCGTCTCCTTGATGGTATTTTTCTCATCTTACCTACAAAACAATGATTTAACTCGAATTTAGGCATAATAAGGTTCAAATGGAGAAAAACACATGACAAGTCCATCAAAATAAACTTAAAAGTCAAGTAATATTACGGACTTATCACCCCCACGCCCCAAAGTTTAACCTTAATACTAGAGGAGTTGTTAAGAGTATAGGTTGATGGGATGCACTTTTAATTTGTCTATCACTAAATTTAATCTAGATCTAGGGTGATACCGAATAGGCCACTTCACAACAATACTTAGAAAGTATATGTGATTATCCCAAGAATTCAATCCCATCTTGGCCTATCTCGAGCTTGCACCTAAGACTAAGACATGTTTTCACATTAGTCACTCCCCTGCTAATATGATTCGTAGTCCCGCTTTCCGCTACATACATTGTTTCATTACTTTTTCTTACTTAGGCCATCTAAGAACTTCTAATATCTTCACCAAGGCTGAATTGTTCCTTTTATGGTGTATCTTACATAAAACAACATTTGAACCTCAGTTGGTGGTTTGTCTCCCAATTGGAGTCGGTTAGGACTTATGAGGGCTCATTAATCATGGGATCTTACATCATGCATTTATCTCATAGGGAAAGCCTATTAAGGCGTGCTTTACCTACTTTTCATTTTGCATTTGTTGTGACACCATTGGATTTACTTTGTCGTGATAACATGGGCTTACTTGATCAAAATACGGTAGAAGAAGTATACTTTATTGATGCAGCTGACATCAAACCTACCGGGGAGCGCATTTTTCTAAGAGTGGATGTAAGGCGTAATGAAGAGGAGGACCCCAAATGGTCATGCCTAGCACATCAAATAGATAGGGTCCTCTTGCTCCGCCACTTTGGTATTCTAGTGCCACCCTACCCTCCATAGTAGCCCTTTGTTAGAGAAGTCTATTGTTCTCTTTTCTTTACTTTTCTTGTATTATACATCGAGGATAATGCATGGTTTAAGTGTGGGGGAGGAAAATTTGAATTGTGATGGTGTTGAATTTATGGTTTGTTGGCTTTGAGAGGCATTTGTCTATATTTTGTTTCTTGTGAATATGATGTGGACTTGTGTTTAGAAGGCATATCATATTAGCCTTTTGGTCTTTTACTTGATTCATTGCATTTTTACTTGTCCCTAGTGTCACCCCAGATTAGACATGCTCTACTCAATCAAGCTCGAATCATGAGTTGTCATTTTTTCTTGAATGATATGTGGTTTTGGTTTGAAATGATGTCAAATAGGGAGTCCATGATTAGATGGGGGTTACACTGGGGAAGTGATCACTTATAGGAAAGTCCATGATTTTTTCTCACCTTAATGCATTCATTTGAAATATTGCCCTTGGCTATGAAATATGGGGGGGAAATACTTAATACTAAGTGACTTGGTGAATAGGCTTAGCCAGTAGTCACTTTTTGTAGGAAATTACCGTATTATACTCGATGCTTATGTTGAATTCAAAAGATATTGAATAATTGTAGGGAGGTACCAAAAATAAAAGCCAATTTACTCCATTAATCACGCAAAAAGTAATTATGTTGTTACCAACTGTGTAACAGGGTACATTCATCACCAATATTTTTGTTCGAATAAAAAGGTTGGTTGTGGTTAAGTTGGCTAATAGAAAAGAAAAAAGGGAGAGAGAATGCAAAAATCACTTAAACAAAGAACTCTCCACTTTATCCCCCTTCTAATAAAGGATATGTGATGTCTAATGTGATTACGGTTATTTCCTCCTTTGACTTGGTTTGCAAACAGAACTTGCTTATTGAGGATCAAAGTAAAGAGTATTGATCCCATCATATTATGTACCTAGAGACCTTAGTTTGAACCAATGCCTATGTGTGGAAATTTTTGTGGATGTATTCTATAGGTTTTTTTCTTTCTAAATATGCCTCCATTTTCTCTTTGACTTCATTAATTTGACATTGTCCAAAGGAATTGTTTTTCTTGAGAAAAATTGATGACTTGGATTTGTAGCAGGCTTGAGGACAAGCATGGACTAAGTGTGGGAAAATTTGATAACATGCCATTTTGACCAAGTTTTAGGCCACATTTGCGCTTGTTTTGATTAATTTGGGTTTTAAATTGGATAGAATTTAACCAAATTAGTTTCTTACTTGTTGTAGGTGAAAATTGATGAAAACTAGCACAAAAAGGACCTAAAGATGGTAAAAAGTGCATAGGGACGTCAAAAAAGGAAGCTCAAAGGCTAAACATCGAAACATTCATGCTCATTGCATAAGGCATGATCACGCCTTATGACCAGAATTTCCTGCGCGAGAATTGAAGGTAGATGTCAAGTTATGGCAAGAATTCTACTTGAAAACAAATGCTCTTCTTGCCTAGGATTTTTGGGCTTTTCAAAGAATTTTCCTAGTCCTATTGGGAAGTACATTGATGATTAGATTTCTATATATACATGTTATAAGACCTTGTCTTCATACTTTTGATTCTAGTTATTAGTTTTACTTAGAAATTTCCAGCTTTTATATCTAAAGTTGTATTCATACCCATGCATCGCTAAACTACTTTCTTTAGTTAAGGAGTAACTCAATCCTACGTTTTGTTAAAGGATTGTGAAATCTAATCGATTTGCTTGTCTTTTACTTTTATCCAATATTTGTGTATTTTTCTATGCTTTTTTGGGGAAACCCCATCCCTAAATGTCGTTTTGTTAGTTATGAAATTAGGGCCTATTGTTCTATTAATTAAACTTCATAATTCCTGTTGGTAAGATTAAATTCATAATTGTTATATTGAACCAGCACAAGTGGAAAGTAGTATAATTTGATTGGGTCGATGTTTTGAATTATACTAACAAAAATGCACAATTTAGTTTTGAAGAACCACGTTTGTAGATTTGTTGGCCTGGATTGGGTCTTTCACGTTCATAAAGTTTTTAATGAGTTAAATCCTATCGTTGGCCTAGGGTTATTTGTTAATTAGGGATCATTCATTGTATTAGCATATTTAGTCTATTATTAAGGAAAGATTAGGTTGGAAAAGGTCTCTGAAGACTAAACTAGTCTATTGCATTAATTTAAAGGCTATATTTGAATCAATGATCAATCCATGAAAACGTTGTGTGAAGAATTATCCTTCAGTGAATTTTCATTCATATAGATTTGTTTTTATTTTATTCATTGCTTTTATTTTATTCTGTTGACTTTTCATTCAAAACCCCTCTTTTACTTTGAATGCTTAGTTATCTTAGGAATTCGTCAAGTTATTCCATGTGGGATCAGCCCTACTCACCTTATTTATAATTTTATTTGTGTTTAGAAGTAGTAGCATTTATTCTTAAATTTATTTTCGTTGTGATGCTGAATTTCAATATTGTTACCAACTTTTTAGTTTATAAATATTCATTCACTCAAGTAAACCAACCATTATAAATTTAAATCATAAAAATAAAATAAAACAAACAATATTTTTTAGAATAATTAGTATATATTAATTAATTGAGCACAATTGATTAAAGTGCTATGTTTTGAAAATAATGGTATTTTTATTGTATATCTAGTGTTAATGGATAAACGACCATGCATGGTATGCTAGAGTATACTTCACATCACGTGTTGCACAATTCCTTTATACAGATGGATGCTATTGTAGCTCATCGATCACCTAGAGGAGGCTCCTTAACCAGGGTCACTCCAGTTCTAGGTTCACTAAATTGAGTAAGGAAGTATATTAGAAGTTCAACAATGATCCTCCTCGATATCATTACCTCATTGCCTTGCTTAATTCCAATGGCATCTGCCAAGTAGATGTTCTAATTGGTCTAATACATCTTTGACCCAAATAAGTGTTTTTGTACGAGGACCATATTGGAATGCCCCCACTACCCTGTGACACCAAAGACATTTGGTGAAAGACACCAAAAATGGATCACCACCTCAATCCTAATCAAATGCTCTCACCAACCCACACCTATAAACAGGCCATGATTATTGTTCACACGTATGCTCTAACCACCTTTTGCACCCATATTCCACTCCCATATTTTCTACTTGAATGTAATATTTGACTTGTGTACCAAGGGTCTTCGTTGGAGGCATTTCAAGTGAGCTCATATCATATGTGCTCACTGTTTTGACAATGTGGGACCGGTGGAACTATCCTATTGGGCCGGATCAACACCTACTTGGAGATGTAGCTCAAGCAAGTTTTGGACTACGTCATCGTGGTGCTACAAAAAAGGCTTGAATATAAGGGCTTATAACAAGAATGTTGCCTAAGAAGCTTCCAAATTAGGGACTTAGTCATCAAAAAATTTGAATCTCCAAACACATTGGGAAACTTGATCCCAAATAGGAAGGTTCGTATAGAGTGACCAAATCTGCAAGCACAATGCCTATTGCCCACAAGATGTTCAAGGCAAAGACCTCTATTGACCATGGAATGCTGCAAACTTAAAGAAAATTTATGTCTCAAAATCTTCTTCTATTTTTGGTTTAAGTGTTTTCCTGTAATATTGCCCTAAGGTTTTCAAGCTTGGTGTTGTTCAAATAAGCAATACAATTCACATTTTGCTTTTACACAATTATTCTAATGGGCAATTTGACTAGATTATTTATCTACTCAATCAATCTCCTCAAATTGTAAATGAGACTAGGATAAAATAAATTAATGAAAACAAAAGGAAGCCATACATTAGCAAACAAATAATACTTGATAAAAATTGGAAAGATCAATAATTTTTTACAAAATAGAGACCAGCAAAAGGCATAACCAAGTACTTGTTACCTTATAGTAAATGTTAGTGGGAGGGGCGCCTATCTCTAGGACATTTCGAACAATCTCCACTTTAGGCTTCTTGTACCCTAGTTGGTACTCCATCCTTGTAGCTTGCCTGGCCAACTTGCCGGCCTCCTTCCTTGATGCCACCTTTTAGGCCGATGAGATCTACAAGGAAGTCGATGCCAATGTTAACATCAATTTCCTCTCCTTCAATTTCTTTCTCAATGGGCCAATCTTGTTGGCACATCTCTGTAACCTCAATCTGGTACTTAATTATTGAGGTAGATCACAAGTATCCTCTATGATTTCACACAACTGCTCATTGAGACCTGAATTGATTTGCTCCATATTGAAATTTGTCATGAAAATTACTAAATGTTGAATTTGCCTAACCTCCTTTAGGAATCAAAATTTGTAGTTGTTGGCTCCTTTAAGCACATAGGCGTACTCAAACAGAGGCCTCTTTAGGAACCTCTTGATGACCTTCTTTTTGAATTGAGGGACTTCCCCATGAAGTGGGTCTTCATTTTGTTCTAACCCTAATGGACAACTTGTACAGTACCCTTTGAAAATAGAGCAGCCAACCTTCTAACCTACCCCCCCTAGAGATCCCTTACTTTCTCGATAGACTAGGGCACGTTGGCATTCAGCTTCTTGAACACCTTTTTAGCTTTACTAGCTTTCTCAAGCACATCCATTAGTTGGCTTTCTAATACTATGTTACATTGCTTCTCCTCATTGAGATGGTTTTGAGAGTGATCATCGATTCTTTCGTGGCCAATTGATATAGCGTCTTTATCTCCTTGAGGAGAGACCTGCACACATACTAACCCTCCTAAAGGCATTGGTTGTCATTTGCTCGGCCAACTACAATGAAATAAAGATATTGATGAGAGATACGAAATAAGTAGTAGTAGAAAAAGATACCAAGTAAAACTTAACCTGAGCGAATTGTCCCTCTAATTGCTAGTTAAAGAACTCAAGCTAATTTGACTCATCCTTCTTAAATATGGATGAGATGTTGGCCTATATGACTACCTCCATGTCCTTCGCTTCAAGAGTTGACCAGTTTGATGCGTCCCTCGAAGCACTAAATTGAGGCTTGTGCATTTGATCATATCTTAGGATTTCCTTCGCCTCGGAGGTATACCCCTTCTTTATTCCTCCAGTAGGCTCCTTGCCCTTTCCCAGAAAAATTTCTTCTTCATTTTTGCAGCTCGATGAGAGTTATAGATAACAATCCCTTTTTTGGCAGGACGACTCTATCTCATTTGAGTATGCAGACTCTTGGTTCTAACTTAGCCTTTGGATTTGGATTTGGGGCTTGGTTTTGTGTTGCCCCAGCCTTCTTCTTTAGTTTTCTTCTTTCTGTACATTTACCCAAGTGGTTTAGGTATTTTGTACAGTCAAGAGTATGTTCAAATCTTACTAGGTCAAGAACACAAGACACATGATTCCTAGAGCTTTTTTATCCGGGAACCATGTAGAGTCCCAAGATGGATGGTCTCGAGCACCAACGTATACCTTTTTCTTCCTCACGTATTCAGTCTTAACATTCTACCTTTCCTCGAAATAAAGACCTGTTTTGAGTTCCAATCCCAGCCATAAGGTGAAGAAGGGGTATCTATGAGCTTTCTTTTATTTTTTGAGTTAACAAAGAAATTATCAATCTTATTGGGAAACAACTAACGAGAGGCATTTATTCAAACAGATGCGGGTTGTCAAGTACAGCGCATAAGCACCATGAAAAGCATTGAGAAGGGCATAGGAGTTTGGGGTGAGTTAGACAATACTTAAATCCATAGGGCTGATGAAAGATATTATTTGATTTCTAACCAGGAATCTGATTACTTAAATCCTCTGGGTAAATGACCTCGACCCTTTAGCAAGGCTCCACAATCAAGTAGGGGTTACAAATACAAAAGTTACCTAAAAGTCATCAATCCTTATCCACCGTACTTGACACTATATTACCAAAATAAGCTAAGGTCTTGCCACCTTACTTACCATTTTTTGAGGCCTCTTGACCATCTCTACTCCCTCATCCTATTCTCCTTCCTCAAGACTGACCTCCTTATTTTTAGGGTCCTTCTCGAACTCCTCATCTATGAGATATCTCGTTTGCCTCTGGGAATACTATCATAAAACCCTAACCACTCAAGACTCTTTTCCCGCTGTAGTTGGTCTAGAACTCTCACCTCGATATGCCCTCAATGTGGAAACACCATTCTCAACCCTCCACGAAATGCTAGGACCTACCCCCGTGTCCTTGCTCCTTATCAAATTGCTTGATGAGACTAACTCATTCTCGATGGTAGGGTCATCACTCACATAGGCATTTTGGCTATCAGATGTGTCACTCATTTTGATAAGAGAGAAAATTATGAAAGACATCTGGAAAAATGAAAAGATAGATTGAGGAAATACCTATAAGAGCGTAGGCTTGAGTAGTATACTGAAATGTTCTCGAAGTGGTTCAGTCTGCTTGGGCACTAGATTATGTACATTCGAAGATGATCCTGCTTGATATCATTACCCTGCTACCTTGCTCAATTCGTGTGGCATATCTCAAGTTGAGGCTCTAGTTGGTCTATCATATCTTTGACTGGAATAACTGTCTTCGTACGATGACCACACTACATTGGAAATCCTTCTTTTTGATATATCGTTTATTTTATATATTTTTAAAAATATATTTAAAATATATATTTTCCTTGTGAGTGACTTTTCTCAAATTATATATTGTACATTATCTGAGAAAATCTCTTTTAGTTTCTTGTGCATGTATCTATATATATATATATATATATATATATCAAAGCCATCAATTATCATTATAAATTTTAAGAATAACATGTAATAATTTCATAAGATCTCTAAGGAAAATAAAAGAGAGTCAAATTATTTTTATGAAAAATTAATGATATACCATTAAATTAAAATGATTCACTATGTAATAACCTTGAATTGTTACATTATTTGTGATTAATATATTCAATGAAATTATTTAAGTGAAAGTTAATATTTTTTATTGGTCATATTTCCTAAATTTAATTATAAATCAAAGTCTCCAAATAGTTGAACATCTTATGTCATTTATTCTAGGGGAAAAAAAATAGTAAGTTACATTAAGCACGCCAACATTTGGGTGTTTTGCACTTTGGTACCCAACCTTTGTAAATGTGCACTTTGGTACCTAACCTATATCATTTGTGCGCTAATGGTATTTTCACACTATTTTGGTGGAATATTCCTCAATATTCCCTAGAATATGTCTGAATATTCCACAAAGATTCCATCAAAATAGTAAAAAAAAACCATCGGCGCACAAATGATAAAGGTTAAGTACCAAAGCGCACATTTGCAAAGGTTGGGTACCAAAGTGCAAAACACTCCAAATGTTGGAGTGCTTAACGTAATTTACTTAAAAAAAACATTTTTGGAACTGTATGGTGCACTAATTTGAGATTTAGAATATTAATTTGTCCCACTTCAATTTTAGGATACTAAATTGACTCTTTTTGACACATTGAGGACTTATTGCCTCGAATTGTTCAATTCAGTTGGAAAAGTGACAAAACTTACCTGAATATAATGTTTCTGATAGAACCAACAAGAATATTTGACATGTAAGCAATTACATGGAGCTTATGAATCAATTTAAATCAAAGTGGCGTACCATTTAGGATATATATTAGGGTAAAACTGTAACTTCCCAATTATTTTTTAAAAAAATGGAAAAAATGCGACCCCCCTCCCCCTTCCTCAAGCAAACCAAAATTAAGGGGAGAAAAAAGAAAAACACATTATTTTTTACACACGTAAAATTATACTATCAAATATGATTGAATTCTCAAATTGAGTATATGGATAAGTTGTCAATGGGATGAGGAAGAAATGTATGAAAAGCAATTCGAATATATTATTTTAATTTGTGATATTTGTATATTATATCTTATATATATATACATTATTTTTAGAATTACTTTAAATAATTTAGATTTTATTTTTTAAAAATTTTTGTGCCATGTCATTATTGATTTTCGGATTCCGGCCAAAATTTGTGCCACATAGGCAAATTTTTGTCATGTAAGTAAAATCCAGTCAATTTACACTAGAAGTCCTCAATGTGTCGAAAGTTGTCAAATTGGTATCCTAAAATTGAAGTGGGAAAAATTAATGTTCTAAATCTGAAATCAATGCAACATATAGTTCTAAAAGTGTAATTTTTCCTTTATTCTATAAATATTTCTATTTTAAATGCAGTTATGCTTTCACATTGCATAAGTTTCATAGCTTTTCTACATTTATATGATCTATTTATATTTGTATTGGACTGTCTGATACTATATAATGGATCAAAATATATTAAGTTTTCACAAAAAAACTAAAATTTTGACATTGAAGAGGACATAATTTGTGACATGTTCTATTTAAAGTGCATGTCTTAATAAGTTCTACTGTATAATTAAATAAATAATTTTTTTTTGTGTTTAAGTTTTATTATATTGAATAGAATATCTTTATTTATATATAATCATTTTATTATGCAATAATATCTTCTTTTATTCTAAAAATGAAATTAGAGCATATATTTCATGTAGTGGTTTTCTATTAAGATAAAATTTTAATATCCAATACAGTTTTTACGATTTCGATTTAAGTTCTCAATCATATTATTTTTTCCCTACAACCATATTGTGTGTGAAAATGTAATGTATTCCTGTACTATATCTTTCAATTTAAGAAATTGAAATATTTTTTCCCTACAACCATTTTTTTTGCCTTACCCAAAAACAATATTTGTTTTTAGAATATCCTTTTTTTTTTTTTCAAATGCAACACGTGTTTTTATATATTAAGACGAAAAAGATCCCTCCCCCACCCCCACTTCTCTCTCTCTACACACGCGCACACACACACACACACACACACACACACACTAGTATCGGCACACCCCGCTACGCGTGGTTCCCCTGGCTAAGAGCCCGATCACAACATATCTCCATTACAGCATGCCAAATGCAAGCCCGACCACTCGAAGCTCCTTCTGCCTAGCTAGCTATTACATATACTGAGTATGAAGCCTGTTTATAAATTAAAAAGGGTCATTTCCAAGAAGCTCACATCCGAGAAAAGCACTCTATGTAACACTGCAAAATTCAAGCCATCATCACAAAAATTCAAGTGTGTGGGCCATGAGACACTTGTCATCATCTTGCC
This sequence comes from Petrea volubilis, assembly GCA_026212405.1. Classification (NCBI taxonomy): domain Eukaryota; kingdom Viridiplantae; phylum Streptophyta; class Magnoliopsida; order Lamiales; family Verbenaceae; genus Petrea; species Petrea volubilis. Next base: position 17,497,345 of record CM047874.1, read on the forward strand.
TATTCTAACATCTTGAAGACAAATTGAGCTATTGGCCATGTGGAGGATCTTATAATTGCCAAGTTACTTGCTATATTTCAAGTAGTGAAAATTTCCATGAAAGATGGCTTTTTTATTTAATAGAAAAGCTAACAAAATAGTACTACTATACATATATATAAACATACTCGCACACACTTTTCTCACACACAAGAATTCAATCTCCTTCTACACATGACGCGCATCGGTGAGGAGGCAATGGGTTTTGAGTTTTTTGGTGGTCTTGGGATAGGGATGCAAACGAAGCGAGCATGTTCGTGAGCCTGACAAGCCGACTCAATAAAGATTCAAACTCGAACTCGAATAATTCGAGCCGAGCCCATACAAGTTTTGAACCGAGCTCGAACTAAGTAATTCTTGTTCATAGGCTTGCGAGCTTTCATTTTAATATTTATTTTTTTTGTATAATTTATATATAATTATAAATAATATATTAATTTTTGAAGTTGAGACTACAACTCGAACATAATAAAGTAATTAAAAATATTTGAACTAGAGCTCGGCTTCTAACCTATAATTTATTCATAAATTCGAGTCAAGCTAGCCGAGCTCAAACATGAGCTCGACCTATTTTTTCCTAACTTTTTGGACTTGAGCTCGAGCCTGAAAAAGAGGCCAAGGGTCAGCTCGGCTTAGCTCATTTGCATCCCTACTTTGGGGTAGTTTTTGTCGGAGATTGGCCTAAAAGTGATGGGTTCTTGAAGAATAAGCAAATGGAGGTTTCTACTTTGGGAGAAGCTTCCTGGATGGTGATAGATTGACGGATGTCGGCGAGAGAGGCAACGTAGTTTCAATTTTTAGGCAGAACTATAACTAGTTCGAGTGAACTTGGTCATGAAATGATGGATCCATCAAGATGAAGCTTGTGGTGGTTTAAATCACCAGAAACAACCAAGGACAGTGCTGAATTGGGGGTGAAGCGATGGACAGACTACGTGGTGGCAGTTTTTGATGAAAATGGGATGGTTTTGGCTTTGTCTTTGGTCGAAAATTGATGGACGCATGATGGTAGGACTACTTGTGAACTTAATTTGGGGAGATCTTTGGCGGTTGCAGTGGTGATGATGATGTGGTGGTTTATGGTTGTTAAAGTGCCATTAAATGACAGGTGTTGGTCGAACCACAAATTTATCTTGGGGATTAAACTCAACAGTCTTGAGGCGCAATTAAATGACCGGTGGTTGCTGTGTTTGGGAAGAAGATGAAATGAAAATTGCACTAGGGCTTCAAGTTTCGGCCTCTTTTGAAGTGAGTAAAGTACTTGGACTTGGGTTCGTTGGAGTTTAATTATTTTGAGAATTGATTGAATTGCGCTTGAACTTCAAATTGAGCCATCTTTTAATTTGGACTAGTAAGAAATTGGACTTGAGAATTGATTAGCTGATATCAATTCATTTGGGCTTTGTAACCATTGGGTTTATTAAATTATGACGTGCTTATTGTTGATTAATGAATTTCGGCTTATGGACAAAGAGAAAGTTATAAGAATTGGCTAAGCCCAAATAGTGGTTTGATTGTGAATAAATTAGTTGGGCCCATTTGATTCAAGCAAAATTTATTGTATAGATAGTCAAGATGGGCTACACGCATTCGAGATCCATTGTGTATTGAATTTATATATCAGTCTAAGGCAGAATAATTGGTGGCAAGACATAAGTTAATAGAGCTAAATGCAATGTGTTGATATAAATAATTTCTTGACTTATTAGGTGATATGTCGAAATAGCTCGGAGCATTGCAATATCATAGTAAGCTTAGACCACGGGTGAGGGTTATATTTTCTTTGCTAGAGAGTAGAACACATATTTAGTAAATATCCGCTGGTTGCATGCATTGCCTCTCTATTTTGGTATTAATTTATATGTTTTTTAAATCAATCATTTTAGAAATGTTGTGACCCGAACCAACAAATTATGTTTCTATTTTGAAAATGCTCCGATTGCTTCCCTATCCTATTTTGTGAAATGTTTTACTATTTGTGTTTGGGGATCGACACCCATGGCAAAGTCCTCAGGGAAGTATTGTTAGTCATGGGGCAGCCCATTTGCATGCATTTTATTTTACTTTTCTAATGTTTTATTAAAATTCGAAGTTCAAATAATAAAGAATATACAAAGTCAGTACTCCCATTCCTGATGGGAAAACACTCTACTCACTTCTTTATTATTTAAGCGACAAGTACACTTGCAAAAATATTGTAACACTAGATAGTAGTATCTAGATGCATCTTATTTGCATGGAAGCATGTATATTACCATCAACACACTCCGTAATATTTTTTCTAGGTCGAAGCGCTAATCTGCTTATATGCCTTTAGCTAGCAAGGATACCTCAAACGGAAGGATGTTTATACTATTGTGTTCCTAGGCTTGAAAAAATGAAACGTAATAAATTAAAAGAGATATAAGCAGCACTTGGGAGCCTACACTGATCCATTATAATACATCCCCGAGCTCCGCAGTGCTTCATTAACCGAGCTTCATTCAACAAGCAACAAAGCGAAACTACTCCCTTAGTATTATTGAGACAATATTACCGTAAATATTAACAAGGATAATAAATAAACAAAACAATTTATCATAAAATAAATCACACTGCCTCCAGACAAGAAAGACAATAGGTTCTTGTTATTAAATGCTATAAATATTCAGCCAATGACTTCCTGCTAACAAAAGACAGAAAATCATGAATAACTTTATCTCATAAAGACCTCAACTACACCTAAAACCAGTAGGAAAAAAACTTTGAGACCACGAATTTCGTAAATCTAATCATGATTATTGAATTGGACTCGTAAATCCTCATTCCTCCTTTCTTATTAAACAATGTAAGAAGAACAACACGAAATATACAAACATATCACACAATCATTGTGGAAACATCCTAATTTGATTTCGTATTCAAGACGACGAAAATATTTGGTTTGGTATAAGATCCAACAATGTTTTCACCATTTCCAAAAAGATATATCTTCCAACACCATTGGCACTAAACAATAAAGATGTCTGTCCCTTCTCTGCACTCATCCGACGATTTACTGGCACTATTCTATTTATCCTTTATGATCTCATTTTCGTCAATAATTCTGAAGACTGCATTCCTATTTACGATGTGCGAGTACACTCTATACATACGTTTCTTTTACATGTGAATACATCATTCTCCTCACTTGTACAAACTTATAAACTAGAAAGTCTTTCATAGCTACGCCATCGTGTAATAGGCTTGAATAACAATTTCACACATTGATATTTTCTGATCCAAACCTTAATCAATTAGTAGTCTAAACATGGTCAAGAAAATCTTCTAGTTGCTCAAATATCTTAGGAGAATCACTATCTCTAAGCAGGAAATTATGTCTAGAATCATGCTAGACACTGTCCACTGCGATTTTCTCTAGCATCGATGAAAATAGAAGAGTCAATATCGTTGTTAGAAGTTGAGGATGATTTACTAACTTATATGGTGTGACCAACATATGATATGAGTTTCCCATTGGAATCTCTGCTACCATCGTGAAAACTACATGCATCCGGTAGTAATAAAATTCTTTGGAAAATAGTATTACTATTAGTCATTAGACTAAGACACACACCCACTCGGAGGAGCACAAACATAACCACGACGACACCGATGCAAAGATTTGCATAAAAACTTATAACAAAGTAAACCATATCCAATCAACAATAACAAAGGAAGAAAGAACACAAATACAGGAGCAATAGTAAATGAAACATTTTACCTCGAAAAACCACCAAAGTCTCTGTCACCGAACGAACAAAAAAGTTTTGACTAAAATAGCAAACTAGCTCAATACGATAATCAAAAATATTATGTCTAATATATTCCATCACACCGAATGGAACACCAAATTAGTCGGCCACCAACAATGTGAAGAGAAAAGAAAATACAAGCATGCAACACTGGTGAACCCAGTCAACAACACAATGCATACGAATTCAGCTAATGGACCCACAAGGTCATGATTCTCCAAATCAGCAAATTGAATGGTCTCAAAGGCTGCGGGCAGGCAAAAGAAATGACATAAACTTGCCAAAATACAATCAACAACCAATAGAACATATCCAATCATACGACAATCGACACAAAATACATAAAAGGCCACTCAGGCAAAACGATTAAAAACAGAAACCAATCAAGTAAAACTAAAAAGTATATTAAAACAGGGCTCATGTTAGTTCTAATCTGAACAAAGGGCAGTTATACTATACACGTTGTATAGGCAATTCATACCTGTGACCTCGAGCACATAAAAACAAAGCAGGCATTAATATTTAGCAATCCTGATCCAACAAAAAAAATTTGACCCAATGGCAAAACATGTAATTATACAACAATAAAATCAACCATTGCAATGTAATAAGCAAGATAATGCATCCATATATTGGAACCCTAACAGCAACTCCAAAAAGAGGCCCCCAAAATAACAACCACAAAACCATAAAAATACTAAAACTACCTGTCCACACCCCCAAAAGAATTAATAAAAGAATCCCCACACCACCCCCCCCCCCCCCCCCCAAAAAAAAAAAAAAGAAATTATACTCAATCTTCAAAAGGTCCAAAAGTCGATCCAAATGGTCGTTTGGATATGTTTAAAAAGAAATGCTTTTTAAACGGTACTTTTTATGATAAATTTTTTTAAGCCAAATAATTTTACATTTGGATACCACAATTAAAAATATTTTAAAATATACTTTTATTTAAAACTATTTTGAAATAACTTCTAAAAAAGCCTTTTTAGCTCTTTTTTTTTTAAGAAAAAAACACTATTCAAATCCAATTTTTTTGCTTTGAAGTACTTTTTTCTTCAAAAAAATAAATGCTTCTTCTATTAAAAAAAAAACTCATCCAAATGAGCGGGTTCTATACCAATCACAATTCATATCTCTTTGGTTTTCATGGATCATTATTTTTCAAATTATGGCAAACTTTCACTCAAATAGAAACTATCAAATTATGGCACAAGAATTCCACATTCAAGACAAACTCATATAAGTTGATAGAAATCATAAATAGAAACTAGAAAGGGAAGTACAAGCTGAACTCACAGATGAAACTAAAAGTAGTTTCAACACACAAAACTTAGATAAGAAAAATCGAATTTCTTTCTTCATCTTTGGCAAAGAAAAAGAAAAAATAAAATAAAAAACAATGCTCAAACCACGAAGAACCTTTTCCATCGCAAAATTTTCTGAGAAGTCAGTAATTATAGTGGATAAGCGTATCCCCGGAGGTACTTAGAGTCGACACCCGATTCCCGTATGAGCGCCACTCTGCCAGTTCGAGCAACCTGCGAAATTTACACGGGATTTAAATCGATACTAAGAAATTGGTTATAGAACAAAGAACATGAGGCTCTCAAACATCTAATAAGATCAAAGAAAAAGTCACATATTTTTGTGTATAAGATAAGTAAACAATCCCAATTAGTAGAAGAAATACGGCTATATGTACGAATAATTGAAAATGTATTCATAATAACTGTGTTGTATTTGTGTCTTTGGTTTGGCTACATCAATTTCATCTATTCTTCTATCTGTCTCTGCTCCATTCAACTTCTTCTTTACTATCTTTCATATATATTTTTGTACTATTAGAATTCAAGCACGTAAATAAAATACATCTTATTTTTATTTTGCGTAGGAATCGAGTGTGCGCGACTGTTAATAAAATGTAAAGAACTTATACTTAAGATTGCAAAACAGAAAAAGATAAGAGCATGAAAATTGTACCTCACAAATGCCATAAGGTTCCAACAATCTTTGCAAGGCAACCATCTTGTCTAAATCTCCAGTCAGCTGCAAAAAGTACATAAACAAAATAAACCAAAATCCTAATAAAAGATTTTGCTAGCATAAACTATATTAGCAGAAAACACTTTCTGGAAATATATTTGCTATTCAATTTTCATAAAAACCAATTATCAAAAACGATAAATTACGTTAAAAACTCTAATCTTTATAGTGTTTTGCGTTTTGGTACCCAACTTTTACTATTTGCGCGTTGATGGTTCTTTTTACACTATTCCAACAGAATATCCCTTAATTCCTCCGAATATTCTATAAAGATTCCAGCAAAATAGTGAAAAAAGATTACCAGTGGATAAATGATAAAAGTTGGGTACCAAAGTACACATTTATAAAGGTTGGGTATCAAATTGTATAACATCCCAAAGCTTAGGGTGCTTAACGAATTTACGCTATCAATAATATATAAACCCTAAAGGCCTTGTATGGGTTCTAGAATCTCCAAATTTTTATTTTCAAATACTCTCTGTTTTGATGCTAACTATTAATTCAGAAGAGATTTTAAAATTAAGCTTTCTAAAGGCCCCGTGGAATCTCAATTTTCTTCTTTCTTTTTTCTATATAATTATTATTCAAGGATTAATTTCTCAATTTATTTACACAAAACACTGATAACCTATTCAAGATTCGAGAATCTTTTCCCAATAATATAATTTCAAATTATCAGATAGCTCTTCCCTTTCATCACATTGCTTGTCATCACCTCAAGCAGTTTTTCAAAGGCAATAACAACTAAAATATATTTGAACTTAGTAACATAAGTCATGTCCCTTAAGTCATTATTGACTACACCAATTTAACATCAATAGATCTCATACCACAAAGTGGAATTTTTATAACCAGTGGTTGGATCCAATTAGCATGTTAGTAACGTAAACATTTATAGAAAGAGAAAAAGAGACACATTTACCTCGAGGGTGATAGTATGATCAGAGACATCAACAGCTTTAGCTCTAAATATGCTAGCAATATCAAGAACATTGCGGCGAGCAGCAGTGTTCACAGCAATTTTTATTAACATCAGTTCCCGCTCGGCAAAAGGTAAGTGTGTAAGGTCCCGAACCTGAAGATTATAAAGCTCATAAGCCATGTCGTTTTTCAGATGCAAAAATGCAGAAACAATCTGTGATGGCAAGCTAACCATCACTTCTAGCCAATAGGCAATATTATGCTAAAACATTAATAGGTTCTCATGAGCAATATAAATGCTAGGTGCACAAACTCATAAACGAACGAGCAGAACAAACATTGTCACACAATACATAAAGGAAAAGGTATATCCAAGAATGAAACTACATTGGAACACCATATAACATAGTCCAGGTTGTAAGTAGAAATGTGGGCATGTGGCTAGCATGAGAGTCCATTGCTTATTAGGTAATGTCCTGGAAACTCTTATGAGGTCACTATAAAAACAGCTAAGCTGTCAGTTTAGATTTTGAAGGTGATATTATTTGACTGGCACTAAAATGACAACACGATTTATCAACTCAAGTATATTGCAGTTCGAATTGCTAAATCAAAATTTGCGGCTACTTTCTATCAGAACTTGCAAAAAACACTAACAATATTATGTTCTCACCTCGTGAAGATCAACCAATTTATAAAGTTGCTGCACCAACTTGCTAATTGATTCATCTGTACCAGGAACAACAGTGGTAATGCGCGATTGCCCCTCAACTTCAGCATGGCCAACAGCTAAACTCTAAGAATAAGAAGCACACAAAATGAATAAAAAAAGAAAAAGAGAATCAATAGGTAAACCAAAATGAATAGAAAAGAGAAACAACAATTCGTGAAAAGATCTAAAACTACATTACGTACTTGAATATTGTAGCCTCTTCGAGCAAAAACCCCCGTGACAAGGTTAAGCACTCCAGGAACATCATTAACAACCATTGACAGAGTGTGAGAGCGAAGCCCGGTAGTCTGCATGCTTCAAGCAAAAATATAAGCATCGTGCACGAACAATGGAAGATTCAGAAATAAGATTACTCTAGAACTCACAATAACCTAATGACACTAATTAACACTCATTTTTCTTGATTAAAATGGAAGGTCAAGAAGAACCTTCAAACTATACAATTGGCATAGCTAAACATCAGAAAAATCCAAAAAGCATATTAAGATCATTTGTATCTCAACTCAACTTATCTCGACAAAGCCTTGTCCCTTGCACTTAAGTTGTGGCTGTTAAAGTCAGTTTATACTCGAGGAGACCCAAAAAAAAGTAGTATGAAAAACTATCATCAAAACTGACATTGTGAGGCAGATAGAAATCAACAGAAGAAAACAACAATCTCTTACATCTTCATCAATCAGGACTCCCCAATGAGCATCAAGAACTTGATTGACAGCAATGTCATCAACTGACTCCACAGGATAAACATCTCCCTTCACGCAATAAACAAATGTGTTAGGCATCTAATTGAGAAGTAAAGGTCTGCCACAGAATCCTAATTTTGCAAAATTTAATTTGAGGCACCCAACAACAAAAAATTCTACCATTTGCATTTGTGAAATTAACTGCTATTCCCTGAGTTACAATCAGTAAGGACCCAGGACAAGTTTTTTCAAGGTCTCTATCATCAATTGAAACAATAAATACACAAAAGATACCCATGAAATCTGCCACGGTATCTTAATTTTGCAAAATCAAGGCAGACACCCAACATCAGAAAATTCTATAATTTGCATTAGTGAAGTTTACTTACTATCTCCAGACTTTCAATCATTAAGGAGAAGAGACCAGCTTTCCCCCCCACCCCTCAAGGTCTCTCCATCATCAAGTGAAACCATAAAGTCATAAACACTCCCCATGCTTAATAGTAGTGAAAGTATCATACCCCAACTGATGTATCAGATTCTCCAATGCTACTCTTCTTTATAGGCCTTGAAATAGTATTCACTGGTCTTGCTTCAAGATCTGGATATGAAGCTGCTGAGAACCGCCAAAAGGGAGCAGATTCACCCATCTTTTCTCTTCTCAATGCAATCTAGTTTGAACAACCAAAAGACAAAAACCTACACAGAGTAAAAGGAAGGGGAAAAAACAAAACAAAACAACCCCACCCCAAAAAAAAAAAAAACAACACATGAGGTTGCTTAGGAAATACCTTTCCTGTCCGGGCAATCTCTCTGATTCCAAATTTACTAAAATTTTTTTGAACTGCAACCATCTTCCCTGGATCCCCTGTTACCTATATAGAATATCGCAGGATTCAGGTATTGCAAATCAATGTATGGCCATGTCCAGTTGCAAACACATAGTTTAAGAGTATACCAGTAGTGCCCCATTAAAAAACCTTATGATATGACAAAAAATTATGTACACCACCGTACAACCACAAAAAGAAAAAAGCCATATGTCGAACGCCACACTTGCTTTCCAGTTAATAAGAAAAAAAAATAAAAAAAAATAAAATGATTTATGGGAAAGCTGGATAAGCACTCGCATTCACCCTTTAAAAAAATTTAAACTGATACTTTAGGACTATAGCCAGGTCATCAACAAGCTCCGTCTACAGCTTTTCAGATTGGAGTCCATTATTGAAATCACTAGGCACATCCGATCACACACAACCTAATACGAGAATAAAGTCATCCCACAAGTCCTTCCATCCACATGTTTTCTTTTTGAAAATGCGCAACATTATTTACATAAAGCATGAATCATAATCAATCTCTCTTTCAAGAATCATCATTGCATGTCACACGTGCCCAACAAGCAGCCGATTACACTAGAACAATATAAAGAAGACAAACTAATGACACATGACGACACAAGTAAGAGTGGATACTTCTCGACCTCATATTCTCACAACACAAGTAAGAGTGGATACTTCTCGAGCTCATATTCTCACTCAAACTTCAGATTATCCTTACTCTCAAATCCAAATGCTAGGGTAGAAAGCAGCCAGAAGTAATGTTCAACCACTAGAACTAGTCTAAAACTATGAATCATTTGTTAGAGCAACCTGTTCAAGCAACAAGTTCAGGTGTAGATGAAAAGTGTACAAACAATTGCCACAGTCTGGAACAAATTGCAGTTATGGTATACATAAAACAAGAATGCTTGCAACATATAAGCAGCTGGTGGTTCTCATCAGGCAACTTATTACCTTTCAAATTGCAATACATGTACAACAAACAAAATTAGCCATCACCTCAATAGTTAGCGACTCATCAGAGATGTCCACAATTTTTGCCCTAAATATATCCACCAGCCACATGACCTGGAGAATAAAGTCAAAAGAGTATTATTTTTTAACCATACAACAAGAGAGAAATTAATGGCTAAATCAAAGTGTGAAGAACTGTACCAAAACAGGACCTAGTACCAGAAATGTTAAATTGCGTAAACTAGGATAATACAAGAAGCAAAAAAAGAGAAATTAACATCCAAACAAAACAACCAAGCATGACTACCTCAGCTTGATATGTTGGATTGCGATTGATTTTGACAAGCATTAGTTCTCGTTCCACTTGTGGCTCCTTTGAGATGTCTTCAACCTGGTTGTCAAGTATGAACATAAACCAGAAACCACATTCAATACAAGCGCATAAGCATTGCAATGAAGTAAAACAAAACATAAATGCATTCGCGATGAAAATGTCAAGAAGAAGCAGCCATATGATATCTGAATATAACAGGATCAAGGGCTCACTTGTTATAAAAAAGCAGGAATAAAATATGGTATTTAAAAATAACATATCTCTGTCTCTAGGAAAACCAGAAATCGGCTTCACACCTCGACGTGCTTATCAACAGTGATTTCAAATAGTAGCAATTAACTTATCAATAACAGAGACTATGCCACATGACCAAGAATAAGGTCCTGACCTTTAATACATTTACGAGCTTCTGTAGCTGTTCCATAACTTGTTGCAGCACCCTTTCAGTTCCAGATACAACTACTGTGAATAGAGCCTTATCCTTGTTGAGTCCCACTGCCAGGGATTCGATATTATATCCTCTCCTAGCAAAAACTCCAGCAATCCGATTTATCATTCCACTTTCGTCACCAACAAACACTGAAATTGTGTGACGTTTCCCCCTGAATTTACAGTCATAACAATCAAAAAACAATTTTATGTACACCACAAGCCATCTTTGGGGTGATTGCGAAACATAAAATAAAAAACAAAAACAGAACGAGATAAATAAAATTTGGTCTTCTGAGCGACGAAAATTCCAATTTATCATCTACACTCATTAAACTGTACTTCAAGCAAAGTCTAATCTTTCCTGGGCAAGAGCTCTAGCACTCTACTAGTATAAATGGAAGTACACCAAGATTGCGTCTGGATTAATTGATTTGAACCAAGGATTTCAAATTCACAACTATAAATTTATAGAGCCAGTTTTAGTGACTTTGATTTCAAGACCTTGAACTCTCCGGTTAAGCTTAAGTCATCTTGGTGGATTTAGAATCCACCTAATTGAAATCTTTTGAAGCTATTACCTCTTCCCAAATCCAAATCCAAATCCTTCCATCCAAATGCAACTCAGAAGAATTCAGCCCCGAGTCTTTTACAATCATCAAGCTGCTAAGTTCTAAACATGCAAACTATACTAATTTTTTTAGCTAAAAACTACTTTTCTTTTCCAGTAATCAATTCAAACATACCACAAAGATTGACCATCATTTAAATGTAAACTTCACCAATACAATTTACGAGAACAACCCACCCATAATCTCTCATTTCCTCACTAAATTGGCATTACAAACTGAACAAAACACAAATAAACCACCATGACTCAACACAAACTCGATAGCTACAGCTTGCTTGAACAAATGTGCACCTCAAATTCAGTTCATTTCTACAAATTCAATTGCATAAAAACATCACTGATATCTGCATATATCGAGGGAAAAACAAAAAAGACAAATCAAACTCCATACTTTGGTCTGGCGGCGGAGTTCGTGCCGGCGGGGGCCGAATTGGAAACTGATAATACGGCGTCGTTTTGCTGCTTCTTGTCGCCATTTGCGCTTTGACCACAAACCGCGAGCCCCCTTATTCTGGGAGTTGATGTGAATTTCACCGAACAAAGGCTAACATCAGCTCTGTGAATGAGGTTATCCGAGTGCGTACGTGCGCGAAATGGTATGGAGTGAGTGGCAACAGCCGCCATGGGAACTCTGTGTGTGCGTGTGTGTGTGAAATTTGTTTGTTTGAAAAGTCGAAAATGAATAAGGGTTTGTAAAATTCCAACCAAGGTTTAGGATAAGCCGCCAGTTCTTTTGATAATTTTGGGACAGTTTAATTTCTCTATTTAGGCTGTCTAATTTTTAATAAAAATATATCTCACAGTGGCATTCATAAATATTATAAAAATAATAGGCATTGAAGTTAAATAAAATATATAAATTATAAAAAAATAAACGTGTCTTCTATTGTTCTGTAAGTATATTAATTTGTAATTAATCATACAATGAAATTGCATCGTTTGGAGTTTCTCTATACCATTTTTGCCTTAAAAAAATAAGTATATTTTGTACTAAAATTATTTAAATTTTTTTAACCATAATAATATATAGAAAAGTATATAAAATTCTTGCACGATAGCAATTTAAAGTTATATCTAAAAATTCTTTTATGTAGATTATCATTTAATAATATGGAATTTACTTTGTTTTCACTCCTTATCTTACAAAGAGTTGATCCACATATCGATTTTAATATAAAAGTCAATTCAGATATTAATACAACAACAATAATATTATCAATTACATGCACAATCAAATAGAAGAAAATTTTTGCTATGCTTCGTATCAATTAAGTGAGAAAAAAAAAGTATATTACTAAATAACATGAAATATAATAGTTTATTCACCAGGATAATCATAAACATAAGAATTTATTGTAGAATAAGAAAAAAAAAAGATAATGAGAAGAAGATTAAAATAAATAAATAAAAATGGGACAAAGTGAGTTAATATGGTAATATTTATGTAACTAAATAAAATGACTTAACTTTTATGAGGCATATACTCACAAGAAAAGAAGAAAAGCAGATAACAAAAGAAAATTGCAATATTTAAAAATTTAAATTGAAATAATAAAAGAAAATGCATTGAATATACTCACAAGGAATTAATGCATGTATTTATCATTGACACATGTGTAAATGGAAATACACATTATTAGAGTCCAACAAAGCACCTCAATTTAGTAAAAACTAAATAAAATAAAATAAAATTTAAAAGGATAATAAAGAATCAAGCAAACAAATAAAAGAATTTAAAACTAAAGCTACAAAGGAAAAAAAAAAAGGAAAATTACAGAGACCATTAAATGAAATATATCTATCAAAACATGATCATAAAAACTAAATACCAAAAGTAAACCTAGTTGAATAAAAAAAATCAAAACATAAAAGAGATCAAATTACGTGTTATTTGAGTAATGAATATCAAGAGAAGAACATAAAAGATGTAAATATTTGAATGAAAATGACAATCAAATGCCAAAATGTACCTTTTTGAGTAATAATAATCCATCAAATTTGTTAATGTTAGTACGAGAAAACAAAAAAAAAATCAAGAAAGTACAAAAATAAACAAATGAGTAAAGAAATCAAAAAGAAAAAAGTAATTTCAAAGAAAAAAACACAAGAATATAAAGATCATTAGACTACACACACACACACACACACATATATATATAAAGCATAATCATAAAAATGACAGACTGACATCAAGCATTAAAATGAATTAGAAATCAAAAATAAAAAGAAATATCAACCAAAATATTATTTAAAAAACAAGATTAACTAAAATAATATAGAATTGTGTAAAGGTACGCATAAAAATAAAAACTAAGTGAGAAAACGTCAAATTAGAAAGGAAAAAATATAGCAATTAGAGCACAAGAACTTCCCTCAATTAAGTAGAAAACACAAAAATAAATATAAAAAATTAAAAAGTCAAACAAACGAATAAAAAACTTTAAAAATAAATGAGAACAAATAGAACCCCACACACACACACATATATAGACTATTGAAAATTATATCTATCAAAATGTGAATAAAGAGACTAAATAATGACAAAGCGATAAAAATTGATAATGAAAATAAGTAAAATATAAATCGAAATATACAACAGACTTAAAAAAAAAAAAGAGCATTAAATTCTATGATTGAAAAAAGAGCATGCCCAACATTCTAATCATTTTGTGAATAGAATTGAAACAAATTTGGGGACACAATCTCCTACTCCACTTTTTGTTATTGTTTAGCGATGGTGAGTTTGGTATGAGCCTTTTGGGGTTCGGTGAGGGAGGAACAACATATTAGGGGGAAAGCGGTTCGGTTAATAATATAATTATGAGCTAATTCCAAACCTGAAAACTTATGATTTGATTTGATTAAGGGAAATATTTAAAAAAAAATAGGAACATTAATGTGTCTCAATAATCTCATTCAATGACCAACAACCAATGTGGTTTTTTTTTAATTTAATAAAAATAATTTAAAATTTTGAAAAAATTTCATTTGAATAAAAATTGTGCAATTGCAGTCAAACATCGCTATCAAATATATGATAGCATAGATAGAGATAGATATTAGTATTTAACTTATGTCAAAGCATTAGAAATAATACTTTTGTTTATATATTATAAAAATTCTATTAGATAAGAAAGAAATTATTAAAAATTCAATTTTTTTTGTAGATCATAAATTTATAAAATCACACTATTAAAAAATAATTGATAGATTATATAATCAAAAAACTCAATTGATAGCACAATACATTCGATTTTAATATTATAATTTGGCATAATTATGTCGTGGGATTGATTTTAAGAAAAAAACTATGCATGAGTAAATGATAGATAATCTTAATACTTTAAAATTAAAACAAATGATAAATATTGCAAATAGAAAGTACAAAAAAAATTAATTTATGTTTTGGTTTGAATTAAAATGTAACATAGTTTGTTTTAGATTCTAAATAAGTGTAATTGGATCCTTTTCAGACAATTATAAACAACCATATAGTTACACAGATTAAAATTCAAAATTATTATAATTTTATGCATGACAAAATAAAGTATTATGATGTTATCCAATTTTGTGTATGATGACGCTTACTTGGATGATACTGAAGTTTCTAAATTATATATGTATATAGATAATATTTTGACGAACTCTACGCTACGCCCTTTAGATCACTTATTTCATTTTTCTATTTCATCCATATGTTTATTCCACTAAAACAGATGCATGACATACATTTACCTTGTATTTGACTTTATACTCGTATCATTCGTCCAAATAATAAAATACACAAGATAGGACAGAGGATTGGATATGCACTTCACCAGTTTGCCAGGATTATGATGATCCTCTTTTAGTTCTAACATATGGAAAATGAATGTATTTGTAGAAATTTATTTATTCCTATTTTATTAAGCTACAAAATATGACTTCTACAATGAAAATAGTACACCAATTGTGACAGAGCAGAAGTTATGAATTTTGAAGAGTTATGAATTTTGAAGAACTCATTTTCAAAGCTTCAAGAATTTGAGAGAAATTGGAATATAGAGAAAACAAAATGTAGTTTATTCTATATGAGTTACGAAACTAACAAAACCTTTTTTTTTTTTTTTGAAGAAATGAAACTAACAAAACTGAACAAGCATTTAAATAGCTTAACTTTAATCCTAGTTGAATAGGACATGATTGTTTCCAAAATAAAATAGGAAATACTAAACTTGGCCCTAAAGTAACATATTGGGTTAAAAGACATCTATAGAAAATATTAAAACTAAACAAAATTAAATTATTTTTTCATGGACTTTTCTTGGTCCACAAAGCCCTAAAATAAATCAGGTTCTTATCCTACATCAAATTGTTGGAACCTAGCAAAGTGAAAATGGCAATGAAATTATGGCGAATTCCAACTCAAACCTAGCTCGATCAAATCAATATTAATCATGTGGCGAGTGTTTTACATTTGCCCAATGATTGATGGATAATTTAGGAAGAGTGACCAATCACTTACTATATAATTTGTTCGTTTTGACCAAATTACATGCTTAGAAGTTCGTTTGCAATTTCTGTGATATTCTTATCAGAACTCCCCCCTTCACTCACAACTTCTATAGCCAAACCCCTCCATTTTTCAGCATTTCTTCTCATCTCACACCCCCTCTCCCTACCAAAACCTCGTTTACATGCGCTATTACTTCCTCTCTTGTAACAATCCCACTCTCATCGGCCTCAACACGGATCCCAATTCTCCAAACATCAGTTATGAGCATAGCATTAGTTGCTTGATCCATCCATCGGGGCATAACCACCATCGGTACTCCCAAACTCAGTGCGTCTAGAGACGAGTTCCACCCATAGTGTGTGATGAAGCACCCCACTACCCGGTGGGACAGGACTTCTAGTTGACTACACCAATTCACTATTAGACCTTTCCCAGAGGCAATCAAGTCTCGGGGAAGCTTGCTTTGTTTGATCTCTCTAACCACCAATATGAAGCTAAATTCACTACGGACGAGGCCCCATGCAACCTCCTCCATTTGATTTTTCGATAGATCAAGTAAGCTTCTGAATGATACGTAGATAACCAAACAATCGTCTTTTGTGTCTAACCATTCTTTGCAGGATTCATGTTTTGGCTTGAAGAGGCTGAGGCCGTGTGACGACCCGATAATCCTTAATATTTAAATGATTAATTTAAAATCTTTTGCTTCTTTAAAATGTTATTATTACTTGTTGTTTTCAAATTTTCGTCTGCTTTTGCGATTAACTTACAATTTGAACGGTAAAGTGTTAATTTTCGATATTCGATTACTAGTCTTGGAAAATTCATCTATTACATACTTTTGAGTTTTCAAAACAATATAAAATAGTATTCTAGACTTTTATGCATGGAGAAGATCAAATTTGAATAAATTACATGATTTTTCGAATTTTAGAAGAATTAGACATTCTAACACAATTTTCGAACTTTCTATGTCCTAAATCACAATTTTCAAAAGTATAACTAAAACATTTTTAATTTCTGAGAAATATACATATAATTTCAGATTTATAAACATTAAATTTCATAATTTTGTGATTTTTTCTAAATTAATTATGAATTTTCGGATTTTATGCGCAAAAACCCTAATTTTATGCTCTAAAACCCTAATTTTTGGTTTTTACAAAAAATAAATAAATACAAATTCAAATTTTAATTAAATAAAGATATGATTTCAGATTTTAAAAGATTAGGACAATAGAAATCAGATTTTATTTGATTTTATTTGATTTTGTGTACCATTTTATTAAAATATCTTACAAGATATTTTTCTAAGATGATTCTTCAACTTGTACACTTGCATGGTTCTTGTTAAATCTTGTAACAATATTTCTAGAAAATGTGCACTTGCATGGCTCATATTTACTTAGGGGATGATTCATACAATGTAGGGCACACTCATGCATATTTAGGGTGCCACTTAAGTCCATGAGTTGGATTATTTCATTAATTACCCAACCAAGGTGTAAAAATTGCATTAAATAAAAATTGACCTTAATATTAAATAAATACATTTCACATGCTCAACACTATAAATAGGGGAGGCATGTTTTCATTTTTTTCATTCACACAACACAAATCCCGCCTATAACCCACACACCCCCAAAATCTTGCACTTTCAATACATATATCACACTATATCATTAGCATACCTTCCTATATACATATATATACAATTACCCCTCTTTCTAACCACACATATATACATATTAGCCTTTCTATATATCTATATACACACTCTACACTTTATACTTATAAAAAAGAAGGTACCCTTTTGAAAGGTAGGAGTATTATTTAGCTTCATGAGTAAGATAGGAATTTAAGTATCTTGTAAGTCTTAGATATTTAATGCTTTCATTTTCATTATAGTATTATGTGAAATTATGTGTCTACGTGCACCTATTAAAGCACACACCCACCTCATGGGGTTGAATGATATTTCTACTCAACCGTCGCGTTGATTATTCTTTACATGACTATTTTTAGACAGAAATGAGATAGCGTATCAGAGTGGCGCAGCGGAAGCGTTTGGAGACCTATTATACAATAAAGTTGCTTTCATATTCTTTTGAAAATTGTAACTCTTGTATTTTGTACAAATCTTATGTGAAAAATATTATTTATTTTTAATAAAATATGAAGGGCATTTTTCCGGGTCGTGACAGGCCGTAATCATAGTTTGCTAGAAATCTCTTGTCCATGTACATGGATGGAACCGTTGGCCCGATAGTATGGATCAAATATCTATTTGCCATCCATTTCAGTATCTGTCAAGATAGAAATGCATAATTTGTATGACTAATGGGACTTTCAAACTAATGGGATTTGTATCTATCAAAATAAAATATAGGAAACTAAATTTGAAAATTTGTAATTAATAGTGACAATATATACCCACCTCATCCTCAAGCTTGTCGAAGGTGTTGAATAATCACTAGTTGGCTTTTTCAAACATTGAGAATTGTTCTATCAAAAGCCTAAAAAGAGACGGATAAGAGCTTACATCATAGACAACAGATGACAAATCTTCACCCCCATAACCGGCATTCCAAGGAGTGAAACCTCGACTTCCTCCTTATAACGTGAAATGTCCAAAGTGTGCTCGTTTACGTGGTAGAAAACCGAGCAAACAGTGCATGGTTGAGTGAACAACACAACGCCTTTTAGACCTTTACCATGTGCTATCTCCAGAACCCATGGATTCACTGAATCATACAAAATGGCCCTCAAAGAGTTGCTACGTTTCTCAATGAAATGACTAAGGTCAGTTGTGATGGCACCTCTGAAAGTTTTGATGAAGATTTCGTATATCTCTAAGTGCTTGATTTCGGCCTCATCCACGGTGCAATCTTCAACTATTTCAATGTTGATCGCATCGATGCGTGCTCGTATTTGTAGATTTGTGACCATGGAAATAGTCGTGACTAACCTGATGCAAACCCCTTTCAATATTAGTCGGTTGCAGAGTTGTATCATGGGATTTATGTGGCCTTGTAGTGTGTAGGGGATTGCAAGAATGTCAGGGGTTCTTTGCAATTTCTTGTGTTCCCATTGCTACTATTGTCTACCCTCGTGTGTGTTGTAGGGGGGGTGTGTGTGTGTGTGTATGCGAGACTATGTTGCTTTGTGGCCAAAACAATATGTGGTAGATTAATTGGAGGAGTTGAAAAATGACAGCATGTATTTACAATAGTATGGCCTGCAATGAGAGGTATCTCTTTGGCCTTTTCCATGTGATTTTGATGCTATACACATGGCTAGAGGGGGCTGAAGTAGGCGGTCGACTCTTTTCAAATTTATATCAAGTTAAATTTATATGTATTTATTTAAAAATTTTAAATTTTGCATTCCCACCCCCCACAATATCATAGAATTTTTTTTAATATCTTCATTTCCCCAAACAAAAATTCATGCATTTGTTGTTGTTTATACATTGTGTCGAATTGTTTAATTATAATTTTTTTTCTTTCTTGAAAGAGGGATAGCATATTGTTATTAGCACTCAAAAAATTGTTAGGAAAAATTATGTTTAAGGGAGTAGAAAGCCTTTAAATTAATAAAGACATAATAACTTTTACATATTTAGAGAAGAGGGATTGACGAGGCGAAATTGCAATTTTGGACCTGTAACTTAAACATCTTTACAATTTTGTCCTCTTAAAATGAGAATTGCAATGTCAATATACATTATTTCAATATTTAGTTTGCTTCACCAGACACTACAAGAATGTTCCCCCTCCAATAATGGCAAATTTGTGATCGAAAGATTATGTCACATTCTTAAGGTACTTGGAATGGATTAGTGGCAAAATTCAATATAAACAAAACTAAAGAGACAATCATTAACAAGACATTTATTAACGAAACTGTTATAGATCAAATCTATTATAAAAAATAAATTTATAATATATTTGTCCTGAAGGGGTTTGCATTCTTGTAATGCCACCACCATCTTCTCCCCAGAAGTAGCCTCACCACTCGTTGCCGTACAACATGTGAGCCACCATTATCCCTCTTCTTCCTCTGTAAAAGCCCTCCCGTTCCATTGTTGGATCCAGTGATTAAACCATCTTAATCTATAGCTTTTACCATGAATTACAAATTTTATCTCTTCTAATGTGCCACTTTTGGCAAATTAAAGTTTTAAATTAGCAAATTGAATTTTACGTGTACCAAAATTATCGAATGGCATTAAAGTATGGGACCAATTTTGCAATTAAACCAAATATATAGCAATAGTTGAATTGAGCAAACGTGTAAATTATTATGGAAATTTAGGTTTAAGGGATTATGATGTTTTAAAATTATTAAAAAGGAAATAGAGATAATTATTTTTTTCCCTCCAAACTTTTCGCATTTTTGGACTTCAATATATATATATATATATATATATATATATATATAAATTTGCCGTTTGCCACTTGAACTTTTTAGGTTTTTTTGCATATCACCATCTAAGGCATTTTTTGGTGCAATATTTTGTCGAGATTCCATCACATGCATATCATGTGACATAGCTTAGAGCAAAAGCATCATTCAACCGATTAAATCTCTCTCAAAAATATTTTCCTTTGATGTGAGTCAAACTTGGGATGTCAAAGTGGCAAAACCTTGAGGCTTGAGCCCTACTCCTCTACCACTTGAACACATTTCACTTTATTTTGAAATGAGGCTTTAAATTATATTTGTACTAATAACTTAAGTTCAAATTTCAAATTTTATTTACCAAATTTTAATATTCTTCCTTCAATTTGTTTTCCAAAGTTATGTAATATGAATAAAATTATGAAATAAATTGTTTTTTTTTCAATTTTTAATATATGGATAAAATTATGAAATAAATTAATTTTTTAAACTCTTTAAGTTCAATTTTCATAATTCATTTATCTATTTTTGATATTTTACCTTCATATTTTTTACAATAAATGGTTTTTTTCAACACATAAGCATATATATGCATTGAAGGTAAATAATCAAAATTATATAAATAAATTCAATTCAATGAAATAAATTAATTTTTTTTTCCGTTTCACTTAAAAAAATTATTTTATTAATTTATCCACATATTTGAGATATATATATATATATGTAAAGGCAACATAACAAAATTAGATATAAATTTGGAAATCCAAATTACACAATCTAACGGATAAAGAATTATGTATAGCGGGAGTGCAAAACCAACAATCAAAGCAAAATTTGTCCAAGTGGTTTAGGAGGCATGTTTAAGTTGATGTATGCCCATTAACCTGGTTTGACTCCCATCCACAATAAAAAATTTTCGGGGTGAGTTTTTAAATGTAACTATTTCAAATGACGTAATTGCCCTTAATTATATCACGTGATCTCGGTGGAATTCCGTCGGAAATAAGTTTAGATGGCAAATGTCAAAAAATCATAAAGTCGAGATAGCAAAGGGTAAAAAAAAAAAAAGGTTTATATAGTAAAGTCCAAAAATACACAAGTTTGGAGGGGAAAAAATAATTATCTTAAGGACATAATTTTTAACTAAATAAGGAGAAAGATTGTTAAACTTTATATATTTCTAAAATAGTAATGATAAGGTAAATCCTGTTATTCTTTACATTGTATTTCCTTCAAAACAATGTTTCTTCAGTCAATAAATTATTTTTTTTATAATTTTGATTTTTTTTAAATCCACATGTTTAATTAAAAATCTATAAAATTCATCTTTTACTGTAATAAAAAAAATATTATTATACTTCGAAATCTTTTTTAGAAAAATATTTAAGTACTATCTCAATATATCTCTTCCTTTTTTCATATAAGAAAATACAGGGAACAACCTATAAGAGGTTATAGCGATGACACACTATATAAAATAAACTAATGATGTACATTGAAACCATATAGTTGAGTATCGTATTTATTATATTTATTGTTTTCTTTATATTTACAAATTTCTTAATAGAATTTCAATCAATTATATATTTCTTGAACCATTTTCATTAAAAAAGAAAAATTGTTGGCTTATATTACAACTAATGAATAATAAATTTAAAAAAAAATAAATTTTAATCAATAATGTTCTATAAGTAAGTGCTACAAATAAATCGAACCTCTAAATTTTAAAATTGGAGCATGGAAAATTTATAGATAAGACACCTTTACACTGTATTCTCCTAACATCATTTGATGAGATTTTAAATTATATTTTTGGCCTTTAAATTTTAGACTAGTGAAAAAATGAATAATATGCTAATATATTGATTGTAATGGTTTGATTCATAATAATATAATTAGTGCTGAAGAAAAAAATTATGGAGTGAAAAAATGGCATCTAAAAAAATTGAAAGAGTGCCAACAAAAACAATAATAATATAATTTTACAACATGATTGATACTTTACAATTTGTAAATTCTTAATATTTGTAATCTTAATTTTGTCAAAATTTATTGTGATTTTATAATTTAATGTTGCTTTTTGAAAAGATTAATGTCAGAAGACAAAAATATTGAATGGAGAATCAGAATTGTTAAGAAAACAAAAGAGAAAAAATAATATTAATATCATTTATATTAAAATAAAATTACCTTTGTAATGAACTCATTAATCTCATCGCCCTAATTATTTTATTGTTAAGAAGTTGGCCAGCGCCACTTCTTTTCTTATCTTTTTTTTCTTTTTGATAAATATATAATGCAAATTATATATGTTGGCTACGGGGTTCGAATCCATGCGCACTTATGTGCAGAAGATCTTAAGTCTTACCCCTTAACCTCTTAGGCAAACTAGCAAACAATTACCATTAGTTCAAACATAACAATATATTCATGAAACGGAAATGAATCCAGCATCACAATTATGGAAATTTTTTATTGGAACTTGGTTTAGCTAAAACCAATAAATTATATGGGAATTGTATTGCACTTATCAAGTGATTAATCATTCTCCCTAAAATATCGACCATTTACAAGGCAAGTATAAAATACTCACCATGTGATTAAAATTAGTTCAATCGAGTCGTATGTAGGATAGAATTTCCCTACAATTATTAGTGTCTATTAAGTGAAAATGGAAAGGATTGCATACTTGAAAGCTCTATTGCAATTTTTGTAATATTTTTCTCAGAACTCCCCCCTTCACTCACAGCTTCTATAGCCAAATCCCTCCATTTTCCTGCATTTCTTCTCATCTCAACCCCTCTCTCCCCATGCAAAACCTCATTCACACATGCTTTTACTTCCTCTCTCCGAACAATCCCACTCTCATCACCCCTAACACGAACTCCAATCCTCCAAACATCGGTTATAAACTTGGCATTTGTCATTTGATCCGTCCACTACGGTACAACCACCACTGGCACTCCCAGGCTTAGTGCTTCTAGAGTCCAGTTCCAACCCCCGTGCATGACGAAGCACCCCACGGGTCGATGCGAAAGGACTTCTAGTTGGCTACACCAGTTCACGATCCAGCCTCTACTCGATAGCCGGGTCGTGAAATCTTGAGGGAGCTTGCTTTGTTCAGCATCTCACGACCCATACGAAGCCGCACTCGCTATCGATCAAGCCCCTGGCTACTTCCTCCATTTGTTTCTCTGGATATCGGCTAAGCTCCCGAATGATACATAAACAACATAACGATCGTCTCTCTTGTCCAGCCATTCTTTGCAAGATTCAGTTTCTGGCTTGAAGAGGCTGAGGCCGTACTCGTAGTATTTGGGTAGTCTCTTGTCCATATACATGGATGGAATAGTTGGCCCTATAGCCTGAAATGGATATATATTTGCCATCCATTTTAGTATCTGTCAAAAAAATAGTTCCAAAAAACAATTTGATTGAAGCATTTGATGCTTTTTATAAACAATATATCACTAATCAGATTTTGTTTTTGAAGCTCTCTATCTATTGAATTACAATTACCACCCTCTAGGTTTTTTTTTTTCATTTTACATGTAGCACTAGCCTTTAGTTGCCACAATTGCAAAAAGTCTCTATATCTATAGGAGTCAAGGGGGTAATTGTAATTTTAATACATAGAGAGGGGGGTTTTGTAATTGAGATGTGACTGAAGATTCGATGTGGGTGTAGACATGCATCATAAATATGCAGATTACGAAAAAAAAAAAAAGAAAATTACGAAGACCATTAAAATGAAATATATCTATCAAAACATGATCATAAAAACTAGATACCAAAAGTAAAGCTAGTTGAATAAAAAAATTCAAAACATAAAAGAGATCAAATTAAGTGTTATTTGAGTAATGAATATCAAGAGAAGAACATAAAAGATGTAAATATTTGAATGAAGATGACAATCAAATGCTAAAATTTACCTTTTTACTAAGAGAAAAAAATGCGGATATTATAATACATCAAAATTGTTAATGTTAGTACGAGAAAACAAAAACAAAATCTAAAAAGTATAAAAATTAAACAAATTAGTAAAGAACTCAAAGAAAAAAGTAATTTCAAAGAAAAAACACAAGAATGCAAAGATCATTAAACTATATATATATATATATATATATATATAAAGCATAATCATAAAAATGAAAGGCTAACAGCAAACATTAAAATGCATTAGAAATAAAAAAAAATAAAATGAAATATCAACCAAAATATTATTTAAAAATAATATTAACTAAAAAAATATAGAATTGTGTAAAGGTATGGGTAAAAATAAAAACTAAGTGACAAAACACCAAATTAGAAAGGAAAAAATATAGCAATTAGAGCACAACAACTTCCTAAATTAAGTAGAAAACACACACAAAAAAAAAAAGAAATTACAAAGTCAAACAAACGAATAAAAAACTTTAAAAATAAATGAGAACAAATCGAAACACACACACAGACATACACATATGAAGACTATTGAAAATTATATCTATCAAAATGTGAATAAAGAGACTAAATAATAACAGAGATAAAAACTGATAATGAAAATTAGTAAAATATAAATCGAAATATACAATAGACTTAAAAAAAAAAGAGCATTAAATTCTATGATTGAAAAAAGAGCATACCCAACGTTCTAATCAATTTGTGAATAGAATTGAAACAAATTTGTGGACATAATCCCCTACTCTACTTTTTGTTCTTGTTTAGAGATGGTGATTTTTGGCATGAGCCTTTAGGGGTTCGGGGAGGGAGGAGCTAGAAATTGTATTGTTGAGGTTTAGAAAAAATAAATTAAAATAATAGATAAATAAGGACGCAACATATTAGGGGGGAAAGAGGTTAGGTTAATAATATAATTATGAGCAAATTCCAAACCTGAAAACTTATGTTTTGCTTTAATTAAGGGAAATATTTAAAAAAAAAATAGGAACATTAAAGTGTCTCAACAGTCTCATTCAATGACCAACAACTAATGAATTTTTTTTAATTTAATAAAAATAATTTAAAATTGTGAGAAAATTTCATTTGAATCAAAACTATGCAATTGCAGTCAAACACAGTCCGGATCCTCTACTACACAATAGTGCTACATCTCCTTCTCTACTCATTAATACATGCCACGTGTATTGGTGAAAGGTTGAGATAAGGAAAGAAAAAAAATTTATGATATGAAATTTTTTTTAAATATTCTCTTTCTTTATCTCAACCGCTCACCAATACACGTGGTGTATATTGATGAGTGGAGGAGGAGATGCAGCACTGTTTTGTAGCGGAGGATCCAAACTGAGTCAAACACTGCTACCAAATATATAATAGTATATATAGATAGATACTAGTATTTAACTTATGTCAAAGCATTGGAAATAATACTTTTGTTTATATGTTACAATATAACATAGTTTATTTTAGATTTTGAATAAGTGTAGTTGGATCCTTTTCAGACAATTACGAACAACCATATAGTTACACAAATTAAAATTCAAAATTATTATAATTTTATACATGACAAAATAAAGTATTGTAATGTTATCTAATTTTGTGTATGATGATGCTTACTTAGATGATTTTGGGGTTTCTAAATCATATATGTACATATATATAGATAATATTTTGATGAACTCTACGCCACACCTAGATCACTTATTTCATTTTTCTATTTCATCCATATGTTTATTCCACTAAAATACATGCATGACATATATTTACCTTGTATTTGACTCTTATCATTTGTCCAAACAATAAAATACAACAGATAGGGCAGAGGATTGGATCTGCACGTCACCAGTTCACCATGATTATGATGATCCTCTTTCAGTTCTAACATAAGGAAAATGAATATACCTGCAGAAATTTCTATATTCCTATTTTATTAAGCTATAAAATATGACTTCTTCAATGAAAATGGTACGCCATTTGTTGGTACTTAGAAAAGTGAAAATGGCAATGAATTATGGCCAATTTCAGTTCAGATTCGGCTTGATTGAACCAATATTAATTACATGGCGAATGTTTTACATTTGCCCAATGATTGGTAGATTATTTAGAGAGAGTGACCAATCACTTAACAAGTATAATATACTCGCCATATGATTTGTTTGATTAAGCTAAATCAGGATAGAGTTAGAATTTTCCTGAAATTACATGCTTAAAAGTTGGTTTGCAATTTCTGTGATATTCTTATCAGAACTCCCCCTTTCACTCACAGCTTCAATAGCCAAACCGCTCCATTTTCAACATTTCTTCTCATCTCACACCCTCTCTCTCCTATCAAAACCTCGTTTACGTTCGCTATTACTTCCTCTCTCATCACAATCCCACTCTCATCGGCCTCAACATGGACCCTAATTCTCCAAACATTGGCTATGAGCATACCATTAGTTGTTTGATCCGTCTATCAGGGCATAACCACCATCGGCACTCCCAGACTTAGTGCCTCCAAGGACGAGTTCCACCCATAGTGCGTGATGAAGCACCCCACTGCCTGGCGGCACAGAACGTGTAGTTGACTACACCAATTCACAATTAGACCTTTCCCTGAGGCAATCAAGTCTTGGGGAAGCTTGCTTTGTTCGATCTCTCTAACCACCCATATGAAGCTAAATTCGATATGGATGAGGCCCCATGCGACCTCCTCCATTTGCTTCCTGGATAGATCAAGTAAGCTTCCAAATGACACGTAGATAACCGAACGATCATCTTTCGTGTCTAAACATTCTTTGCAAGAGCCGTTTTTCAGCTTGAAGAGGCTAAGGCCATAATCGTAGTTTGCTAGCAATCTCTTGTCCATGTACATGGATGGGATAGTTGGCCCTATAGCATGAATCGAATATCTATTTGCCATCCATTTCAATATCTATTAAATAGGAAAGGACAATATTAGGAGTATTATTAATACTAAACCAGCGTAACAAATGCACCCAATGCGTGTGTACAAAAAAAAAAACATATAATGTAATTAAAAAGTTAGAATTTCATAGTATAAATTTAATTTTTTATTATATTCTCTCTAAAAAAATATATATATTCAAAATATTTTTACTATTTATAGTATTTGTTTAATTATTCATAATATATATTTATTAAATTTATGATAAGTCAAAAAATAAATTTAAAATAAAATAATTTTTTTGATTAAAAAATGAATAAAAATATAAAGTAGAAAAAAATTAAAAAAAATGTGAGAGAGGAGGGGGGGGGGGATAGATGAGACTAAAAAATGGAAAAAATAAAAACACATTGGAGAGGAGGGGGGAGCAGAGAGGAGTAGTTATGCATTAAATGCATCAGAGAAAAATTAAAGTGTCTTGCGTTTTATCAAATAGTATAGATGTTAGCATCATATCACTAACGAGATTTTGTTTCTGAATTTTGAAAGAGTTTGATTGGTTATAGTTAATTGAAAACAAGAGTTTTTATTTTCAATTTCTTTCTTCTTTTAACCCAACATCAGATTGTATGATTACGTGCAATTTCTATAGAATGCCAAAAGTGTTGCCAAGGGAAAAGTGCAAAGTTATATTTGCTCTTATTTTCTCACCAGTGACATTAATTTTTAGATGACAATAATTTTAATTTTATGTGATAAAATTTAATATTTTAACTTGTTGCTATTTAAAATGTACAGTGACACCCAACTTAGACAAAATAAATAAATAATCATTGCGATTTCTTATAAGATTCTCCTTTTCATTAAATTTGTCACAATAGTTTGTCAAAACAGGAGCGTTACTAATTATCAAATATCATGATTAAACACCTTTTAGTTACTATTAACCTTTGTCACCATTTTTTTTTCTTACTCGCTGCCCCCCCCCCCCTCCCTTTGTAGTTTAGATAAGGCATATATAGATATAATAAATTGAAAGCGTATTCAAATTTGTACAATCTACAGATAGGTGTCAAATTCTTTTTTTTCCAGCTTCCTATTCCACCCATGATATTCTATTATATTGATTTAATTCATAATAATATAATTATATTGTAGTTTATTTTAGTCGTTTGTCGTGCATCCAACAAGTAAAGTACAAATTGGAAAAGAAAATCTGATCCAACAATATAAGTAAATCTCATTTTCAATCCCACCAGTTAGTCTTT
This sequence comes from Petrea volubilis, assembly GCA_026212405.1. Lineage (NCBI taxonomy): Eukaryota > Viridiplantae > Streptophyta > Magnoliopsida > Lamiales > Verbenaceae > Petrea > Petrea volubilis. Next base: position 17,525,723 of record CM047874.1, read on the forward strand.
ATTCATTTTTTGTTCCATACCTCTTCTCTTTTTCCATGTCGAATCAATTTTACTTTTCCTTCAACACATTCATGAGAAAATACATTGGTCACTTTAAATATAGTTGTTAAGTAATGACTTTGGGATGGAATCTCAACAGCTATGTAAGTAGTTGGCGATTTTACTATCAAAATGCTAACATAAAAGTGAAGAAAAATTGAATTTGAGAGGGAATAAAAATAAAATATACGACACTAAATTTGAGAATTCGTGATTAATTCGTGACAGAATATACGTACTCATCCCCCAGCTTGTCGAAAGTGTTGAATAATGCTGGTCAGTCTTTTCAAATGTCGAGAACTGTTCGATCAAAAGCCTCAGAAGAGACGGATGAGAGCTCACATCATAGATGACAGACAACAAATCTTTCACCCCCATAACCGGCATTCTGGGGAGCGAAACCTCATCGCCCTCCTTGTAACATGAAATGTCCAAAACGCCCTCTTGCAAGTGGTAGAAAACCAAACAAACGGGGCATGGTTGAGTGAACAACGCAACTCCTTTTAGTCCTTTACGATGTGCAATCTCCAAAACCCAGGGATTCACCGAATCGTACAAAATGGCCCTTAAAGAGTTGCTATGTTTCTCAATGATGTCACTAAGCCCACAAGTGACGGCACCTTTGAAAGTTTTGATGAAGATTTCGTATATGTCTAAGTGCTCGATTTTGGCCTCATCAACGGCACAATCTTTGACTGTTTCAATGTTGATCGGGTCGATGCATGCTCGTATTATCAAATTCGTGGCCACAGAAGTTGTTGTGACTAGCGCTACGCAATCCCCTTTCGATACTAGCCGGTTGCAGGATTGTATCATGGGATTTATGTGGCCTTGTAGTGGGTATGGGATTGCAAGAATGTTAGGGTTCTTTGCACTTTCTTGCGTTCCCATTGCTACAACTGTCTACCCTTTTGTGTGTGTGAGAGAGAGAGATACTATGTTGATTTGTGGCTAAAACAATGTGGTAGATAAACTGGAGTGGTTGCAGAAAGACATCATATATTTAAAATAGTGTGGCCTGCAATGACAGGTATATCTTTGGCCTTTTCCATGAGATGTTGATGCTATACACAGGGCCAGAGGGGGCTGGAGGTGTCCACCCCCCCTCCCACCCCACACCTACTAAATTTATATTGAATTAAAATTTGTATGTACTTATTTAAAAATTTTAAATTTTGTCCACCCTCCCCTTTCCCAACTCCCAAAAAAATCATAGAAATTTTTTTAATACCCCATGGAAATTCAATACAGTCTCCCCAAACGAAAATGCATGCATCTGTCCCTGTTTGTACATTGTATCGAGTTGTTTAATTATAATTTTTTTTCTTTCTTGATAGAATGAAAGATAGGGTATTGTTGTTGACACTTTAAAATTTATTACAAAAAATTATATTTAAATGAGTAGAAAGTTTTTAAATTAATAAAGAAATAATAACTTTTAAATATTTAGAGTGGAGGGATTGACAAGGCAAAATTGCAAATTTGGTCCCGTAACTTAACCTCTTTTACAATTTTGTCCTCTTCAAATGAGATTTGCAATGTCAATATACATTATTTAAATATTTAGTTTGCATCACCAGCCACTAAAAGAAAGCACTCCCTCCACTAATAGGAACTTTGTGATTGAAAGATTCTATTGTATTTTTAAGGTATTTGTGATGGATTAATGACAAAATTCAATAGAAACAGAACTAAAGAAACAATTAGTAACAAGCCATTTATTGACGAAATTGTCATTGATGAAATTTGCTATAAAAATTAAATTTATAATATGTTGGTTCATCACTGAAGAGGTTTGCATTCTTGTAATGCGACCACCATCTTCTCCCCAGAAGCAGTCTCACCACCTGTTGTCGTACAACATGTGAGCCACCATTGATAGCTCTTCTTCCTCTATACGAACCCTCCCAATTTACTGTTGTATCCACTGATCAAACCATCTTAATCTATAGCTTTCACCATAAATTACAAATTTTATCTCTTCTAATGTGCCACTTTTTGCAAATTAAAGTTTTAAATTAATAAATTGGATTCTATATGTACCAAAATTAGCAAATTGCATAAACTATGGGACCAATTTTGCAATTAAACCAAATATATAACAATAGTTGAAAATTGTGCAAACGTGTAAATCATTATGGAGAATTTAGGTTTAAGGGGTTTGGATGTTTTAAAATTATTAAAGAGGAAATAACTTTTAACTAAATAAGGAGAAAAGATTGTTTAACTTTATATACTACTAAAATAGTAATGATAAGGTAAATCGTATTATTCTTTACATTGTATTTCCTTCAATAATGTTTCTTCACTTAATAAATTATATATATTTTTATAATATTGATTTTTTTAAAATCTAATCTTTATGTTGAAAAATTATACAATTCATCTTGTACTATAATTAAAAAATATTATTATACTTTGAAATCATTTTTAGAAAAATATTTAAGTAGTATCTCAATATATCTCTTCCTTTTTTGTCTATACCATTATAAAAATAAAATCATTTTTGTATCACAAATGACGGTTATTTATGTGATTTTACAAAATTTACCCTTGAATTTTGATGTGGAATAAATAGACATATGTAAAACTGTGGTTAAAATTGAAAATTCAAATAAAATCGATTCAATTCGGATACTAAATTTTGATGTACCAAGTTTACTCTTTTAATTAGTAAACACATACAATAAACAAGTAAATAAAAAGGTTAATATTGTAATATTACATCCAATTCAAAAAACCCATGTTCTCAACCCACAAACCACTTTCTCTAATTACAATTACTTGGTTTTTTTTTTCTTTTTGTGTTTATTCTTTATCATGTAATTTTATTTAATATAATTATTTTATTTTTAAATTATTATAATTTAATAAATAGTTTAAAATAATTCTTAAAAAAGTATTCTTACAAAAGAAATTTAATAATATATTTATATTTTCATCCTAAAGAAAAAATTTATGTACTAAATTGAAATATATATTTTTTATATTTTGCGCACATGTAGAATGCGCAGTATTGCTAGTATAAGAAAATACAAAGAGCAACCTATAAGAGGTTATAGTCTTGACACGCTAAAATAAAATAAACTAATGATATACATTGAAACCATATAGTTGAGTGTCGTATTTAATATATTTGTTGTTTTCTTTATATTTACTAATTTCTTAATAGATTTTCAATCAATTATATATATCTTCAACCATTTTCATTTAAAAAGAAAAATTGTTGACCTCATTCTCCAAATCTAATCTTGTGTATTTTCTTATCTTTTCAATTCAAATAAACACATCATATATATATAACTGAACACAAGATCCAAACGGTCAGTGCAATAAGCCCTCAACCAAAGATCAATAGCTCACTCAATATAACTCATTATATAGAGCACTTTTTCAAGAGCAACAAGGTCAACAAGCAACTGTTCTTCTTCTGGGGTCTACAAGCGTAGTGTAGACATTGATTGTTCTTCTTCTTGGGATCCAAAGGGGGAGATGTGACGACCCGAAACTTCTAACTAATTTTATAAAAACATATAACAACTATTTTATTAAGATGACCAAAATTTACATATGAGTCACTTAGTACATAAAACATAATCATAGATACAAAAATCACAACTATATCATAATTCGCCAAAAGCCTCAAATCGTCCCTCTCTGTCTTCCCAGTTTGTAATTTCCGTCTCATTCCCGGCTAAAACATTATATAAAAATAACATCAATAAACATGTTAAGTAGAAATTTTACATAGTAACATGAGGTGCATATATGAAGTATGAGCTTATTATCACATAATTATTCGAGCACATAATCACATAATTTTCTACCTTTTCCACATTTATGTGTGGCAGCCTTATCTCACCGTGCTGTCATTATCAATTTCCAACCAAACACTCCAAATCTCAACCAAATTACTCTGGTGGTCATATCTCGGGCACATGCCGAATTTCCTACGGCCCACTTCAATACATAGAACTCTCCATCTATGCAAGGAGGGATTAGGCAATGATTGAGGGTCAAGAATTATTTTAAGACCGGCAAACTCAATAGCCTGTCCCGACCGAACTCAACCGCATCCACCACTATCACTTTGGGGCCCGACATGCACACATAGTTTTTCATATATTTCACATAATTTTACATAATTTCATATAAAGCATATTCTTACTTTCATAACTTAAAACGTAAAATATACTAAGACATATTTGAAACTAATGACTATACATGCTCTCTTATGAAATAAAGCATAACTAAACATATAAACATGCTTTCTAACATAATAATAACATAATTGGGCATAATAACATGATAACCACATACAAGACTTACACTAACTTAAGTAATTAGAGAAAATCCTACTTCCTTAAGCATTTACTTTCATAAAGATGACAATGTGTATTTATAACTAGAACCATGATAACAACTAACTTGTAGTTGCATCTTAGGATCTAATATAACATGGTAAAAACTAACACAAGTAACTAACTCATGTACTAGGTACGATTTCTACCTTTTCTAACTTATTCTCTTTCTTCTCTTTTTTATTTTGGAAGTGGTGTATATGTGAGGTAGTGTTAGGAAAATATAGTGAAATGAAGCAACAATAACTTCAAGAGGGAGTGTGTGTTTGCCATGAGTTTTTGTGTGTGTGAGTGTGTGATTTTGTGTTGTGTACTGTATTCTTATTGATAGTAAAGATAGGAAGAGAATTATTAATTAATTAAGTCATTTTCTAATGATGATTGCCTTTCCACCTAGGGTTACAACTAAGAGGTGTAATAAATGAAATCTTCCAACTCAATGCTCAAGTGTGAACTTAATTTAAGCTTAAGTGTAACCCTAAAGGCATGATTCATAATCTAGTTTAATGTAAGCCTTACATGTGTGTGTATATATATATATATATATATATATATATATATATCTAGAAGGAAACTTACAAGTGTAACATTCATTAAATGTTAGGAAAATTGGGAAGCAAGACATAATATACACCATATATTTATATTTATATATATATACATACAAATTCATCCCCCCCCCCCCCACCTTCTCTCTATAATTTTTAGGATATTTTTATCACATTGTATAATTATTCCAATTTTTATTATGAATATTTATATATATATTGTTTTCGAATGTATACAGATACATATATAATGCCAGATATTTTTGTATATATATACACCATAGTCTTATGACCTAGTATTTAAAAATAATTATTATAGTGTGAAAAGGACACATTTGGTGAAAATGACATTAACAAGATGTTCTTATGGAAAATAATCTAACCATAAATATATATGTATTTTCGTATATATCTATATATGTACATACTTATTTATGTTTGAAATTTGTGTATTTTATGATTACTAAATGTAATAGGAAAATAATTTCCAATAATTATGCATGTTGTAAATAAAAATAGGCATACATTACAAAGTATTTTACAAGGTATTTATTGCAAAGGAAATGTCACATAAAATGCATAAATTAATCATATAAACATTTAAATGATACATATTTAAGCACCAAATAATACTGAAGTAACATAGAAAAATGAAAGGGAAAATCGGGTCCTTACATGAGATTATCCATCTTAACAAGAAACATTCATCTTAACCAATTAAATCCGTACACCAAGTGAATAAAAACATAAAATGTGTAAGTATATCATATAAAATTACAAACAAACATATTGTTATGAAATTATCCAATAATATACTTCATTTAGTCATTCACATTTTGCCAAAAAAATATCATTCTATTGCAACTTTTAAAAAAATATATAATTTAAGTAGTCATTCAAATTATGCAAAAATATATATTTTGCTGCAGCTTTACAATCTTCATTTAAAACATGAAACTTGATTGCATGAATGCAAATTCTCCATTCTAACTAAATACAAACACAAAACAAAATTTAATGAATGAACCACAATAAAAACACAAAAAAAAAATTCCAACTAGATACAACACAAAATAGGAAAAACAAACAGTCACAAGAAAACCCACACCCGAACCGCAGTACTTCGATCAACACAAAAAAAAAAAAAAAAAAACCAAATAAAATTGAGCGCAAATACAGAAAATAGAGTACAAATCAATCATGGTAGAGCAAATAAGGTCGAGAAAACGCTCACCAGAGAAGAAGATCGGCTCGCTAGGAAGAGCTTTTGGGTTTGATAAAAACTTCTACCAAAAGCATAATAAATAAAGACCTTCAAAAAGCATAATAAATAAAAAGGGAAATACACTTATCTAGAAGAAAGCCTACAAATCCATGAAATGCTCCATATTCTGCAGTCGTTGCAGAGTTGATTGCAATCAAGTTTTCCATGGCATCGTTTCATTTCACCATGCCTGAGAAGCGAGAGAGATTTTTGAAGGGAAAATGATTAGATAGAATAAAAAAGATTAAAACATAAATAAAGGGCATTCCAGTATTTTGGGGATTTGGGAGTAAACTCTAACTTTAAACTGACTACCTCAAACTAAGCCAAACTCCATTGAGAAGTACACTTTAAAGTGCAAGTTAGAGTGCAAAAGTTAAAAGGAATTATAACAAGTCTCCCTTACTTTTTGAAACATTTAACAATAAATTAGTCTTTTTAACCTATGTTAGTTTACATTTCAAATTTTCACTAAATAAATTTATGAAGATTTAAGACTTTTACTTATTTTTTTCAATTTTGAAAACAAAATTATGTTAATTACAATTTGTATATTTTTAAATTCAAGAAAATATCTCATACTTGATATAAGTTAAAATTAAAAAAAAATAGTAAACGAATATTAATTCATTAAAATAATCATTGAAACTAATGAACTTAAAGAACTCATGAAAGATTCTTTTATAATTAGTTTATACAAAAACTTATTTTATGGGTTTCTTAGTATTCTCTTACAAAAATTGGTTATCGTAAAAGTGGCTTATTTGCTTAGTTGGATCTAAATTGTTCAAAGATTGGCCTATGGTAAACTGCTTCGGGTATACAGGGTTCGACAAATGATCTATTTTATTGATCATGATTAACATAATAATCTTTGTCTAATTTAAAATATCATTATAATGGTTTAAAATATATATATACACTCAATTATCCCTATTAAAATAAAATGTCTTATAAGTATAAACCTCGGATTTACGTTAACGTATTTTGTACCGAATTAGATTGATTATTATATGTAATTCCAAGAATCACAAAGTAGCTGGTGAACACGAAATCAAAGAAATCACGAATTATTGAGGAATCGCCAAGTGCCAGCCAAAGCGTCAATTTATATATTGACTGATGTGGAAATATTAGCTGGTTTTTATTCGTGGAGTGGATGTGGACCAGCAACCCCACTCTTATCCTCTTACAAAGGGAAAAGAGATATCCACATCTATCTTGATGACTCTTTTGTCTTTGAACTACATTAATTATTACGTGTCCATCGAAAATATAAAAGTAACTATATTATACATTTTGTGATGTCGATGTAGCTCTTTTTCTTTTATAAGATCATTATTGTTTTTATAAATTTTTTTTAGAACACCATATAAATATTAATTAAAATGAGGCAAGCATACACACTAACCCAAAGAAAACAAAAGAAGAGAAATTGGTTTAAATCCATGATCTCAATAGTACAAAGTTCAAACCCAACAACTTGATGTCTATCTAGCTTGTTACCTCCACATATTTCGTTTTCTTTTTACTAAATGTTTTCTTCTTAATATTTGATGGGTCATGTATTGGAACAAGGGTAGAATTAAGAGATACTTTGTCCTAATGATTAGTTAAATCATGTAATAACATATGAGAAGGGGTAGAAGGGAATTGAAGGCAAAAAGGAAAAAAAAAATTACAACATCCCTCTTGAATGAATTTTAAAACTATTTTTGGTTTAAAAATTTTGATGAGTAAAGAAAATTAATTTAAAAAAAAAAGAGAGAGAGAGAAAGTAAAGTAAAATAATTGGACAATTTTAAGTTTACTTAGTTGAGAAATTCTTTTGTTAGTCATAATTCGTAGGTGTCTAACATTAGTCACTTTTAATTTTAGCCTTTTGATATGGTATATTTAATTTAAGCAATTAATTTTTTTATATGATCAGCAACATTTTGTACATATGAAGTGGAAGAGTTACATGCTATACAGGTTACCAAGGAGTTTTATTATACAAAAATTATTACAGTAGATTATGTATGAGCCCACTAAATACTAACCAATTAAATTTTTACTTTTAACCTTAAAAAGGAAACTTGAAAATTTATTGGCATTGGGTCATTAGATCATTATTACTCATACTTTTTTAATGTACTGAAAAAATACAATTTTTTTTTATTTAAACAATTATCGTGATACTCATTATAATTTTTTAAAATACCATAGTACCATTATTTTTACTTTTTAAAATAAATACCATGGCACTTCTTATAATTTTTTATTTTTTAATTTAAGAATATGTGCATTAACAAGGATAACAAATTGAAAAGCATAATACACAAATTAAAAAGACTAAATTAATACCAAAATAAATAGTATTTATAATTAAAAAAATATGAGCATATGTTAATAGTAGATAAAAAAGATTGGATTTAAATTTAAAATATGAGCATATGTTAATAGTAGATAAAAAAAAATTGGATTTAAATTTAAAATTTAAACATATTTTATAGAATATATAACATTCATCACAAATTATTTTGAAAATATATATAGAATATGAACATCCATATTTTAAATAAAAACAAAATTTGTAAAATATGGACATCATATTATGAAATAAAATATTCATACTATCTGTAGATTTACACTACAATGATTGGTCTACAATGATACTGAATAATGTATTTTTAAAAGTGGCTTGAATATATAAAATACATAGAAAGAAGTACAACAAGCATTAGTTGGTAAAAAAAAGTATTTTGATTATTAATTGTGATAAGGTGATTTGAATAATAATAATAATAATAATAATAATAATAATAATAATAATAAATATGTGCTTTTAACAAATATAGATCAAGATGGAGAAATATATTCAAATATAAATTCTCCCCAAAAAATGTAAGGTCAATAATTAGATGGGAGTACTACTATAATCACATATTAAGTTAATCATAATAACTATGACAATTATAATATTATTAATGATAAGATGGTACGGACTTGAAATATGATGAACAATACTCTTAAAACGAAATACACTATTTTATCAAAAGAATTGACTTATTTAACATAAACAAAATAAATGTAAATAGTTTGTTTGATGATGATAATAATAATAATAATAATAATAATAATAATAATAATAGTTTTAGCTAAGTTCATTCATGAGAATACTTAAAAGACAATAATAATATTATTATTTGTAACTAATGAAATAAAATATGATGCAACTTTTATTTAATTGATGTTAAACATTTAAATTGTAATAGAAATCATTTATCCTAAGAAGTCTTAATAATTAAGGGATTTTTTTTGTAAGGTTAATAATTAAGAAAATGATGAGAAAGAGAGGTGGAGGTGGAGGTGGAGGTGGAGGTGGGGGTGGGGGTGGGGGTGGGGGGGGGGGGAGAGAGAGAGAGAGAATTTTGACCCCTATTAGCGGATTACTTAAAAATTAAAAAAAAAACTTTTAACCTATTAAGATCTTTTTAAAATTATACACGTGACTATAGAACTATTAGCCACCTATGGTTATTACTAACTATAGAACTCCTCCATTTAGTTGTCTAAGAAAACGGGAGGAGAAATGTTACTAATGTTTTCTCGACCTCTTTGTAAAGAAAAAGAGAAGTCGAAATATAATTTCTATTATTTCTTCTACCTTTTCGTGAGGAAATCGAATTTTTTTTCTAATAATATTATACTTCTTCTCAACTTTTGTTCTTTAGTGCTAAAACTCTTGTACTTAAAAAGTATGGTACGCATCCACGAACTTCTAGCTAAACAGGCATGGGCAGATTTGGGGTCTTTTTCATGTGTCCCATTTGGATATATCTATTTATTGAAAAAAGCTTGCCGTATTTAAATTAGTGGAAAATTCTTATCCGAATCCAAAGCGGCCAAACTCATGAATAATGTGCCGTCATGTCGAAAATTAATTTTTCTAATAAAAATTATAAACTTCTAACATCAAACCAAACCATGGTTAGAGTAGTCTGTTTGGGTAAGAAATCAAGTTCATAATCCTAAATTAATGAAACTCAAAATTTGAAAAATTCCATTCTTCATCAATTTCCCGTCTTCCTGGCTCAGCAAATTTTCTCCAGAATCGTCAATTTGCAGAAAACGAATAATTTCTTTTCTCCCTGAAAGAAAACGCATAATCATGACATAGTTATATGTGTAGAAAACTAAAAGAGATGATGTTTGTCCTGTCTGTAATAGTTGATCACTGTTTTGTTGCATGCAAAGAGCAATTTTGAGATATTGATGTAAGTGGAAAAAGAAAAGGGCATTATAATCCCTAATTAACTAGTTGGAAATAATTGAACATTCAAGGCAATTAAGATTCCACGGATCCTCCATACGAAGAGTAGAATTTTTTAATAGCACACCAATTAATGGCATTTCAAATAAACTAATTAAACATTCATTAGTTATATACATCAGAAATTTTCTCCAGAATCATCAATTTGCAGAAAACGAGTAATTTCTTTTCTCCCTGAAAGAAAAACGATATGGACCGGAACATCATTCGTACTTTCTTGTATCATGACATAGTTATATGTGTAGAAAACTAAAAGAGATGATGTTTGTCCTGTCTGAGTATCACAAACAGCTTTAGAGTCCAATATGATGACAATGTGGAGTGCGTGAACAACAGTCTAGAATTGTTTGGGTGTTTCCCCCTTGATAATGAAGTGTTTTTGAGTATTATTGAAACTGACCAATCGTCTGTAATAGTTGATCACTGTTTTGTTGCATGCAAACAGCAATTTTGAGATATCGATGTAAGTGGAAAAAGAAAAGGGCACTATAATCCCTAATTAACTAGTTGGAAATAAGGGATAATTACTCCCACTACCCCTGAGTTTATGTCGAATTACAAATAACACTCCCTTGTATCGGTAATTACTGATACCCCCTTGAGTTTTGTTTCCGTCTTTCAATTTGCAACTTTCGTTAAGTTGACTAACGGTCAACGTTCATAAAACCAATTGAATTTCCAAAATTACCCTTCTAAAAGGCAAGAATATTATTTGACCAATTATGAATTGACTCTTTTACCCTTATGGCTAATTTTATGTTTTATATTGGATAAATAAGAAAATATATTTGAACATTTTTATTTATAATGTCTATATATATACATATTTGTACATAATAAATCTTTATACATAATATAAATATTGTATTGTCATAAAAAATGTATATATTTGCATATTTTTTAAATTTACATACATTTATATATATACACATAATATATAAAATATTTATAAATATATACATAATATAAAAAACATTTATAAATATATATATACCGCCGCCGCCGCCGCTGTCCGCCTCCCTGCGGCGGCGCCCGCCGGCCACCTGTCGCTGCCATCGGCCGTTCTATCCAGAGTAAGAGATACAGAGAGAGAGAGAGAGAGAGAGAGAGATAGATAGAGAGAGAGAGAGATGAGGGAGAGGAGAGGAGAGAGAGATACGGACGAAGGGGTGAGAGAAACCCTCCTCCACCGCCGTCTACGCCCCACCGTCCTCCGCCGCCCTCCGCAGTTGCCACCGCCCACCGTCGGATCTAGAGCGAGAGGAAGAGATAAAGAGGGAGAGGAGAGAGCGAGATACAGATGAGGGAGGGGAGATCGAGAGAGGGAGGGGGAGAGAAACCTCCTCCACCGCCATCTACGTCCGTCGTCCACCACCCGCGGCCCGCCATCTCCACCCGTCGCTGCTGGAGAGAGAGGGAGAGATCTCAGATCCAGATCTGAGAAAAAAGAAGTAAAAAGAAAAGAGAGAAAAGAAAAGGAACGAGAAGACAGATTGAGAGGCGGAGAAGGAGAGAAAGGTTGGGGGCGGTGGCGTGCGTGACGGAGTGAGGGCAGCGCCGGGGTTGTGAGCGACGAAGTGAGGCGGCGGTGCGAGGGCTGGGGTGATGGAGTAGGCGGCGGTGGAGGGGGGTGATCCGAGTGCCCCGGCAGTGGTGGCGGTGGAGAGAGGCGCTCCGAGTGCTGCGGCGGCGGCGGTGGTGGTGGAGTGAAGGGTGGCTGGGGTTGGGTGTGGGGCGGGGGGGGGGGGGGGGGGGGAGGGGTTTGAAGAAGAAGAAGTGGTGTTTTTTCTTCCAAAATACTGATGAAGGGTATTTTGGTCAATTTATTCATAAACCTATTTTTGTATTTTTTAAATAAAAAATATTTCAAATATTCAAAGGGTAAAATGGACATTGTATTATTTCCGTCTATTTTACCAATAAGTTCACAAAACTTAGAGGGGTATCGGTAATTATCGATACAAAGGGGTGTTATTTGTAATTCGGCCTAAACTTAGGGGTAGTGGGAGTAATTATCCCTGGAAATAATTGTCAAAGTGAGTGTGACATACACACTCAATTACTCAAATCTTGACTCATAGCCAAGTTCTTTTTTAACTTAAATAAATAAAATGAATAGGATGTTGTCTCTTCTAATAATGTATGATAACACAAATCTTCTTTCTATATTTATGTCGATTATTTTGCTTAATTCTCTATAAGTTTTTTATTTTCAAATTTTAATACATAATCTATGTCGCATGTATAAAATATTTCTTAAATGTACATTTGAGTTTAGATTTTTAACACTTGACTTGCATCTACAAAATAACAAAATAGGAGATGCATTAATACAGAACAAGATAGACAACTGAAATTGTTTTAGTGATGCCATTGCTCAATTATTGAATTTTGGACCTGCTTTTCTATTCCAAGAAAATAGCCAAAAAATAGCAAAAAAAGAGAGAGCTTTGTTGGCTTCTATTTTTGTTGTTTGCCTCCAATTAAGATTCCACGGATCCTCCATACAAAGAGTAGAATTTTTTAATAGCACACCAATTAATGGCATTTCACATAAACTAATTAAACATTCATCAGTTACCTGTGTGAAAAAAAAAAAAAAAAAAAAGAGAGACTATTATTTCTAGAGAGAGAAGTAGAGGCTTTCAATTTGCACATGCTTGTTTTGTCTCTCTACATATATATTGTCCGCATTTTTTAAGAATTTTATAAAACGGGCAAAAACCTCATTAATAAGGGAATCATCATCACAACCAACAATCAGTTGACAAAAAAAAAAATAGTCTCGATGGCAAAGGCTTCTACTTTATCATTTTTATTAGAAAAATTGTAAAGTAGCATAATAAACCTTCCATATAAATCAACTGCAAGAAAGAATTCATTTTGGCACCATAAATGACCTTTTTACCCCCCATGTAACTTAAATACGATTGGCATAAAAAAAAAAGAAACCGAAAAGAAAAAAAAAACACTACGATAAAAAATTGATCAAACTAACCTTTATCAATTCATGTTTTCCCAAATTAATATTTCCTCTTGTCCTTTGTTTCAATAATTCCAATTTCGAAGAACTATGTTACACAGATATATACTTGTTTTACATAAATTTTACTTGTTTTTCGGGGGTGTGCGTGTGTAGACGTATGTATTCAATTTTCATACATATAAATATAAATAAATTATGTTATTTTTAGAAAGCGGAACACCGTGCGGCTACCAATCGTTGGATGCGATTACGTACGCCTGAAAATAAGAGGAATAACTCGAGTTCTAGCTGGGAGTCGCACACCTGGCCAATTCAGGCATGCTTTAGAGGACCAGCACTCGAGTTGATTCGATCAATTGCAGAAACATGATTACACGAGATTAACTAAAAGTCGATTCCATTGATTGCAGAAACATGATTACAGTATAGCAGCGAGAATGATTACAATGGGTTGGACCGAGAGGGGAAAATCCAACGCTCGACTTTGCTTGAGAAGGCTTCACTTCAATAACTATCCCCTCCCTATAATAGGTTAAAAAAAATAAATCCTAGTAACAACAACAGATATTAAAAGGGCCGAACAACGCGCTCGAAAAACCGTAAAATATTTGATTTTGGCATATATATAAGTCGTGTTTACTTTTTCTATATAAAGTATTGTATAAAAGCAATAGTTGTAACTTATGTACGAAATTTTATTTTTTTAGCATAGAATTTTTACTGCACAAATTGGATAAGGATAAACTACTTTACTCAATAATTTTATGAATAAATATATGAAGGGAGCAAAAAGCTTCTTTACATAAGAGACCAAATTGTTCAGCAGTATAATTTCTTGCTAATAAACCATGTTGAATTTTATAAGACTCGTTGATAATAAAGCAAAAAACTCTAATATTTATCCTATAAAATATAGAGTGCCAAAGCAATTGAGTCGAAAAGAACGAACACGTAATACAAAGTCAAACAATATGGATACACATGCATTAAAGAAGGTGAAAGGAAGAGCATAACAAATCCCACTTCAAAATATAATAATTCCTATAATTCATCAATCAATAGCAACTGAGCTGGTAAAGTCGGTGCAGTCATATTTCCATTCAGTTCATGATTCACTTATATATATGTCTATCCAAATGAGTCTTGCAAGAAAAGATAATTATCTTCGTTAGAAAAATTGGTAATACAAGTTGGTAAGTAATCAATTTTGATAAATGAATTGATGAAGTTTCATTTGTTGTTTTGAAAAACAGGTTGATTATTCATAATCTATACTGCAAGTAGATATGAAAAAATGTATTTAATTACTCAAAATCAATTTAGGATAAATGAGAAATTAAATACACAAGATAGCTAGGTACAGGCCAAAAATATAGTGTTAAGTTGTGGAGTGTAATTGTCCTATATAGAAAAAGTAATACAAGAATGTCTTGTATTTAAATAACTCGAACCGGTGCCTACCCCAAAAGTTGCAGCCTTTCATCTACAAATCTTCAATTGCTATAAATAACCCACAATACTTATCATTTCATTCACTCAAATTCGAAATCACTTTCTCACTTTCTGCATTTCACTTCCTAAACATCTAAAGTGAGTTCTAAATACTTTTTTGAGTTCGCCGTTTTTCGAGAATTGAAGTGCTTCTTTTTCAAGAAGTTAGTCGTTGTATCTTAGGAGACGATTGCCAATTTCATTAGCACCAGTGCGAGGCAATCTCGTCTTAAAGACAGAGAGTCCAACTCTCGCCTTGACTAAACACCATAGCCTAATCACGCCCTAATAAACCACTATTTCCAACAATTTTAAGATGAGATTATTGTGATTCAGTTATGGCCTCTACATTTGTCCCTACCACTATTACGCTTGCTCCTGCTCACGCTAAGAAACCAAAGACATTTTTCAGGACTGATTTTAAAAGGTGGCAGCAAAAGATGTTTTACCTCACGACGTTGAGCCTAGCAAGGTTCTTTAAAGAGGATGCGCCCTCGGTACCTGAAAATGAGATAGACACCGAAAAGAGGGTTGTATATGATGCATGGGGTCAAGGTGACTTCCTATGCAAGAACTAGCGCTAGACAATACGTTGTACGGCGTATATAGCTCGTTCAAGACATCCAAGGAACTATGGGAATCCTTGGAAAAGAAGTACAAGATAGAGGATGCTGGCTTGAAGAAATTCATAGTCGGCAAGTTTCTTGACTTCAAAATGGTGGAGTCCAAGACTGTCATAAGTCAAGTCCAGGAGCAACAAATAATTCTGCATGATATTCATTCCGAGGGAATGCTGCTGAGTGAATCTTTCCAAATAGTTGTGATGATCGAGAAGCTACCGCCAGCTTGGAGAGATATCAAGAATTACCTGAAGCACAAGCGGAAGGAAATGGGGCTTGAGGATCTAATTGTTTGGCTTCAGATAGAAGAAGACAACCGAAAATACGAGATCAAATCAAACAAGCTGCAAAAGGAGACAAAGGTGAATTTGGTGGAACCAAATTCTAGCAAGTGAAACGCCCTAGCAGTGGTAAGAAAACCAATAATGCTAAGAAGTTCAAAAGGGACTGCTTTAATTCCGGCAAGCCGAATATTATGGCCAAAAACTGCAAGGCCCCTAAGAAAGGTAAAGATAAGAAAGACCAGGCCAACTTGACTGAAAACAAAAGTGTGCCGATTGACATGTCTGAGTTGAACCTCTCGGCGGTGGTATTCGAACCAAACTTGATCGACAACCCGAGAGAGTGGTAGATTGACATTGGAGCTGCACACCATATTTGTTCGGATAAGGAATTGTTCTCTTCCTATACTCCGATCAATGGACACAAGCTATCCATAGGCAACTCAGCAACCTCCCTAGTCGTTGGTTTGGGCAAAGTGGTCCTGAAAATGACCTTGGGTAAGGAGCTGACCCTCATAGATGCAATGTGTTGCATGTTCCATATATTAGGAAAAATTAGTCTCTGGTTCATTACTTGTAAAGGCATGATTTAGGCTAGCATTTGAGTCTGAAAAAGTTGTATCGACTAAAAATGGCCTGTTTATAGGAAAAGGTTAATAAACAACGAGTTATTCAAGATGAATGTAATGACTGTGCTTCGCACATTTGACAGTAATAAAATAACTGCTTCTACTTACTTGTCTGAGTGTTCTAATTTGTGACACTGTTAGATTAGGACATGTGAATTTTAACACTTTAAAAAGACTTGCAAATTTGGAATTATTGCCTTCATTTAATGTTGACTCTAATAAAAGGTGTAAGATTTGCGTTGAGACAAAACTAACTAAGACATCTTTTCATTCAATTGAAAAAAATACTAAACCTCTAGAGTTAATTCACAGTGATATCTATAACTCAAAGTTTGTGCAAACTAGAGGTGGGAAAAAATATTTTATAACTTTTATTGATGACAGCACAAGGTTTTGTTATTTATTTTTGCTAAGGAGCAAACATGAAGCCGTAGAGGCATTTAAAAATTATAAGAATGAGGTTGAGAATTAACTTAGCAAGCGAATTAAAGTAACTCGTAGTGATAGAGGTGGAGAATATGAAGCTCCATTTGATGAGTTTTGCTCCAAAAATGGCATAATTCATCAAACTATGCTCCATATTCATGATAATCTAATGGCGTTGTTGTATGTAAGAATCATACTCTAAAAGAAAGGATGAATGCTTTGTTGATAAGTTCAGGGCTACCCCAGAACCAGTAGGGGGAAGCCATCCTTTTGGCTAACCACATTCTTAGCAAAATACTCCATAAAAGTAAAAAGGAATCTCCATATGAATAATGGAAAGGACATAAGCCTTCTTATAAATAGCTCAAAGTGTGGGAGTGTTTGGCCAAGGTAGAACTACCCAAGCCAAAACAAGTGAAAATAGGGTCGAAAATAGTTGATTGTGTATTTATAGGATACGCACACAATAGTAGTGCATATCGGTTTCTTGTACACAAATCAGCAATTCTCGACATAACTGAAAATACAGTTATCGAGTCAAGGAATGATGTATTTTTCGAAGACATCTTCCATTCTAAAGAAAAGAAAAATGAAGGTTCTAGGGGAAAAAGTTCAAATAAAAGAACTTATGATACTGTGACTAGTGATCAACAGGAAAATGATGAACCAAGGCACAACAAACGAGCAAGAAAAGCTAAGAGCTTTGGTTCGAACTTCCTAAATTATATATTAGACAATGGGCCTAGAACCATTAACAAAGCATTGTCTGGTCTAGATGCTCCGTTGTGGCAAGAAGTCATAAACAATGAGATAGATTCCATTATGCACAATCATACTTGGGAATTAGTTGACCTCCTAGCTGGTACAAAACCATTGGGATGTAAATGGATTCTCAAGAAAAAATATAAAGCAGATGGAACTATTGATAAATACAAGGCTAGGTTGGTTGCCAAAGGGTTTAAACAAAAAGAAGGCCTTGATTTCTTTGTTACTTACTCGCCTGTGACAAGGATAACATCCATAAGAGTTCTCATTGCTATTGCAGCCTTGCATAACCTTGAGTTACACCAAATGGATGTTAAAACAGCCTTTCTAAATGGTGAGTTAGAAGAGGAGATTTATATGGAGCAGCCAGAAGGCTTTGTTGCTCTGGAACAAGAAAATAAGGTGTGTAGACTCGTTAAGTCGTTGTATGGACTTAAACAAGCTTCAAAACAATGGCACATAAAATTTGACCAAACAATATTGTCAAATGGTTTTCGAATTAACAAGTGTGATAAGTGTGTATATATTAAAAGCACACCGAATGCTTGTAAACGACATGTTGATTATGGGTAGTAATCATGCTATTATCGTGAATACTAAGAAAATGTTGACGAAACATTTTGATATGAAAGATATGGGTGTTGCGGATATCATATTAGGAATCATAGGATGCAACCTTCAATCACAGGATGCAGATCCACTCTTGAAGTTCGTTTCAACTTTACGCATTTAGTGATGCTAACTGAGGGAGTTGTTCATTAACTAGACATCTACGACCGGACTTTGTACATTTCTTGGAAGTAATTGTCTGCCTTGGAGTTCAAAGAAACAACATACAGTATCACGTTCTAGCACCGAAGAAGAATATCGAGCCATGACGACTACAACAATAGAACTGACCTGGCTTTCTACTCTTCTTTGTAATATATGGACTTTGCTTTCGAATCCTCCAACACTCTACTCATTGCATATGACAGGGAATTCTGTTTCTCATGGAAGAACAAAATATGTTGAAATTGATTACCATTTTGTACGAGAAAAAGTTGCTTTTAGGCAATCTTGTCACACTATATGTCCCATCATCCTTTCAATTAACGGACTTTTTAACTAAGCCTTTGGATTACGTTTCTCATCATTCTCTTCTAATCAAACAACCCAGTTTGAAGGGGACTGTAAAAGAGCGTAAGCATTTTGAAATAAAAGAAGACCAGCAAAATCAAAAGGATATGTCTGCATAATTTTCACATGTTGAATTTGCCTTTGGGAAACAAATTTGGTTGTGCAAAATCAAAGGGATGTGTGTACATAATTTTCACATGTTGATTTGGCCTTTGGAAAACAAATTTGATGGCTTGATCATTGTTGTACAAATTATAGGTGCAAATTTTAGAAATTCATTTGTGTATTGTAACTTTCCTTCATACTCTTGTAATTATGTATATACATAAATGTCTTCCTCCTTATTTTAAACATAGAGGTGAGTTATATAATAAAACTCCCTTTTCTTTACTTTTATGTCTCGCATGTTAAGGTCTGGAATTAGTGTGTTAAAAGATTTTTTTTGTGCCCAGACTATTGAGTCGCGGCCCAGATTTCGGGCTTGCATAATTCCATTAAATCAAAACAACCAGATAGCTAATAGTATCCCTATGATCATGGCTCATTGATGAAATGATAACCCCATATGGTAGGTACGAACCTATACACACATACCGAAATATGACTTCATTCAATATTTTAGCATAACTATCTTGCATCCTCAGTAGGTGTGGTAAAATACTTCTTAACTCGCGAATTGAACTCAACTCACATGATTTTAAATGAAATTGGATTAGATTGAGTCTCATATGATTAGTATTGATATTAGATTTTAGATGGATTGACAATAAATTTGTAATAATTTCATGTTGAATCCTAAATAGATTACCCCATAAACAAACAAAAATTACTTTTTTATTTGATTGTAATTAATTTTAGTATCTCATTATCATATAAAGAGTATGGAAATTAATAATTTTAATTTATCTCTTTTCGACTTTGATTAAACACACAAAAATAATGTATTTTGATTCATTATTAACCATTTCAAATCTATTTACAATCCATAGTCAATTCATTTACAACGCATCTTTCAACTTATTTTCAACCTAACTCATCTCTAACCCAACCAAACCCAATCCAATATACTCAATTCAAATTTAACTCAACCCAACCCATCCGATTGCCATCCCTGCTTCTCAACAAAGTTGGAGCTCAAGGGTTGGGACATGAAGTTGCTCCACCCCCTCCCTCCTCCCGCCTCTCTTAAGTTTCATAAAGTCATATTTTATTCATGTTTTCTGACTGACTAAGATAATGTTTGGCTCCATTTCTGATGCTCATGAGTCATGACACTTGACTCTTATATTATAAAATATTGTCAATCCTCAATTCTAGTAATTATCTTCATTTTATTTATTTATTTGAATTTGAGTGTCCTAATAAATTATTGGAACAAAAAGGGTGTAGTCGCCCTAATCTATATAAAGTTATTTTTTTATGTATATTTTTCTTAAAAGTTAAAATTTTACTCCCTAAAAATAAAATTATCTCTTATATCCCTAAAAAATTATGCTCATCCCTCCTGGACAAAATTTCTAACTTCATCCCAACACTTCATTTCCATATAGAAGATTGCCAATCCTCAATTCTAGCAGTCATTGTCATTTGTTTATTTATTCAAAATTGAGGGCCATAATAAATTATTCAAAAAATAATTAATAATTTATCTTTGTTCCGTCATAAACATGGCTTCTCAGAGCATGTTCCTGATATTGACACAGCTAGCACCACGTGTTCCTATTACAAAGTACAATGAATTTGTATTTTACATGGTGGAAAATCTGCCATTACCATACTACTTAAAGAAGCTGGTGGGACCAACCCCAAAAGACAATAAAACACGAGCGATTAGGCAAGTTTAATAGGGAGAAAAATAAAATAAAATACTTTTAGAGAGTTTATCCCAAAAACACAAGATATTAGGCGAGTTAAAAATAAATATATATTTAACGGAGAGTTTATCCAAAGATCATATAAGAATTATTTATTAACTATTCAAATTTATTGCATATAAATAAATAAATATGTAGTGGAATTATGAATCACAATTGACAGATCAACCTCATACAAAGGAACTGAGGCAAGGGGATCAGAATCTGCGATCCCTTTCCCCCACAATTATATCAAATTAAAATATAAATATTATTATTTTTTTAAATATTTAAATTTTGCCACCTCCTTCTCAAATCATAAAAAAAAAATTTAATATTTTATAAAAAATTAACTTCATCCCTAAAAAAATATTCCTGGCTCTGTATTGTTAATATAAGGAAGAGTTCTATTTGATTAAGGAATTATACACCTTTTCCATATCAGATATCAGTGTACCAAGATAATTGGCATAGACTATAGCGCCCCAATTAGTTTCAATAGAGCTAGACAGACATTGGCGCTTAAGTAGCTTTTGTGCATGTCAATTAGCATCCATATATCTCTGAACTTTTCCTGTCTGAGAAACCAACTCTTCCTTATCAAAAAAAAAAAAAAAAAGAGGTCTTTAAACTTTGCTAGATAACACTCCAAAATTGGCCAAAACTAAGCTGCAATAGTGAGAAGGAAAACCATGATGCAGAGGAGTAGCCTATGTCTGCGAATTCTCGGTCGGGGTCCAATCCCAGGTTCTTACATTTCAAAGGTTAGTAGCCTACCTAGTATATTCGAAATTGTTTTGCTCGAATTAGGTCTGGTCACACTAAATCAGTATAAAATATATACCAACCGTCCGACAAATATATGATTAACACTGATTCTACTGAATTCATTATGGCCTTGAATGTTTCCTGTTCTTTTGTGTTTTATGACTTCAAAACGAGCTTGAAACGTCGAAAATTGGCTAGACTACGCGAATGAAGTTATGAAACGTACTGCTAAATAGATGGAAAAAGAAGGGGACTCTGCAAAGAGTCGTGCTATTTTGGCCATGAAATACTGAATCTGATGATTTTTCTTATTTTATTAGTATTATTTTCTTATTGCTTATGGCTGTTGAGTAGGGACGGAGCCATGAGGAGGTTGGAGGGGGAGTTCATATTGAATTAAAATTTATATATATTTTTTTAAAAATTTTTTGAATTTCACCCTGTTCCCCTCCAAATAATAAAAATACATTTAACATTTCGTAAGAATTCGATCTCGTCTCCCAAATAAAAATTTCTGACTCTGCCTGGGTGTCGAGGGACTTGAATTTAAGTAAAGATATGAGTTGTTTTGGTTGCATGTTTTCGCAGATTGGCTGTCGCGATCTGGCAACGCAAGCGGCTTCGTCTCTGCGAGAGGCGTGTGATATTGATGAGAGTGGTGGTGTTGTGGAGTGGGACAATCTGGGATTCGGTTTGGTGGAAACAGATTATATGTATATGATGAAGTGTGGTAGCGATGAAGAATTTAAGCAAGGGAAGCTTAGCCGTTATGGGAACATAGAGTTGAGCCCTTCTGCTGGGGTCCTCAACTATGGCCAGGTATTATGCATTGCATTTTGCTTGCAGATGGCCTTCTATTGTGCTTAATAAAATTACTTAAGACGTGTAGTTATTTGAAACACTTACCACGAATGTTTTCAGAACCGGACCGGACCGACCGGTCCGACCGGTTCAACCGGTGACCGGAGCCTAATCCGGTCCGAACAAGCATATCAAACCGCTGGCATTCGGACCGCCAAGAACCGGTGAAAACCGGACACGGTCAGTGACCCGGTTCGGCGGTTTTGCTTTTGGTTCATGTTTCTGAATGTTACAGATGGAAAACCGATCAGTTTCCAAAACATCTGCTGTTTCGCAGTTCTGATGTTCGAATGAAAGAGAGAGAAAGAAGAGAAATAGAGAGAGGAATGGCTGGTTATGACCTCTTATTGATACATCAATTAGCACCCACCATAATAATAGCTTTCGAAACAAAACGCTGCCTCTTGTTTCTCATAATCTGTAGACAACCCTTTTTTAGACGAGAAGATTTGAATCTTACTTGGATTTTCTCTTCCCAAATTCAAATCACAGAAAAAGATTTATAATTTGTACAAAACACTTAGATGCCAGAGCCTCTTTTGTTGATTTTTAGAGAAAGGTTTGGGTTGGGAGTCATGGAAGTAAATAGAGAATAAAGTGGAGGAAATAGGAAGGAAATTGAACAGACGGATTTGTTTTTCTTTTTTCTTTTTCGATTTTTCCTTTTGGTAATTGTTTTTTGATTTTATGTTTTCTTTCCGATTTTTATCTTCTCGCGGCCCAATGAAAAGGTATTGAAGAGTTGAATTTTCTATCACGTCTTTATTTGGTCTGAATCATATAAAATTTTCAAGAATCTTCTTAAAACTAATTTAATTTAAAACACCTACATTCAACTTTTGAAAATGAATAATACATGGGATCAATATTTTTTAATTGAAAATTATATTCACAAGGTTTTTGAATATAAAATTTTATTTTAAGGATTTTTTATTTTTATTTTTCTAACTCTAATATTAGTGTTGTTTATTCAAATAAAGCATATTTGAACATTATAAAATAATTTTGTGTCTTTATTAATTAATAATATGCAAACATAAAAAAAATTGAATAATGCAATATTTAGCGTTGTAAAAGTTATAGTAGATTGTTTTGAGTAATTATTAGTGAAAAACAAGCTATAAATAAGCTTAATTTGAGAAGAATGCTTAGGATTTTGGTAAAAAGCTTGTTTGATTTTTATTCTTTCATTATTTTTGGTTTTATTCTAATACTTAATGTATTTCTAAGATTTATATATAAAAGAAATTATTATTATTATTATTTATGACGTCATGTCAGTTGAATCAATGGTCGATCCGGTTGAACCGGTAACCAATAAGGCCACCGGTTCTATATTCAATCCGGTTTTCAAAACATTGCTTACCGCCACAGTCAAAAGAATGTAAAAAGCTCAAAAATACTTATTTCTAGGTAGGGATGCCAATTGGTCCGGGTTAGACCCGAACTGAGCAGGTTTTTAGAGTTCTAACCGGGTCTGGGATGAATTCCGGATTTTCATTTTAAAATCTATCCCGTTTGTATTATATATATTATTTATTATTTTATGTAAATTTATATAATATATATCTATATTTCATATATAAAATTATATGTTATATAAATAGTGACGTAAAAAAAAATGATATTTTTGAATACATAAATAATTATATAACATTAAAAATTAAGTTATGATTTTAAAATATGTGTAAATAAATATATGATAACGATTTTATGATATTGAATATTTCAAAAATTAAAATATGTTCATAGAAATTTATCAATAATTAATACTTTGGTAATAGTATTATTTTTTTCATGGTTAGAAAGTTATGATCTATGATGCACGGACACGCCTAAAAATGACTCGGTGCAGTGTCGGACACGGACACGACTCCGACACGGCCCCGACATGGCAAAAACGTGTCCGAAAGTTAAAAAAAAAAAGAAAAAAATCTGACACGGTATCGGACACGGCTGAAGGACATGTCCGACACGGCTGTGGCTTTTTTGATATATTACAAAGTTTAAATGAGGTCTTTTTTAAAATTTTAAAAAATTTAGTGAAAACAGTGAAAATAACAAATAATTTTTTTAATCTTTAAATCTTATAACCCAATTAAGAGTTATTTATTTTAATGATGAATATTATTATTTATCTTTCACATATTTTAATTTAATAAATTATAAATAGATAATATAATATAAAAAATTTTTTAATAACCGTATCAGAGCCGTATCGTGTCCTAAAATTTTGAGATTTTTCGTGTAGCCGTGTCCGTGTCCGTGCATCATAGGTTATGATAATATAAATTTTCTTAAAATTATATATTTTTAATTATTTTAAAATATAACCCAGGTCTTTAGTCAGGTCCGGGTACGAATCCAAAAAGAAATCCCAACAGGCGGGTCTCAGGTTTGATTAGACCCGCACCGTTCCCATCCCTATTTCTAGGAATTACCTTAAAGTTAGCCTCAAGGGATAATCAGCTGGCCTTGATTGTGCGATTGCATATATAATTTCGTCATTATTTGAAACACTTCCACCGTGATTTTCATTGTTTGGAACACCTCCACCATCTAAAAAAGCTCAAAAACACTTGTTGCTATGAATTATCATAAAGTTAACCTCAACAGATAATCAGATAGCCTTAATTTTGCAATCAGGTTGCACATCTTAGATGCTTTATTATTTGAAATACTTCCACCGTCAAAAGAATGTAAAAAAGCTAAAAAAAACATTTATCACTAGGGATTTTTCTAAGGTTAGGCTCAACAAATAACCAGATAATCTTAATTTCATGATTAGATTGCATATAAGGTCGCCACTAAGTTTATAGCTCAGTGGCAAGCTCTTAAATTTGGCAGCAGTGAAGCATTATGTACGAACTCTCTTTTTCTCTCCATTTGTTATTTCCATTGATATTTATAGGGTATTTTAAGTGGGTTATATCAAAAAATTTGCATATGAGGTCAACTTTTTCTTTATAAACTATGTTCAATTTTCTTTTTGTTCTTTTTTTTTTTCATAATTTTACACGTCATTTTTGAAATTCAGAATACATATTCAGCTTATATTCCATTTGTACATGTATTGTTAATTTAAATAGTCAAATATAGGTTACGTTACCAAAAACCCTAATATCAGATCCATCTTTCCACAAAATTCTATATGAAATGGAAAATTGGAAATATTGATCCAAACTCCTAACCTCCCAAGTTCTAACAGTAAATGAAATTTAATTTATAATAGAAATCAAATATTATTGGTATTTGTAATTTTCCATATGAACTGAAGTTCTATAAACATGGGTCAAACTTTATTTATTAATTTATTTATGATAATTAATCCTAAAAAATATGATTGGAGTTAAATAAAAAATAGCTGAATAAAGTGAGATAAAACGAAAATGGAAAAGAACGTCTAACCCGTATTTGGCTATTTGAATAGGGACTATTTGAAGGCACAAAAGCTTATAGAAGAGCAGATGGAGGTATTTTTCTATTCCGTCCACAAGAAAATGCAATTCGCATGCAAATTGGCGCACAAAGAATGTGTATGCCTTCTCCTTCTGTTCACCACTTCGTTGATGCCGTCAAACAAACTGCTCTTGCCAACAAACGCTGGGTAATCTCTCTCTCTCTCGTGTTCAGTTATCTTCATTGGCTTAGCAATTTTCACTTTTTTTCTTCTTTGGATTAGAGCAGATCCCTCCACCGGGAAAAGGGTCCTTATACATTAGGCCTCTGCTCATAGGAAGTGGACCGATTCTGGGTTTGGCCCCTGCTTCTGAGTACACATTCTTAGTGTTTGCTTCGCCTGTTGGAAACTATTTTAAGGTTGCTTTTTGTTTTGCAATTTTATTTAGTTGAGTGGAAATGTGTGTGTATTGTGTTTTTTTTTTTCTTGTATTGATTGGTGTTGCAGGAGGGTACGGCGCCCCTGAACTTGTATGTTGAAGATGAGTTTCATCGCGCCGCCCGGGGTGGTGCTGGAGGTGTCAAGAGCATTACTAACTATGCACCGGTAAATTTCTCGTTTCTCATGTGTTTGATGAAAGTCCTCAATGAGCATAATTAGCAGCATTGTTTTGCCAGCCTAGATGTTTTTATCCATTGGCGAAAGAAGAATATATATAGATAATGGAAGAGAGAATTTGGTGGAGACTTGTGTTTGGTTTTGTTTTGGGGGAATATGTTTGGTAGTAATGAGGGAAAATTGATAAAATATGCCTGATTTTATTTGGGTCGAGGTAATATTATGAAAGACTGAAGTACCAAAGAGTAAAGGAATGGTTTTATTGAATTGGAATTAGTCACAAGTTGGAATTAGTCACAAGTTCCAGGATACAACATAATTAGCTTAACAGTAAGCTTTGGTACTTATCAAACTGGCTTAGTATCTTGGTTGTTTCACATACACTCACAACCTCACCACACAGAGTTGAATGAATACAACATGCTAAGACACTCTCTCTATCACACTAATAAATTGGAGATGTTCTTAGCTAACGATCACCACACACTATGATCGATACACGATGATCGCTACACAATGATAATTCTTCTTGGAATTGCACCTCTCTTATATAGAACTCCCTTTCCTAATTCCGGGTAAGTTCCAACGGAACTCTTCCTTTAATAGTCAGCAGTAACGGTTACTTCCTTTGGTGTTAGGATCTCCCCACAAACGGCTCCTTGTTCAGCTTGATTTGTTCTTTAGATGGCTGAAATCCCGGGCAACGGCTTCTTCCTCGTATGCTTTGATCCTGCAATCTTGTTAGTCGATAATTGTCACACATTCAACAATGGCAACATGTTATTGTAATTACTGGTGTCACATCAAATTTTTATAATAATTTACATTACTATTATAGTGGTATGATAATGTGAAAGATATATATTTATTTAAAAATAATGATTGGAATATATATATATATATATTTAATTATCTTCTATATATATATATGAGGAAATGTTTCTTTTTCATTTTTATTTTTTGAAAAATTGAAGGAATGCTTGTTTCATTTTAGCAGTTTTGGAAAAATATCTTGGGAAAATGAAGCCAAAGAAACGCTGAAAACTTTGTCTTGTCGGGTTTTGTCATTCTCAAAAATATTAATTTGTTGCTTATGTTTGGTGTGAAGGGGCAATTGTACTCTTCATCACCTTTAAATTTATAGTTGCAGGCTAATCAATCACACACAAAAATCACAGGCTATGCATTAAACATATAATGCTCTTTTGTGCTGTGTAGGTTTTGAAAGCCATCAGTAGAGCAAGGGAAAGAGGGTTCTCTGATGTCTTATACCTCGATTCGGTGAATAAAAGAAACATCGAAGAAGTCTCTTCTTGTAACATCTTCATACTCAAGGTATTTGACTAATTACAATTTCATGTATAACTTGTTTAGCCAATGTATCAATATGAAGTCATTCTTGTACACTCTGTATGAGTGACATATATTCATACCTTAGCCATAAAAATTACATGAGAAGTTGAGAACTGCTAATGATGCATGAGCACATTTCTACAATGTTACTCAGGATGTGGTGGCCTTTTAATGTTGTTGGCTTGATTTATAAATAATATTGGTTAAAGTATCATGGCGAAGTTCAAGTGAATTTTTCCTAAACCATTACAGGACAGACATTGTAAGGGTTTCTCTAAAATTACATTCACCTTTGCTGATGTTTATTGTCATCTGATAGATAATAACCACAACCATTTATTGGTGCCCGAGACATCATTATTTCGTGGTGGTGATATATTTTCAATTCTCTAATATTTCTCCAAACTTAAAAAAAAAACCTCCTTGAAGTTTGTCTATGTTCATAAAAAATAACTCCTGAATTTATGTAATCTATACTAACTTCCCTGTAGATTGATTAACAAAAGTATTTTTTTGGTTATTATGTTATTTCATTAGGATAAAGCACTTGAAATCTAATTTTGAAATAAAAGAATTTCAAGGGACGTCAAGGCAATATTTATAAACCTTAGCAAGTTCATTATAATCAGGACAACCCTCACCAGAGGTCTTAGTAATTTCTAACAAATGCCAAAAGAATTATTTCCTAGAAAATGTTAAGAGCCATCAACCGATTTTAGTGCGACGGGTTGTGGATGTTATTTTCAAAACATAAGGGGATCTACTCATTCTTATTACCCCCAGTAGGCCACTTCAGTATCAGAAAATCATTTCATTAAATAAATCAGATAGACATGTACGTATCTAATTGATGTAACGGTATTATCTATGCAGGGCAATGTTCTTTCGACTCCAGAAATAAACGGAACTATTCTTGAAGGAGTCACACGTAAAAGCATCATGGATATGCACGTGATCTAGGCTACCAGGTAATCTTGGCTTTCTCTGCCTCTTAGTTATGAACGCTCAAGCTTAATTATATTAATTTCTCGTGATCGTCCTCGTGTCTATCTAGAGAATGACGTAAGAATTCTAAAATTGAACCAGGTTGAGGAACGTTCTATTCCAATTGAAGAATTGATCGATGCTGATGAGGTATTTTGCACTGGTACTGCAGTTGGTGTTGCTCCTGTAGGAA
Organism: Petrea volubilis; assembly: GCA_026212405.1. Lineage (NCBI taxonomy): Eukaryota > Viridiplantae > Streptophyta > Magnoliopsida > Lamiales > Verbenaceae > Petrea > Petrea volubilis. Next base: position 17,554,597 of record CM047874.1, read on the forward strand.
GTATTCTTTACAAGGGTAACAGGTGAGCAATAATAACCTTCAGATAAAGAAGCTATTATCGTAAATAATTTGATATTCTTATGCGCAATGTTGTTCAAACTTAACGCAAACACAGTAATAATGGCCATACTGATAGCAGTCCAATTGAAGCCTATATCACATCAAACTCATCACTTGAGCCAGTTAAATAGATAAGTGAATTCATCATAGTCTGGCTTTCCTCTGTTATTTTTAGAGATAACTACAGCACCCTCCCCAGTGTCCAATTACACAATTCTCACCTTTTCTTTTGAAAATTAGACAGACCTCCCTTATCTCCACCTCATAGTTACAGTTACCCCCTAGTGAACGCCTTCATTCATATTTTAATGGACTTCTCAAATTGTTCTATCATATTAGGATGAGGTTATCGAAGTTTCTCGACAAAATTTGTCAGATAAAAAGTGGGTATTTGTAATTTGAACTAAGAAATGAGTTCCTGCAGTTACTTACAAGTTCGGACAATGTAACCTTCGCCATTGCTTTTCCCTGGGAGCTAGACCTACTTTATTTTAACAACCTAGTCAAATTGTTTTCGCAATACCCTTATGGTATGAAAAATTACAAGTAAGACTCTGATGTTTGATTCCGTGTTGCAGATAGCCCCTCACTGGTAGGTAGCATTTGTAATACAAAACCAACACATTTGGGACTTATTTCTAACTTTTTATATCATAGGGGTTCTGTAAAAATGGGCCAAACCTCGGATTTTCTTGTAAATAACCCTTGTATTATTATATAACCACATTGCCCATCCTTAATCACTTCCTATCTGTTTATTCTTATTTGGACAGGACTGAATATCAGATGAAGGGTCAACTTGTGTCCAAGAAACTTCATTCAGTACTTGTTGGCATACAGAGAGGATCTATCGAAGACAATAGAGGATGGAATGTTGAAATTTGATTCAGCTCTTCATCATCATCATCCAGGGCCAACCATGGTCCAATACCTTGCCATTGTAAATTTATGTTGATTGTTGAGTGTAAATAAAAATGCTTGAACTATACACACTCTGTCATTGTAGCTATTTGTTGTATGTGCAGAACCTTTTTTAACGCGTCGTCGTATAAATTGCTAAGGAAACCTTACCCTTCTGTATGGGCCTTTAGTCGTCTTCTAGCATACTAAAACCAGGGTTTTTAACCAGTCTGGTTTGAAGTGGATATGAAAAATCCAAATTTAAATCCGAATTTGATTGCATTTTCTGATAGTCGAGTTTAATTGGAGATTGATCTACAAGGTCCAGCTTTATTAATATGAAGTCCAAATCCGATAAAAAATTAAGAACTCAATAAAAAAATTAAAAAAAATTAAAAAATTCCAACCTGGTTATTAACAAAAAATTGAAAACCAAATAAAGAGGTATCGTTAAATAAAGAGGAGAATGAATGATTATCCAAAAAAGTATGCTACTTCACGGATTATGTGTTACTAGTAATATTGGCAAATTTGATCTGTGTGTATAATAAAAAAAAATAATTTGATTTAATGACTTACTAATTTTTTTGGTAGTATTTCTACTATAAAATATTTTTAATTATTTTTAATAGATTTATAAAAATATTAATAAGTAAAAATAAAACAGTTTAAAAAAAAGAAAACTAAGAAAAAAATTACAAATATTTTTTTTTTAAAAAAAAAATGATATTAAAGATTATTGAGAGATAAAAGAGGATAGAGAGGGAGAGAGGAGAGAAAAAGGGAGAGAAAATTTAAAAAAAAAAAAAAGGTATAAGAGGAGATAATAGAGAGGAGAGAGGAGAGAGGAGAGAGAAAATAAAACAAAAAAGAAATTGCAAACCAAAAAATAAACACATTAAAAGTAGTTACCAAAAGATGATGCCCCTTTATATAATAGTGTAAATAGTATAAATATTTGTTCTTATATACACTGAAAGTGTGATAATTTATAATTTGAAGTACTATATGCATATTGAAAAATGGCCAATTTTTTGTATTTAGTTAAAAACATTTTATATCAAGCCAAAGATATTTCATAAGTTATCCAAATTGTGTAAGAATATAATTAACCATTTAATATAATGTCTTATTTAAAATTAAAATTATATATACTACTAACTGTAGCACGTTGCCCGTGAGTGCATAAATTCGTCCTTTGAACGTGATAGGTTAAGTACTTATGCGAATTTTCTTTTTAGAACAGCAAACACAATGCTATATTTATTTAATCACAAGACTCTTAATACAGGGATTTATGACAAGCCTTACAAAAGTAGTAGTTACATCCATATGCAACTGAGAAACTAAAAATCTAGGGCAACTATCATAGACAGTCTTGTGAACATAGGCATTGAAGCTCTCTGTTTAACCAAAAGATCGGCTATGGCATTAAGCTATTTGTAGCAAAAACCAAAAGTTGCTTACTTCAGATTATTGATCAGCATCCATATATCTTGGAGCAATCCGATGTGGGCTTTATTGTTGTGTAGCCGCTTGCTTAAGACCTCTAATGCCGGCCCGTGCTTTGTTTTATACAGATGATCCATCTATGTTTTAATTTATGCCATTGTGAAGGGTGAGCCTCCCTTTTGAGAGTGACTGGTTGGTAAATCTTTTGAGGCTTAGTGGATATGGTAGCCATTGATTTGATCCTATTCCATATAAGGTATGGTGAAATAACCTTGTTCTAGAAAATAGCTTCCTCACGGGATCTCCAGCTTTCGCCATAGGGTATTCAAAATAACTTATGATCTATGTCTAAGACTAGAAGGCAAAGTTATTAGAATGAAGAAATTGGTGTAGGGGGGATTAGCAATATATGGGCTAATGTGGTGGATTGGTGCGATACAGGGCATTCTAGAAAGAGGAGTTCTAGAGTTTCCGATAAACTAGAAAGTTTCCAATGGGTAGTGTGTTGTGTTGTGAGCTAGTTTCCAAAGGAACAGTTTAACATGCGAATGAAGATTTAGATTCCAAAGTTTTTTCCATGGAAAATGAGCATTTTGAGTCGAAGCATAGAGATCGAGCAACCATTCATAGGTGCTTTTGAGACAAAACTCTCCATATTGCCGACTGAAAATTGTTTGCTCCATTCCCGTAAAGGAATTTAATGTACCAAATGGATATATGAGCTTCAGTTTTAGTGATTATATCATAGAAAGTCGTTTTGGTAATCCTTCTACATAAAAAGGGAAGGCCTAGGTATTTATCACTTTCTGAACGATACGATAAATTAAGGGAAGAAATAATAGATCAGGCACCACTCGATAGGGTATTTTTGGAGAAATAAACTTTAGACTTAGTCTAACAGATACCAAGCCTTGTTTGGGTAGCAAAATTTGTGAGGGTTTGGCAAAAAAAAAAAAAATGAAATAGACGTGCAATTTGTCTTGGAAAAAATAAGACAACCATCAGCAAAACATAAGATGGGGATCACAAGGCCTTGATTGCTAACTCCAAAAGAGTTATGAGTAACACCTTTCTAGAAGGGACGGACCAGAAGATCCAAACATAAGATGAATAAGTAAGGAGATAACAGGTCTTCTTGTCTCAATCCTCTAGCTGGATTCCAAGATTGTGATATATGACCATTAATATTTAAGGAGAATGAGACGGTTGTGACACACATAAGAATCCAATCTATAAATTTAGGGGGAAATTGTATTTAAGCCAACAATATTCAAGATAGCTCCATTCTAGCTTATCGTAAGCTTTCTCCAAGTCAATCTTAAGAGCCATTAAAGACTGTTTCGTATTCTTAATACACATAGTATGAAGCATCTTGCTGGCAATGAGCACGTTATCCTCAATAAGACATTTTGGTACAAAAGCATTTTGAAATGGAGAAATAAGTCACATTACATAGTTACTATTGTGGGAGGTGGCGAGTTTGTCAAAAATCTTCATGAAGGAAACCTTTGCCGAGAAAAACAAGAATCTTGGCTCCCCCTCACTAGGCCTAGACCTTACGGAGTCATAGGACCGAAAGAACTTGAGGATATTTGCTAGGCTTGCCTCATAGTCCAAAAACTTCATCACCATAATGAAATCAATCATAAGTCTTATGGAATTGGGGACAATCTGGCTTGGGCACACCCAGAGGAAGTTGAGGAGTCTAGAGACTCTGTCAAATAAAGAAATCCTAAGGCTAGCCTCGTATTGACAAAGGTTGATGGCCGTGAACCCAACTTATAGCTCCACCATGTTTTAGCTAGGGCTGGAAAGGAACGAAGGGAGGGTCACCCCAAACTGCCTCTGGACCCTACTCATCTCCACTGCTGTCAAATTGCTTCTAATGTTGCAAGGAAATGTGGAGGTTTGGTGGCAACTCAAGCTAGTGCCATGTGTTTTAGAATGCCCCCACCTTGACTGTCGTCGGAATTTGCAGGTGATGCCATTGAGATCGATATAGCCAGTGCACCAGTTGGTCAAGTAACAAAATGATAAGAAAAGTATCGTTCCCATAAGGACTAATAAAAATTAAACAACTAACTTTATCAAATACTTATGCTATTTGAGAAATTGATTCAAAATGTTGGTTTTGTTTTTGGCTAAATAACATAAAAAATAGTTTCAAAGGCAACTTGAAATAATAAAAATTGTGAAAAAAAACTTCTAAGTATGAAAGAGCACTAGGGATCAATTTCACCCTCACCTATATTATTTTAAGGAATTGAAAAATAAAATTTTGAATAAAAATTTATTTATAAAGTGGCAAAATTCCCTTTTATTCAATTGACCCTTTACGGGAATCCTTGACTACTCTAAAACTCCATAAGTTCAATTATCCCTTTCGGTTCACCAATCTTGCTTAGTTTATTTTAAAATGCATTGAGCACTTTGTGTTCGATATAGATGGGTTGACTATTTAGGAAACAATCTACATGGACCATACTAATTTTTCAATTTTTAATATGTTTTGGAAACTTCTAGTTGGAAAAATGATAAATTTCCAAGGTCCTTATTCGCATAGTCTCAGCCATAAATGTTTCCAACTATTATCAATTTATATTTAAAAATATTTACTAAATCACAGCTTCTCTCTTTGACACCTCGCCACAATTAACAAACACTTTTAAATATAAAATTATTAAAAACTGTACGACATAATTTTATAAATAAAATAACAACTTATATATTTCAAACCTTAAAACACATATAGGATTCAGTTACATTGGTCCGCAACAACAACAAAACTACTCCATAACTAAATAATAGAATACAAAGTCGAAAGAAGAAAACACTTCTTTGATATTGAAACTCAAACCTCGGACTAATTACTAGCCTAAACTCATTTTTTTTTCTTATTTTCTAACTATCAAACTAATAAAAAGAAAATAAAGAAAACTCAAAATGAAGTGAAGAGCTAAACTGTATTTCTTTCCTCTCTTCTTAGGTGATTCCCGTGTTGTTGGGTTGATCAATCTATTTATAGGAAAGAAAAGATTGAGAATTCAGCAAGTTGATGAAGTCAAGAAAATCACGTTGACAGAAGTGCAAGATATGTTTGTCGAAATCTAAAATTTGATTTCCAAATCTTGAATAACTGCTCGCGTGTTTTTTCTTTCTGTCTTTCTTCCACCTTTGTTTTTGTCTTTGAAACGGCAATTTAATTTCATCAAATTATTGTCAATGTTTCTATTATCTCCTATCCATTTCTTTCTTTTGTTTTAAAAAAATGCCAAAAAATGGCATTTATCATTATTGAATGTGGGTGGTGGCCAAATTGACCATTACCCAACTTTTTTTTTTAATTCATATTGTTGAATCACCAAATTGACTTTAATGTCAATGCATGTGCCTGGCTGAGTATTCACCAAAATTGGCATTCAATTTTTTATTATATAAATGTTTTATATATGAAATGAAATTAATGTAACCTCCCATGCCATTAATTAAACGCCATATCACTCTTGTCAATCTCCATTTTGAAATTTTTATCTTTATTTTTTAATGTCAATTCACAAATTTTTTTTCATGAAACACTTGAACTCTTCTTTCATGTAATAGCTAGATATGCATTCTCACAACGTCTTCGTCTAAGTTTTATTCCAAGTTCAACCTCTTTTTTTGTAAATTGATCTTTGTGTTAGAATTCCTGCAAAAATTACAAATATATTTTTATAATTAAATAATTTTTTAAGTTGAGTGCATATATTGATATATGTAAAATTATACGAGATTTTAGCTTATTAGCAGGCTCTTTACTCTTTTCCTCTTGTTCTTCTTCCTTTGGGAGGACTCCGGAGTGTCCTATGGAGCTAATGTAGGTGGGTCCTCCCTCACTAGATTCGGTGGACTAGGGTTTGAAGAGGCATTTGTGCTAAAGTCGGATGCCAAGGTTGTAGTTGGAGGTCTAAGTGCCATCGCGCTGGCCAAAGGGTTGGGGAGGCGAACCTCCTTCTCGACGGTAATTTCTTCAGGGGTAGGGTCATTGAAGTTGAAGAGGACGTAGAAAGACAAAGATGAAGATAAAACACCGACACCCAGATAGACACGTCATCAGTTGTTGAGTAATTGGATGACACGTCACTGAGAGGATCATACTTGATAAAAGCCCTCGACATGGTCAAGACCCCTTCAAAGAGCTTACCCTTGAAGCAGCTAGGTGTCACCCTGGAATAGCCCTGAAGTGTTCCTCCATACCAATTCCAAGGCCATAGCTTTGATGATAGCCAGTCTAAGAAAATCCCTCGATGAGGTGCCCATCGGATCCCTCGAGATGGTCAAACTAAGGGACCAGTTATAAGTGGTGAAAACATTCAAGACCTCATAACTTTGAGGGTCGCTGCAAAACTAAGCCTAGTTTGAGGGCAAAAAACAAAATGTCCCTTAGGCGTTTAATCTAGAAAGGTCCACTAACCCTTGAGGAGACTCTACTAACCTTGACAAGCAGGTACGTCTACAACCATCAACTGTTGTCTGACACGCTAGATAGGTCGAATGAGTCCCAGGTGCCACTAATGCTTACTCCTAAAGAATATCTTTAGCATTCAATGCATGATATACGCAGTAAATGCAAAGTTTAAGTCCCATTAAATGTAAAGTTTGGCTAAGTCACCTAAGCAATGGTTTCATGAGACAAAAGGCATACCTGATACGACTAGAAATACTTCATTTGTCAATCAATGGGACTCCTATTAATCATGTCAAATCATAGCCATTAAATATAAAAAAATCTCTCCCCCTTCAGTTGGTAGGTTACACAACTTTAGCCTTCCCTTGCGTTACTATTCACCTATTTCATTCTCACTACAAAAGCCAAACTACTGTCTTGAGCATTGGAGGACCTACGCCGAGGCAAAATCAGCTCGTCTCACATATGTCTATTCCCTTGTATGGGTGGACCACCAGCAACAATATCAAAGCTATGAGCTTTTGATCCCAGTCAACCAAATAAGAACTGCATCAATAACAAATTCGATTCATTGAGTTGGAGATTATAGTCAATTTGATCAATTGAGTTAGGACTGTGACCAATTTGATCAATTGAGTTGGGGATTATGATTAATTTGGCTAATTAAGTTGGGGATAATGGTCAATTTAATCAATTGAGTTAGGGATTGTGATCAATGTAATCAATTGAGTTGGGTATTATAATTAATTTGATTAATTAAGCTAGGATTATGTTCAATTTGATCAATTGAGTTGGTGGTTATGATTAATTTAATCTATTAAGTGGCGAATTATAGTTAATTTAATCAATTTAGTTAGGAATCATGATCAACTTCATAATTGAGTTAGGGGTTGTGCACAATTTCATAAATTGAGTTAGGTGTTGTGCCTAATTTCATCAATCGTGTTGGAGATTATAGCCAATTTGATCAATTAAGTTGGGGATTATAGTCAATTTGATCAATTGTGATGGTGTCGATCTCTGGTACTTGTTTTGTAGACTCAAAGTCGAGCCGAACTAACTAGAATGCTGAATCTGTTCTTCAACCTGCAAGAAAGCAACCCACATGAGCCTAACCAAAAATCTCTCTTGCGAAGACCCTTCGACAGTTAAGATAGTGAGTAGATTGAGCAGAGGATCAGAAGGTAAGGTAATGTACTATAGAAAATGTAAGTACAAATATAGAGTGTGAGTGCTCTAAGGAACAGTGGAGACCTTCTATTTATAATATCTGGTTGGAACATATAGAGCTAGGGCTGAGGTGGCTGCTTTCTGGTGCTTCGTACAAGGAATATTCCTCTAACACATAGTAGTGACGCCTTTGAGTGTGACACTATGTCAGAGATCGTTGTTGTGGGGAACCACTCCGAGGAGAGTTGTGGTTCCACATTGAGGACGTCCTTTGATAAGGAAATCACAAACTTGCTTTATGCTGCTCGGGAGGGGGTGTCTTGTTCGATTTTGAGTATCGCACTCCAACGAGTAGGGATTGTTTGGCACCATGCAAACACCACGTGTTCCTCTAGAACCAAGCCATGTCACGAGGTTGATTGCGACGTGGGCAATACGTATTTCCTCACATCAAATTGAGTTGGAGATTATGCCTAATTTCATCAAAGTGTTGGGGATTATAGCAAATTTAATCATTTGAGTTGGGGATTATGACCAATTTGATCAATTGAGTTGGTAATTATGCCTAATTTGTTCAGTTGAGTTGGTAATCATAACTAATTTCATAAATTGGCTAAGAATTATAGCTAATTTGTTCAATTAGTTGAGGATTATGATCAATTAAGTTTGTAATTATTTTTAATTTGATCAATTGAGTTTGAAAATATGACCAATTGAATGTATTAAGTTGAGAATTCCAATCAATTTGATCAATTGATTATGCCCAAGTTTCATGAATTGAGTTGTTGATTATTGTCAATTCTGCAAAACTTGATACGTGTACTGCAACTTTGGGATTGCATACTTCATATACCCATTCTAATTGTGCAAATATTTGACTTTCTTCTGCAAGTTTCTAAGTGTATTGTTGTGTGTTCGTTTGTATATTGCAAACTTTATATGTGCACTTCATCTTTGGGGATATGTATATGCCATAATTTCAACCCAATTCTGCAAACATCAATCCTATACTACAATTTAACACAATATCTTGAATACATTCATACTAATTCTGCTTGGCAAATTGACCTTTTACATAAGGTTTTGATGGACACACTCTACAATTTTAACCTAATTCTGCTCGCATAGACTTGTATACTGCAATTTCAACATAATGTACTGCATATATTCATATTAATTCTACTTGGCCAATTGACTTTTTGCTTCAAAGTTTTATGGACATACTCCGTAATTTCAACCTAATTCTACAAATATCGATCATTGTATTGTAATATTAACATAATATATGGCATACATCCATATTAATTGTGTTCGGCCAATTGACTTTTTACATCAAATTTTTATGGACAGACCCCACAATTTCAACCAAATTTTGCAAACATCAATCTGTATATTGCAATTTCAATGTAATAAACTCCAATATTGAAATTAATTCGCTTTAAATCATTTTTAATTTTCTGTTGTAGAACAAATTAAACTCATTCACCTTTGTACTTCATAATTCCACAAAGTTCATTATTATGCAACTGTAATATTCCATATTACTAAAAAAACTACTTTGAATAGATATTTTTATACCCAAAATCTGCTACACGATTGAACTCAATCCATCGGTCCCTTCAATTTCTTAATGCCGAGGGTCAAAATAAAAGAATCGAAGATTTCATAGAAAAAGATGTTTTCTGAACAAAATAGTGTTCATACAAAGAGAGATAAAGTAATTGGGAAAAATAAAATATGACTTCCATGCAATAGAAGCTTGTGAAAACTTTTATTGAACAAGCTCATTTTTTTGCCCTTAATTTTTCCAACCCAACTTCTCAAATCACCATAACCACCATCTCCCATTTTTGAAAACTTCCTCAGAATTTAATTTAAGAAAATTGATTCAAATACTAACTCACAATTATAGTTTTTCTACATCAATTCAATCACTTCCACCACTCAAGCTCAAAAAATTGAACCTACCATTAGATTCCTCATGAAAAATCAGTCAAGAACTAACCAAGTTTTGCTGGAAAGTGTCATCTGAATGACGAACTTGTCACCTCCGACATCATTCATGCTACCCACCACCAGAGCTACACCACTAGTCATGAAAATCAGGCCTTTATGCATGCCAATCGATGCGTGTCATCAAAAGAATTAATTTGGTATTTTACTTGTATAATTTGATGAAGTTTTGAGAGAATAAAGTGAGTTTTGCATGGTGGTGTAAATGGTGGGTGCAAATAGAACTTTTTGCAATTACAAAGGGAGAGAAATTTGGAAGAAGATGATTGAGAATAAAAAAATGATTTTTTTAATTAAGAAAGTGGGGGTATTTCACTCAAATTAGGGGAATGGGGCGCGATCTCTAGAAAAAATATAAAACTAGGTACCTCATAAACTCAAACTCCATTGGGGAGTGATCTCTAAAATGCAAATATGAAAAGGGATACGATAATAAGTCTCCCCACTTTTGATGGGGTGTCACAATAGATGTGTAATTGAAACACTCTTTAAAAGTGTTTCATTAATATGTCAAAGTATGTCATTTTTTTAGTAGTGATAATTGAAAAGGTTATATAAATATTAATATTGAAATTTTATTTGCGATTCATAAATATAAAATAACTAGATCAAATAAAACCACCCGTAAAATATTGAAACTGCGACGACCCGGTATTCCTTATTATTTAAATAATTGATATGAAATCTTTTGCTTCTTGGAAATGTTATTCTTACTTGTTATTTTTAGTTTGATTTTGAGACTAATGTACAATTTGAACGGTAAAGTACTAATTTTCGAATTTTGATTACCATTCTTGAAAAATTCATCTATTAAATACTCATTAATTTTTAAAAATAATATAAATAAGTATTCTAGACTTTTATGCATGGAGAAGATGCAATTTTGAATAAATAACATGATTTTTCAAATTTTAGACGACTTTGACATTCGAACACAATTTTCGAACTTTCTATGTCCTAGATTGCAATTTTTGAAAATATAACTAAAACATTTTTAATTTCTGGAAAATATACATATAATTTCATATTTATAAGGATTAAAATTCATAATTTTGGAAATTTTCTAAATTAATTATGAATTTTCAGATTTTATGCCCTAAAACCCCTAAAAAATGCGTAAATTGTATTTTCAACCCCTAGATATTATTTCTTTCCCTAATTATATATATAATACAAGAAAATAACCTACATTTTCAGATTTAAAAGAGGGGTGGATGAATTTTGGGGGAGAAAATAGAAAATATTAAATACTAGGCTTGTATTGAGTCTTATCCACCAAGCTTGCCAAATACAATGTATAAATATCTAGAGGAATGAATACATGTTTGGCCATGGTTAAAGTAGAGTTCTACTTAAGCTTATTAGACTATATATTTGGCCAATTAGGGCATTAATTGGAAAATGACTTCATACTAATCTTCTATGTCTATTACTTAGGAAAAAACACAAAAATCACCACACCCCCCCTCCCCCCAAAAAATCCGGCCATACACCCCCCCATTTCTTCTTGTTTCTTTTACTTTTCTCTACACTCTTTCACCTCTTCAAACCATCTCCCAACCCCACACACATTCCCTTCTTCAAACCCCTACAAGGCAAGAAAGACTATCAAGGTAGAAATTTGCCTATAGCATGAGCTAGGGTTAGGTTTTTCTTAATCTATTAGCATATTATCTTCCCTATAAGACCTAGGAGGTTACCACAAGTTGGTTTCCATCTTGGGTTTAAGGGATTTCAAGATGTGTTGGTTATATATGTGAATATGATGATTATGATGTTGCTTTGAGCATGTTTGGTTAAATTCTTGAATAAGCATGTGAAATTGTTGTAATTATGCTATGTTATTATGTTTTATACCTTGTTATAGTCTTATTTGTGTTATTTATGTGTTATAAGCTAAAAAATATTTTAAGGTTCCAAGGCTGAAATTTCGAGTTGCACACATGCTGGAAATCACTGTTCATACAGAAAACTTTGTTTCCAAAGGGGAAAAGTTCGATTTTTGCACTGCTGGAAAACCCAAAAATTTCAAACCAAAAATCTGGTTTAAATACTTTAAATTCAATGTAGAATAAGCTGTAGAAACAGGTTTTTAAAAGCTGGAGGTTTGGATTGCGAAAGCCGGAAATTTCAGAAGTTGCGCGCTAATGAAATTATTTCGCGTCGCAGTCTGAAAGTTTCAGGTTTCGTGAACTGAGAATCCGGATATTTATACTCTAAAAGTCTATTTCACAACCTTGGGAATATATGTGTGGATTTTCAGTTGGTTTTAAGTTGGAATTTCGGTAGTTGAAAGCTAAAAATTTCAGTTCGACGTTGTAAATGTCGATTTCGCAAAAACTGAAAATTTGGGTACTTTGTGCTGAATTTGAGCTGAATCAGTGTGTATTGTGATGAAATTGCAATTTTAATGTGTTGGAATTATGTGTGTAAGGGCCCTATATGTGTTCGGTATGGATGGGGCTAGAGTTCGGCCGGGCGGCAATGGGCTTGCCGGCCTTAAACCAGTTCTCGCCATCCATGCCTATTCCCATCTTGTATGGACGGAGTGTTCAATGTATTGGTTGTGGGTCGTAGGTTTTCGGCATATACTCGAGATATGACCCCCGGTGTGTTTAGGTTGGGTGGGAGTTTCGATTGGAAATTGGTTTACGGCACGGCGAGATAAGGTAGCCGCCCTTCAAGGTGGAAAAACGGTAACAATACGATTGGATTGTGATGCTCTATTAGAGCTGAAATTTATGTGCTTTGATCAAGAAGTGAAATTTATATGGTTTTATGTGTGGTTATGTGCTTTTATGACAATATGCAATTTCACACGAACACCTCATGTCTATGCGAATTTCTACTCAACATGTGTATATGTTGACGTTGCTTTCTACTATGTTTTAGCCGGAATTGAGACACAGGAAGATAGGAACAAGGAAGATTTTGGAGGGCGCTTCGAGGCTTTTAGTTAGTTATGCATGCATTGTGCTAGAAACTTGGGAGTTAAGTTTTTGTGTATGTTGTGTATATCTAATAAACGACGTTTGTAAACTGGCCTATTGGAATATTAGTATGCGTGTTTGGTTTCATTACGTTATAAAATAGCTATATATAACCATCTCACAAAAACATACTATTAGTATGCGTGTTTGGTTTCATTACGTTTTATATATTAGCTAGAGGTTTCGGTGTGTTACAGAAACTAACTATACAATGACATAAATTTAGTTTTCACTTCATTTATTATGTGTAACATTTCGTTTTATTTAACAAATTGATTTTATTTGTAACTATGATCATATGTGCTCACTAAATAACTATTCTTTACCTAATTATATTGATCTTTTTTTGTTTTTGAGCAAAGGCATCCCTTTATTCATTCACCAAATCCGAGTACAAAAATTCATTGCACATGATGAGATATCGAACAAATGGCATTCTCGCTGCACATGAGCCACCCTATTACATGAGTGGCACACATAATTGGCCTTAGCCTCTATGAAATGGCTTAGAAAAGTACGGATATCACAAATAATCATACCAATTGATGAAGCATCCTTGCCTCTAGCTTGGCATTTGTGGATCACCATTAATCAGACACTTTTCAATATAATTCAGGACCACCTATAGCGCATTGCTAAAGAAACAACCTCAAAAGTCGTTAGTGCCACCCCTATCTCCATGTCTAGTGATCCCCTTCGCATGGTCTATGTACGATGCCAAGCAAGTCCCTACGTGATCACATGCCACCACCCCTACTCCTATCTCATTAATTGCCCAGAAAGTGGAGCTATCAAAGTTCAGTATCACAACCCCTCACGGAGGCGAACACCACCTTGACGGAGTCTACGGTTGCTCTCTTGGCCATAATGTGGCTGATGCTGCTTCACAAAAGCTGTCTAAAAGATTCAGACCAAAGGCAAATAAATTAATCGACTCAAGAAATTCACCCTCAACCTACTTTCTATTTTGATTCCCCTAAATACTCCAATTCAAGTCCAAGAGCCAGCAAAACTCCATTTTATCAAGCTGTCTGTGGATTGCCCTAAACCATTCTTGAATACTGTCATAGTCTCCCAAAAAACTTTGGTACAAGATGCCCTAAGTTTATCTCAAGAACGGGCACTGAAGAAGAGCATATTTCTCATCTTCATCACCCTCTTCATAGTGCGGACAATGTGCTCTTTCGCGGAAGCCTCTACGTTGTAAGTTGCAAGTGGTGGGCAAGGATTCTTTGTATGCTCGCCGTGCAAACATTCTCACCTTTGGTAGAACTTGAGTTCACCAAATAACAACCCATATGGGAGGCACCGAGCTACTAGACGATATGAGATCAACTATTGTTCTCATCAAATGGTAGGCCGAACGCACCCTAAACTGCCTATCTTTAGGATAATGCCACACCCAAACATCCTGATGTTGTCCTCGGGGTAGAGGAATCTTGATAATCTCATTCACATCGACATCTTATAGAATTGATTGCAACCACTCTACATCCCATTGACGAGCTTGAAGGTTGATCCGTTTATAACCAAATTAATCCACTTGTTTGTGTGCTCTAGAGTAATTGGCCGAATGGAGTGAGATCCAATGATCTCTCTATATATTTATACCACTTCCCCGAGCCATGGCAAATTTGAGTTGGAAGATGATATTTAATTTTAAGTCGAGGTGGGAGATTTGCATTAATTAAAGGAGATTGCATTAATTAAGGCATGACCCTAGTTTTCCATTTCTACCCTCACTACCTACACTATAAATAAGACCACACACACACTTCCCCCACCCCCTTAGAACCGGCCATTGCACACACACACACACTACACTCTTTAGTTCTTTCACAAACATCACTCCTTCTCTCTTCCCTACACCACTTTTCAAGAACAAACTAGGGTACAAACCTACTTTGATTATATAAGAATTTTCTTTCCTTCTTTCTTAAGTAGGATATTCCTACTAGGCAAGCTTCTATACTCTTGTGCCCAAAGCTATGTAAAATAAACAAGCTTGGATGGCCTTAAGTGATAACTTTTCCCAAACATGCCTCAAATTGTGGGCTTAGAGCAAATTTTCAATTTTATATGCTTTATCCTCAAAGTTTTTGGTTACATCCTTTCTATCATACTCTTGGCATAAAAATTGCTTTATTCATGTTGAAATGGTGGTTTGTTATTACGCTCATTAGTTGTGATTAGACAACATCTTAGGATCTTGTCTTGATATTTGCTCTTTAGTAGGTCGTTTGCGTTCATGATATGCCTAGGAAAGTTTATTAGATGTTATACGGCTAAATCCTCATAATTCCATAGGTGGTAAATATTATGTTTCCATGGAACTTGATAGCTAGAAAATCTATGCAAACATGTTGCAAAATTATTGGGAAAAGAAAGCTCCATAAAAGTATCTCTTATTTCGATAAGTAAGTTTTACCATAGATTTATTATTATTTTAGTAGTTTAAGCTTAACGTAAAAGAATAAGATTTTCTATAAATATTATACATGGTTATGTACTTAGTTTATATACGAAAATATATTAGATCACAAACCTTACTAACGTTATGTATGTGAAGTAGTCTTATGTGATCATAACCTTAAAGGTGATTTTATTAAGTGGTGACTAGCTTGTAATCTATATTTAGAAAATGGCATTAGTTAAATGGAAGTATGCTTATTTTAAGTATGTTAAACTATTTTC
This sequence comes from Petrea volubilis, assembly GCA_026212405.1. NCBI lineage: Eukaryota > Viridiplantae > Streptophyta > Magnoliopsida > Lamiales > Verbenaceae > Petrea > Petrea volubilis. The sequence goes on from CM047874.1 coordinate 17,570,323, forward strand.
CTTGCAAAAATGGTAATTTTGTTAAGAAAACATATTGATCTTGAAAAGTGTCTAAAAGTAAGTTGTAGCGCCTTGGTACTTCCTAGTATTTTAAAATCAATTTTATATGATTTCATGTTTCATGTGATCATTATATTATGTGAAATCTTTCTTGTAATAAGCACTTTGTGATACATGCATATGTTTGCATACTTATAACAATTGAAATTATTTTCTTTCCTATTCATTTATTGATCATAAAATACAAAAATTTCAAAAATATATATACATATATATATACAAATTTTGAATTATATATATATATATATATATAATATGATTGGATATTTTTATATAAAAATCAAGTTATGAAAATGTCATCCTTATCCAAAATCTCATCCTTATCCAAAATCTTATCCCTATCCAAAATGTCATTTTCATCATTAATAATTAAATAATGCTATGTCTTGCCCTAAACTCTATATAAAGGGTTCAATGTCTTCATTTTCCACACACTCAACATAAAATCCCGCCTATAAGATCCACACCCACAAAATCTTGCACTTTCAATATATATATCACACAATATCATTAGTATACCTTTCTATGTACATATATATATATAGTTACCCCTCTTCTAAACATATATATACATATGAACCTTTCTATATATCTATATATACACTCTACACTTTATACTTATAAAGAAGAAGGTACCCCTTTGAAAGGTAGGAGTATTATTTAACTTTATGAGTAAGATAGGAATTTAAGTATCTTGTAAGTCTTAGATATTTAATGCTTTCATTTTCATTATAGTATTATGTGAAATTATGTGTCTACGTGCACCTATTAAAACATACACGCACCTTATGGGGTTGAATGATATTTCTACTCAACCGTCGCGTTGACTCCTCTTTTCCAATACTTTTTAGACAGAAATGAGATAGCGGATCAGAGTGGCGCAGCGGAAGCGTTTCGAAGTCATTTAAGCAATAAAGTTATTTTGTATTCCTTTTGAAAATTGTAACTTTTGTATTTTGTACAAAATTTATGTGAAAATTATTATTTATACAACTATGAAAATATTACCGTTGCGCTTTTCAGTCCAACATATTTTAATAAAATAAAAGGGTATTTTTCCGGGTTGTGACATAAGTAGTAACATGTTAGTAGTAGTTACATAAGTATACTCATTTCAAAGTCACAACGAGGAAAGTTTTTTTGTTTAAACAAACTTCCCATTAATTTGTTTGGTGCCATCATTATATGCCAGGCTTGTTTGGCTAAGAGCACTAAGTTAAAATCCCTTAAGCTCCACAGCCTTAAGGCCCCCCCTTGCTCTTACATAATTCTTGTCATGCAACACATCGAATTCCCTTGTCTTGACCATGATTCCACAAGAAATTTCCCACCATCATCTCTAATTCCTTAAGCAACATTTTTGGAAGCCAAAAACATCCCATATAGTACGTAAGGATAGCTTGCAAAACTGCCTTTATTAGGATCTCTCGCCCAGCTGCATAAAGTTTCTTATCCGACCACCCCTTGATCCTCTTCCAAACTCGATCTTGGACTGATGCAAAAATTGCCTTCTTAGTTCGGCCAATTACCAAAGGTAGCCTGAGGTATAGATCAAGTTTAGGAACTAGGCAAACCCCCAACAAGTCCGCCATTCGTTGATTGGTTGCCATCTCCACGTTAGAATAAAATATGATTGAGGATTTATTATGATATATCTCCTGATCAAAAATGTAAGCATACCATTGTATCACTGATTTTATGCTCTGAATAGCCCACCCTGATGCCATACAACATATGAATGTATCATCGTCAAATAGCAAGGGTGAAACTCATGCCTCCCCTACTCATCACAATGCCCCTTATGTTGTTTACTCGCTACCCCTCCTACAATAGGCAAGTCAAGACCTCTATGCAAAATAGAAATAGATAAGGGGAGAGGGGATCACCTTGCCAAATCTCCCTCTCTGGTATGAGATAGCTAAATTTATATCCATTAATCAAAAAGGAGAATGAAGCCGAAGTGACATAGTCCATTATGAGGCTTACAAACCAATCCGAAAATCCAAGTTTTAGCAAGTCTGTTTGCATAAAAATCCATTCCACCTTGTCATTTTTTTTCCTTAAGGATAACTGGCAAGAGTAGTAGGGTTTTTTGCGGGGTCCCCCTTATCATTAACTCAAAACACAAAAATCAAGTTTTACAACGTCCACTTGATACAAAAATAGTAAAGGCCAAACTAAATCTAGCCTACACAAGCTAATATAAACTAATACAAGGACTTCTTTTTGACTCTCAAATATGGAATTCCTTCCTTGTCAGTCCGCCAGATGCCTCGGAGGTCTCCCGGTAATGTATCTATGACGACCCCGAAATCCCTTTATAATTATTAGTTTTATTTTTATTATTATGATTATTATTATTATTATTATTATTATTAGTGGTTACATACATGCGTACATTATTAATTACAAACGTATAAGGTACTTTACAAACATAAGGGTACATCCAATAAAGGAGAGTATCAAACTTGCTAGTTCTACTATCTCCACATAGCAAAAAGCAACAAAAAACCACAAAATACAGGCACGCAGCGGAAATCCTACTTCTTTCTTCCTAGTAAAACTCTTCAAAAGGTTCCTCCTCTTCATCATCATAAAGGCTAGTTTCGGAAGCATCTAAAGCATTATGTAACACAAAATCAACATACATTGAGTAGAAACATTTCTTTATACACATAAGGTGCTCGGGTGTCAAGTGCACATTAGTTACACATAGCACACACATAGTTTCACACTTTCTACCTTTTGTCACCTGACAGTGACCCTTATAACTACCCGGGCCGAAATAACAACTAGCACATTTCTCCCGCCAGCCTTATCCTCCAATGGTCGTATCCCGGGCATACGTCTAGTATTGTCCTACGACCCTCTCTCTTGAGTAGATCCCTCTGTCTACTCAAGGGGGGATTAGGATATGGAAGGGTTGTGAACTCGTTCGGCTACTCAATAGTATGTCCCGGCGGAATACCCCCATACTATTCCAGCACATATGGGCCCATTCACGCAATTACAAATTATTCACATAAGCACATAATCTTGGGAAGTTTATATTATAGTTTAGTAAAGTAAGCTCCACCCTTATAAATGAAAGCTTTTATGTTTGCTTATTAAGCATACTTACTTAAAAATGTTAAATATGTATAGATATAATAGCAAAAGTATACTTAGAAGATGTTGCTCATTATAAATATATGGATAAAATATAATGAATATAAAGATATAGATTAAGATATAACTAGTATAAATATATAGATAGACAAAATATAAGATATATAAATATATGAATACTACATATATACCTATATAAAATATAGATAAGTATATATATAGATATGATAAGAATTATCTATATATACATATAAAACTAATAAAATGAATATAAGTATATATATACATATACGTAACATATATATATATATATATATATATATATATGAAAGTAGTCTAGAATAGCATATATCTATACGTACATATAAATATATATATATAATTAACATATAATGAAATTAGTTAAATGAATATATAATAACACTTTAAATATTTATATATATATACGTACATAGATATATATTTCTATAATCGTTTAATCACTTACTAAAACCTTGAAGAGGTATATATATATATATATATGTATATATATGTAAAGGCCTAAAGCAGGCATAAATCTATTGGATAAAGTATAATAAAAGTTCTATTTATCAAATAATAGATATGTGGAGCTTTCTTTACTAAGACTTTCAAGAACAATATAGGATATTCCCATAATAGCTCAAATAAAGTATCAGGGTCTCATACTACTTCATATAAAGTATGGAACTCACTTATTAGTTCAAATAAAGCATAAGAATTCCATATTATTGCAAAAAGGGCACAATAATCACATAATATTTCCAATAAAGCATAGTAAGTACATAGTACCCCAAATAAGCATATTAATTACATAATATCTTCAAGATCATGCTCACAAGTCTCTCCATCCTTCAACTTCCTCCCAACAAGAATTATAATATGAAAAATTAACCATAAAGCTTTAAAGTAACATGAAGATGGCAAAAGAACAAAAACCCTCAACTTGGAGGCATGTTTGGCAAATGCTCTCACTCTAGGCCATTCAAGCTTGTTCTTTTACATTGCTTGGGCACAAGAGTATGGAAGCTTGCCCAATCTTCTCAAGAAGAAGAAGAAAAAAAAAACCCTCTACTTAAGATATCAAGAAGTGTTCCTAGCTTAGTTTCTTCAAAGAAGTGTAGTAGTTTGGAGAGAGTGTAGCGTTTGGAGGAAAAATGAAAGAGAGTGTAAGAGAAGAGAGAGTGGACGGTTTGGTGCTGGAAAATGGCTGAAAAATGAGGATTGTGAGTGTGTAAGGTCTTGTGTATTGATCTTCCAAGTATTAGAGGCAAAGATCTACATATTATATTCATCTAAATACCTCTTGCACACATTTATACATGGTTGTCTATACATACACCTCACTTTACTAACCACCATGCATATGTATGTGGGTATGTGTGTGTATATGTAGCTATGTATGTCACCACTAATATATATTTATATATCTATATGAGGCTAGGTTTCAAGAGTGTATTAGTAGAGATATTTTGATAAAATATAGAATAAAATCAACTAAAATAAAAAAAACCTATAAAATCTAAAAACTCTTATTTATTAAGTATTTTTATTTTTTATTTCTCAGAAAAACCGAAAGTTGGGGGGTTGGAGAAGTGAAAAGACCAAAATACCCCTTGTTTTGCACTTTTTTCGAAAATCACCCAAAAATAGAAATAAAATTCTAAAAATTCGAAAATTAATTTTTATAAGTCAAATAAAATCTAAAATATTTATTTATATTATTATTTTCATTTTTTGATAATAATTAAGCATTTTAAAAATTAGATTTCAAATTAATAACATAAGACAATGTTTTTCAAAAATTACTAAAAATTCTTGGAAAAGTAGGTAAAGGTTGAAAATATTCTATTAAATAAATTTTGGGAATTTATAAAGATTAAATGTATAAAATTTAAGAATATTTGGAATTTATAATAATTATAAAAAAATTATGTAGGAAAATGCTCACTTGCTCGCAAATAAAAATCATATTTTGACAAATAATCTCTATAAAACAATAATTCTCAAAATAAGTCAATAAGACACTTATTCATCAAATTAATGTGCACCCAATGTATAATATAAAATATTTAAATAAATGGTTTTACCGGGTCGTCACAGTATTTGCTGTGAATGTTGCATTAGTCTGCTCAGTACAAGCCCAATTAGCTAATCCATCCGCCAATGCATTCCATTCCGCGTATATGTGTTTCATGTCCATGTGAATTTGTGTCATGATGTGTTTCCATTCAACCTTGTCGTATGCCTTACTAATATCAAGTTTTAAATCAAGAAAGCCCGACAATAGATACCTCTTTGGCTCAAAAGGGAGCCATCAAGTCACGTTTCATCTCATTGTCCAATCGGGGCCCACTCACCTCAAATACTACCTCCATCTCCGACTCCTGGGGATAAGTCGAGCTAAATGTCCTTGAAAAGTATTCAAAAATTATGGATTGCACTTTCTCCTCCCGTTCACATCATACTCCTACTCAATTTTTTAAGTTCCAAAATCTAGTTTTGTTGCCTCCGCGCCACCGCTCAGGCATGAAAAAAGGAAATATTTTTTTTATCTCCTTCTTGCATCCAATGTATCTTGCTCCTTTGATGCCATCAAAGCTCTTCCCAATTGTGTAACTCCTCAAGTCCTGTGTGAATCTCCCTCTCCTCCCTCTTCATACCTGTTGTAACCACACCACTCCATACATCACATATTCTCTCATCTAACCGTTTAATTTCATTATTGGGGTTACCAAAATAATCTTTATGCCACCGTATTAATCCCAATCAATAGCTTGCTAGCCTATCTTCCACAAGTTCCGCTGCCATCTTGGTTTGGGCTCCCCATGGCCAGTTTTCCTCAATCATTTTAGCTAAATTCCCTAGTGAAATCCATGCACCTATACTGGCTTAAGCTCAATAGACAAAATAGCAAGCGGGAATGTGATGAAGTGATTGAATTTTTTTGACAGGAAAAGGAATAATATTATTACTCAAAACTTAGCCTCAGCTAAAATAAGAGCGACAACAGAGTTCGGCAAAATGCCTTTAGAATCGAACATAAGAGATGAACTCCTCGGCAAGATATGAGCGATACAATTACAAGTTCGACGAACCCAAGAAAAACTAAAACTATTAAGATTCGAGCATAATAATTTAATATCTAACACAAGGGTGCCAAAACTGGCAAGATGATAATCAGAGGTGGTTAAAGCTTGAGAAACCACCCTTGAGTCGCCCTCAAAGAGATAAGGGTGCTATCCTCGCTCCTGAGCCATTGTTACGGCTGCTTTAGCAATCAGGAGTTTTGCTATAATTGCCTTACCTCGTGTCTCAATCCTGTGGGATATCCACCCCAAGCAAGTGCCCATGTGATCTTGAGCAATCACGTCGACTCCTAATGCATTTTCATTATCAAAAACTGCTCCATCATAATTTAATTTAACCTAGCGGTGGAGCCCAGTTAAGCATATTATTAGTACATGGCAATGTTATATCTACCTCTACACAAGACACAACACCTTAGTAATTCTACAATGCAGCAAAGGCCACATGAGAAATGGCTATTAGTCCCAACACAAATCCTTCCATGAGTCGTTTGTTTCGTGTACACCAAATTCTCCAACCAAAGACAAGGAATCTTGTGAACTCCCCTGGGGATAAATGATCGTACACATAAGAAATCCATTCGAGGCTTCCTCTCTTCCAATTAGACATGACAGACTAAGCTAAATTCGATAGAGCCTAAAGCATCTGAGAAAACGAGCAAGAAAGCATGATATGCTCCTCATCCTCACTTTCATTACTACACAAAGGGCCCAACTCCAACAAATAACATCAGTGTCGTTAGAGATTATTAACCATGGGAAGAGCTTGCATACAGAAGTGCCACCAATAAATTTTAATTTTGTTTGGCACTTTAGTACCCCAAATAATATTCCACTGAGCTCTTGCGTAGGTGCTTCCTGACCTACTAGCCTGAGTTTGATTCATGTCTAATAGCAGCTTATAAGCTGACGAAACAAAAAACTTACCATTGCTATTTTGATGCCAAATCGACAGGTCATCTTACCGACTATAGCTAAGTAGGATAGAGAGAATATACTCTCTATCAACTGGGAGAAATAGATCACGAACCAGTGATTGATTCCACTGTCCTATTACCTGATCATGAAGCATAGGGACATTGGCATTATAGAGTCTCGGTGTCGGAGGATAAATAACATTATAAGTATAGGGGCTGGGAATCCAGGGATTGCCCCAAGTTTGATGTTCTCCCCGATTATTGGAAGGACTAGCCCCCAACTTTATGTTGAACACTCTTGGGAAATGAAAATACTTTAAAGGGAATATTATTCGTATCCAATTATAAATGGATGTAGATATAATAATTTGATATTCAATCTGTTAAATATTCGTTCTGAATGCATATCTGCTTATATATATGATTTTTTATAATTTAGTTGCATAATTAATTTTATCCAATAAAAAATGTCTGGAAAAAAATAACTTATATGTATACTTCAATTTTTATGTGCTTCTAAGTTCTAATAATAATAATAATTTATTTTTAAAATTAATTGATATATTTATGGATATAATTTTGTAAACTTCATTTCATGCTTAATAGTTTTTAAAAAAATATATTTTTAATACTTACATGCATTAAACTTGATATATGATAAGATATATAGAAGAAAGTATATAATTTATATTATGTGAATGATAAATAATAAATTATTGTTTCACATAAAATACATAAATTTTTTAATGGAATTCATATCTTTATATCTTACAAAGATATTTATAAGATATTAATAAATAAATAAATAAGCGATCACATATGAACTTTAGGTATTATTAATAAAAGCATATGACATCTATGTATATGTATATATACATAGTGGTGGAGCCAGAAATCTTTATCAATTTGGTCATTACTAAGAATTTAAACGAGTCATATCGAGCCAATTTTTAATTTTTAATTTATTGTATTTATTTATTTAATTTTTGTAGACTCAAACTCAAATTAAATAAATTAAACTTAAGCTCAAACTCAACAAGCCTTGAAAAATAGGGTTGGAGCTCGGTTTGTTTGACTCAAACTTATGAATAAACTATATGGTCTAATTGAGCTCATGATTGAATTCAAAAATTTCCAATTATTTTACTTCAAAATTTAATATATTATTCATAATTGTATATATAATTATATGGACATAAACATACATATTTTTAAAAAAATGAAAGATTAGTTAGCCTACGGACAAAAATGATTTAGCTTGAATTCATCAAATTTAAGCTTGAATCAATTTGTTAACCTTGTGAGCATACTTGGTTCGTTGTACAATAGAAAATATTGTGTTAAAATTATCAAAACATAAACTCAAATAAATCTTCCCTTTAGTTTGTGATGTAGAATTTGTACGTTATACAGACACGGGGAAAGAAAAGAAAACAGACAAAAAAGTAATGGGCTTTTAAGTTTTATATGTTGATATAATTAAAGTAACGAGCTTATAAGTAAAAGGATTTTAAGTTTTATAATTAAAGTAATGGGCTTTTAAGTTTTATATGTTGTTATAATTAAAGTAACAAATACACAATAAATAGGGGTGGAATTGAATTTTTTTTTATGAGGGATGGACTTGATATTTGGACCCCACTATATAAGGATTTTTGTTATTTTTTTGACAAGTAAATTTTAGAATTTTTAACTTTTTTTTTTTTATAATTAATAGATAACTAACGGGGATTTTGTTAAATTAAGTGGGCTCATTGGACCCCGCTATTACTAATGTGCCTCCACCCTGTAAATACATGTATGTATAATGTATATCTTTGGAAACAAATAGATCATATATATAAAAAAATATGACTAAATTATATATACATAAGTTCGAATATTCAATTAATTACAATTGAATATCAATTATTTGGTACTCGAATATTCATAGTCGAGTACGGACATTTACATATTTGTAATCGAATTTAATTTTTAAAAATTACAATCGGACATCAATGTAACCGATATTCGTTCGATATCCGACGAATACAAATATGAATATTAATTTTAAATATCCATCTATATTTGTATCTATACCGATACTCAATAAAATTAAACAGATACAAATATAAAAACAACATATCCAATCCATTTCGCATCCATTTACACCCCTAATTCGTATCGTCACTATTTAGTGTAACCTCACTAGTGGTCAATGATTTTCAATAGAATATTTATATTTTCACTATCTGCCATGTGTGGATCAGTCACAAATATATATATATATATATATATATGTGTGTGTGTGTGTGTGTACATGTACGTATGTCCGGTCATAAAATACCAATGAAATACCTACTGCTAATCCATCTCAAACCTACCAGAACAAAGCCAGATTTGCAATCATAAAAGGTAATACGCCTCAAAATAAACACAAATACAATGCCAAATATCATGGTAGAGGCTCGTGCCGAAATGAGATGAAGGCCCATGGCCCAATTAGTAGAAAATCAAAAAATTAGAGCATTAGAAAAACAATAATAAAGTTAAAATTCAAACCCCTCACTATTAGGGGTTGCTGGGGGGAAAAATAAGAGAATGCCTAAAATAAAGGTCATGTGCTGCTTAAATATTTGAAATTAAAATAAAATGGCATAACTGCCATAACCTAGAAGCAAGGACGGGCATCCATTTCGAATGGCCAGAGTTTGAATAAACTAGCCAGCTCCAAGAATAAAGAGATTCAGTTGCAGCTTGAAGCCTATAAAAAGGAGCTGGATGTACCATTTGGAGGACATCCAACGATCAATCAATCAACATAACAACAATTCTTTCAATCAAAAAGTCATTACTTCTCTGATTTTTTTAGTCTAAATGAACAAAGATTAGCTTTAGTTCACTAGGTAGTAAAACCAATACATCATTTGGCTTGAAGTAAGGATATCTATGCACTTATTCTGTAATGTCACGAGATCGTAGCCATCACTCTCTCGGATTAGGCCCGGTTTGAGGCGAGATATCAATGTGATGGAGTGGTATCCCGCATCCTTATAGAGCGAATGCATGAGAAGGAGTGCAGACGGAGTCAATCAATGCTTGTTGAAACGAATAGCCTTTGAGTACATCCGCACCTATGACCAGAGTCATCAATGTGGCCGACTTGTAGCTAGAGCTTTTAGGAGCTGCTCAATGCATTTTGGTCATAGATATGACCTAAGTCATCAATGCATATATCTATAGCTGAGTCTTGTAAAGTCCAAGTGGTGAGTAGCTATTGTATCTAAATATATTTTCTTTTCGATTTAAGCTTTTTGACCCTTTTCGATTCTTAGAGTACTAAAGTGTTAAGTCCTACATTAAATTGTAGGCGAGTAGAACCTTAGGGGTAATGCTGGCCTACTCCGACTCAATTTTTTTTTTCGAATAGAAGTCTTAGGCACATCACATCTTTTCACTTCAAATCATCAAAGACTTCCATTTGTGTGTTCTTACACACTGGCATGCTCATACTCATACATAAAAACCCACTTCGAATTTACTATTTTCTCATCAAACTCAGTGACTTCGAACCCTCGATAGCTACTTCGGCATGGTTGTCAAAATTTATGCAAATATATATTTTTGGCACGCCTGGTGGGACTGTGCTTAAGGCATCAAAAAGGTTTTGTCAGCATTTAGATCCTAGGATGTACGTTTTATTTGGTTAATTGCATATCTTCATTCTTTATTGAAAAATCACAAAAATGGAAAATTCAAAATTTAGAGATAGCAAGTCATGGCACCATTTCGCTTACGGAGCCGAACTCACGTTGAACCTGGTTTGGATAATGAGAATGAGGTAGACAATGATCAGAGCGAATAGATAAGTGGACATAATCCACCTCCCAAGGTTCAGGCTATCATTGACAAACTTAAACGGAATCAGAGAGTGCCTGAAGAAGTGCTGATCCAAAAAGCTCCAGCCTTACTAGCTAAAGTGGCGAAGACGCATTATATGTCAAGGAAAAGTGGATCACGGAATCTAACTGTAGATTCCAGGAGTTGATAGAAAGACAACAAAAAGAAGAATTGGAGAGGGCCGAACAAATGACCACCATGTTAGAATCACTCCGAGTAACCGATCCACATTATGGAATGAACTTGCATAGCGTGGCGGCAAGAATAGACAGCATTCCACCAGCAATAGAACCTCCATGACGAAATGAGGCTGAACAATATTATAGGCCTGACCATGCTGATTCATGGTCAAAATGACTAAACATTATAGGTAACTATCGCCCTGGAAAAAGAGTGGTGTTCAAATCCAGGGGAGTGCCCTTGGAAGGAGAAGGGTCAGGCTGTGGGAACCATTCCGAAGGGCTTGAAATTCCTTATGCAATGCCATATGCGGTGGGCAGACCCCAACCTGCCACTACTCGAAATGACAAGACAACCGTATCTCGACAAAAGATACAGGAAATGTTGCGGCAAGAACTCGCGAGGCATAAACAATCAGCCTTGCCACCCAGGTATTCTCGCCCTTAGCCCCCACAAATCGACATGGTTCCTTTTCCCCCAGGGTTTAGGGTTCCAGTGTTTACTTTGTTTAGTGGGGATGGGTCACAGACCACAATTGAGCACCTTGCTAAATTCACCACACAATGTGGTAAAATCAGAATGGATGGAAAACTAAAATTATGTTTATTCCCTAATTAGTTAACTAGACGCCCTTTTTTGTGGTACATTAATTTAAAACCTGGATATGTTCCTGACTGGGCAACTATGGAGAGTCTTTTCCATAGTCACTTCTATTGACTGCCCTCTGAGGTAACCATATCGGATTTGACCAATATGAGAGAAATACCCGAGGAGTCAGCCGAGGAATACGTGGGAAGATTTGTCCAAGCCAGGCACTTTTGTCCAGTGATTATACCTGAAGAAAGCTACATTAGTTTAACTATAGGAGGCATACACCTCGAACCAAAAAGAAAATGTTTAACCAGCAATTTGCGTAAATATTTGATTTAATCAGGCATGTAATTGAATATGAAAAATTGTTACGAGAAGAAAACTATAGAGGTCATCACAGCAAGGCCACTCATTATCAAGTAGGCCTAGCCGAAGTACAGGATGTCCAAGCAGGTGTCGAAGTGAATCAGTGGGAAAATAAAGTGGGCTTAGCCCAAGTCGTTTGCTAAAAGAACATGATTTGCCTAGCTTTGATAAAACCATGGGCATTACAGCCTCACATCAAAATGCCTCTTGGTATGTTGAACATGCCAGATTTTCGTTCCGAAACGAAAAGGCCGAATAGTTTATTAAGTAATACAATTGTCAAATAGATGATCAATGATCGTTTAAATTGATTATATTGTGATGGATGTATTGAGCTAATTAACATCTTATATTTGATAATTTGTTTATAAATATGTCATTTTACTAGAATGTGACAATCGAAGTAGTAGTAATATATAAAAGTATTGTTTATCGTGATATGTGCTATGCATTCGAATTAATTGATTGATAGATATGACGATCCATTTGCATAATTTGGACTATATATATTAATAACTGAATGAAGTGTAGTGATGATGATGATAAATTTTAAAGTTTAGGTGTAAAATTTACCAAATTTGGTTGAATAATTATTGAAAAATTTAATATTGAAAATTGTAGGCTTTGTGTATAATCAACCATAGAATGGTCACGGATTAGATATAGATTAGTAGTGGCTAACAAGAAAGCCACAGCTAATCCATGGCCGCTACCCTTCCCCCATCCCCTATCCCCTCATCCAGCGCCCCACCTCCCAGCTGCCCACACCTTCATCCCGGCCCCTCCTGCCTTCCCCCCTACGTTAATTTTTTTTAACACTTAATTTAACATGTTTTGTTTGGATATTTTTTAAATATTTCTTAGGTTTCATGTATATTTAACTTTTTGAAGACTCCTAAAAAATAAGATATGTTTTAAATGTTTTGAGAATGTTTTGCATTGTTGTATTGTTCACATGTTAGTGCTATATTTGTGTTTAATATTGATGTGTTAGTAATGTACGCATCTTAGTAAATTATTGTGAATTATTGTTGTCTTAATGGTTCGTTTTAAATTTAGTAGCAAGTGTTAGTTTGTATTATCTTTGTGTTTTATTGATGTCTTGTTGGTAAATTAGTGAATCTTTGTGTTTTATTGATGTCTTGTTGGTTTGTTTCAATTTTGTAATGAATGTGAGTGTTGTTGGTGTGTTTGTCCTATGTATGATTTTGGTTGGGTAATTAGTTAATGCACATATGTATAGGAAATTGGTTGATCATGTTGTGTATGAGATGTGTGTTTTTAATAAATTGGTATATGTTGTAAAATGGTATAAGTTATGTATGAGACATGATTTTTTTAAATGGCATATGTTGAATATAAAATGTTTGTTGTCATTTAATGACACAAAAAGTTAAATTATTTTTAGTGTTCATTATAGAATATGGATATCCATGTTAGTCAGAGTTGGATGTATAATAGGTTGTTGCCCGACCAAAAAAACTTTACGATTGAATTTTTGTTGGGTTTATCAAAATTTATTCAATTTGCAACCACACAACCACAATGCGAACGTTCAAGATAAACATAACCACAATGCATTACTTGCCACTTATACCAAGTTTGAAAAGGTTGTATGCCTCTACAACATCAGCCGAGCAAATGAGATGGTTTCATGATAAGCACATAACAGATCCTGGTGTTCCTTGTCATCCGTCGGATGGTTTAGCATGGAAGCATTTCAATGAGAAACATCCATACTTTGCCGTCAAGCCAAGAAACATTCAACTTGGATTATGTGCCGATGGATTTAACCCATTCAACCAAGCCACAAAATCATATTCTTATTGGCCAGTAATTGTTGCACCTTACAACTTGCCTCCTGAAATGTGCATGAAAACTTCATATATATTTTTTACATGTTTGATTCCTGGGCCCCCTAAATCGAAGGAGAGGATTGATGTTTATTTACAGCCTTTAATTGATAAGTTAAAATAGTTGTGGTTAGACAGAGTCGAAACTTATGATGTGTCAATCAGACAGAATTTTTGATCAAGGGCCACCCTAATGTGGACAATTAACGACTTTCTTGCATATGAAATATTGTCGGGATGGATGACATTTGGAAAATTGGCATGTCCAATATACATGCACCGCACCAAAGTATTTAGATTGAAGCAAGGTGGAAAATTTTCATGGTTCGATTGTCATCATTAGTTTTTGCATTTACAGACTTAAAAATACTCTTTTGTAAGCGGGAAGTGTGAGCAATCTACGCCCCCATGTTGAATGACAGGTGAGCAAACATGGGAAGAAGTGCGTCACTTGCCAAAAGTAACTGAAATGCCAGTAAGGCACTTAAAAATGCAAGGTTAACGGTGTGGATCATAATTAGACCAAACAATCCATTTTTTTGGGAGTTGCCTTATTAGAAAGATAATCTCGTACGTCATAACTTGAATGTAATTCACATTGAAAAAATAATTTTTGACAACATAATCAACACGGTCATGGATGTAAAAAATAAAACAAAGAATAACGAGACGACAATACTTAACTTATTTGAGTATTGTAGGCGGCCTGAATGGTGACAACCCCGAAAACTCTTTGTTATTATTAATATTCTTCTTTTTCTTCTTCTTCTTATTATTATTAGTATTAGTGGTTACATATATGCGTACATTGTTAATTACAAAACATACAAGGTACATTACATAACATAAGGATATATCTAACAAAGGAGACTATCGAATTGCTAGTTCTAATGTATCTACATAGCCAATGCAAAAACCACCATATACAGGTACGCAACGGAAATTCTACATCTTTATTCCTAGTAAAATGCTTCAAAAGGTTCCTCCTTCTCATCATCATAAAGGCTAGCTTCAAAAGCATCTAAAGCACTATATAACACGAAATCAACATACGTTGAGTAGAAACATTTCTTTATACACATAAGGTGCTCTGGTGTCAAGTGCGCATTAGTTACACATAGCACATACATAATTTCACACTTTCAACCTTTTGTCACCTGACAGTGACCCTTATAACTACCCGGATCGAAATAACAACCAAAACATTTCTCCCGCCAGCCTTATCCTCCAATGGTCGTATCCTGGGAATACGTCTAGTATTGTCCTACGACCCTCTCTCTTGAGTAGATCCCTTCGTCTACCTAAGGTGGGATTAGGACATGGAAGGGGTGTGAACTCTTCCGGCTACTTAATAGTATGTCCCGGTGGAACACCCTCAGGCCATTCCAGCACATATGGGCCCATTCACATAATTGCAATTTGTTCACACATGCACATAATCTTAGGAAGTTTATATTTTAGTTTAGTAAAGTAAGCTCCACACATAAATGAAAGCTTTATATTTGCTTATTAAGCATACTTACTTAGAAATGTTAAATATGTAAATAGCTAGTAGCAAAAATATGTAAATAGAAAAAAATATAAATATAAATATATAAATATAACTATTATAAATATAGAAATATAAATATTAAAATATATATCTAGTATAAATATATATAAATATATAGATTAAAATATAACTAGTATAAATATATAAATAGACAAAATTTAACTAATATAAATATATGAATAATACATATATACCTGCGACGACCCGGTAACTCCTATTGTTATTATTAATATTTTACTTAGGATTTATTTCCATTATGTGATAATTATTGTGTGAATATATGTGATTTGTGAATAAACGTGCGTTATACTACCTGCATTTTTTTAAAATGTGATTATTCCATCATTTGTTTTCTTAGCACTTGAAAAATGCAAAATACTAATTCCTGAAAATTTTATTATGATTTCCGAACTTTATTAAAAGTAAAATTATTATATTACTTTACAACTTAGACCTTATAGTTTTAATTTTGAATGGTGATTATTATTTTTGGAAAATTTATTTAAATATATATATTTTAGGCTTGTATTTATTTTATTTTCAAATTTTATAAATAAATTATACAATTTTTGAATTTTATAATTACAACAATATATTTTTATGATTTTAAATGTATAATTTTCGAATTTTAATTATTTATAAACCTAATTTTCGGATTTTAATTAAATGAAAAATATAAAGTCTAGATTTTTAGTATATTTTATAATTGTTTTGCAAGAATATCTCCTCTAATACATATATTAGTGGTAAATTCTATATCTACATACACACACACACATCCATACATTTATTAGTGGTAATTTATATATTTACATGTACACACACATATTCATATACAAACTAGTGGTGAATTATATATCTACCTCTCCACACACATGTCCACATATATATATTAGTGGTAATATCTATATCTACCTATACACACACATGTCCACATAAATATACTTGGTGATATGTGTATATCTACCTATACACACACATGTCCACATATATACACTTGGTGATATATATATCTACATATACACACATATGTCCACATGCACATATATATATACTAGGTAGTTTTCATCACACAAAAACACATACTAAATCCCGTCTACAACCTCCACACCCACAAAATCTTGCATTTCCCAAATATGTATCACACTTTATCATTGTTAAACCTTCCCATATACCTATATATATAATTACCCCTCTTTCTAAACATATATATAGACATATTAACCTTTCTACATATATATACACACTCTTACATCTACAAACTCCTTTCAAAACCCCACTTTCTTCTTACATCTTTGAAAACTACATATATACATACCTATCTCTCCCCTTACAAATATATATACACACATTAGTAGCCTTTTATATATTCTCCCTACTTTTGTAAATCACTTTTGGAAAAAGGTAGGAGTTTCCTTAATTGCATAAGTTAGTTCTAGTTCTAGTTTTACATTTTTGCTATCATGTTATTATGCTAAATATTATGTGACTATGTGCACATATCACACACCCTCACCTTATGTGATTAAGTGAAATTTCTACTCAACCGTCACGTTGACTCCTCTTTTCCAATACTTTTTAGACAGAAATGAGCGGAGGCATTTGAGGAACGCAATGGAAACCATGGGTGTTTTGAAGCATTTTACTTAATAAAGTTACTTTTGTATTTTGTGAAAATTGTAACTCTTGTATTTTGTATATGTTTTATGTAAAAAAATTACTATTTATGTTTAATAAAATATAAAGGAATATCGGGGTCGTTACAATACCTATACATACATACAAGTATATATATATATAGATATATAGATATGTTAAGTGACATCTAATAACATAACTTAACCTTTACATATATATATATATATGTTATACGTACATACAACTTAAAAATATATATGTAACTCGACTATCATTAATATATAATGAAACTAGTTAGATTAATTGATGAACCCATATCTGTACCTTCCACATGGTGGCCTCCCCTGCGAGGTATTGTCCTGCCAGCCTGGATACCCCGAGGGGTTCCCTTGAACCACAGGGTGGTTTTGTCCCAAAAGGCGCCTCGCAATGGAGAAGAGGACTTAGGCTCTTAAAGCGCACAAGTGACTTGCCTCCAACCGATGTGGGACGAAAATATGTCTCATCATAAGCCCCCTAGACGAGGGACTTGGGCGGAGCCTAGCGGCCCCATGGTGGGTGCCAAATGACGAACTCATATCCGTACCTTCTACACGGTGGCCTCCCAAGTATTGTCCCACCTACCGTGGATACCCCGGGGGGTTCCTTTGAACCACGGGGGGCTTTTGTCCCAAACGGCGCCTCGCAATGGAGGAGAGGACTTGGGCTCTTATAGCGCACAAGTGACTCGTCTCCAATCGATGTGGGACGAAAATATGTCTCATCATAAATATATATGACACTTTAAATATTTATAAATAGATATAGACGTACATAGATATATATACAAAACCATCTAATTACTTGATAAAACCATAAAACCTTGAAGATTTTTATATATAAGTGTATATATATATATATGTAACATATAGATATATATAAACTTACATGAATGAGTTTTATTAAACTTTCTAAATTTTAAAGTACTAAAATAGGCATAAATCTATGGTATAAATTTATAGTAAAAGTTTTACTTATCAAATAATAGTTATGTGGAGCTTTCTTTACTAACTCTTTCAAGAACAATATAGAATAATCTCCTAATACCTCAACTAAAGCATAAAGATTTCACAATACTTCAAATAAAGCATAAACTCACATAATACTTCCAATAAAGCATAGAGCATAATAATCACATATTACTTCACATAAAGCATATTAATCACATAATACTTCCAATAAAGCATAATAATCACATATTAATTCAAATAAAGCATATTAATCACATAATATCTACAAGATCATGCTCACAAGACTAACCACTCTTCAACTTCCTCCCAGCAAGAGTTATATTATGACAAATTAACCATAAAGCTTTAAAATAGCATTATAATGGCAAAAATAACTAAAATTCTCTACTTAAGGCATAAAGAATGTTCCTACCTTGTGTTCTTCCAAGTAGTGTAGTGTTTTGAGAGAAAATGAGAGAGTGTATGCGTGTGAGCAAGGGGGCACTGTTTTTGGGGCTTGATGGTGCTGAAAAATGAGGATTTTGGGTGTATATGGTCTTGTGTATTGATCCTACAAAGTATTAGAGGCAAATATCTAAATGTTGTATTCATCTAAATACATCTACCATACAATTATACATGGATGGTTATGCATGCACCTCACTTTACTAGCCACCATGTATATGTATGTGGGTATGGGTGTGTGTATATGTAGCTATGTATATTACCACTAATATATATTTATATATGTTTGTATAAGGGTTCAAGAGTGTATTAGTAGAGATATTATGATAAAATATAGAATAAAATCAACTAAAATAAAAACAAACATATAAAATCTGAAAACTCTTATTTAAGGATTATTTTTATTTTTTATTTTACAGAAAAATCGAAAATTTGGGGTTGGAGAAGTGAAAAGACAAAAATACCCCATTGTTTTGCCCATTTTTCGAAAATTGCCCAAAAATAGGAGTAAAATTCTAAAAATTTGAAAATTAATTTTTGTAAGTCAAATAAAATCTAAAAAAATTATTTATACTATTATTTTCATTTTTTTTTGATAATAATTAAGTATTTTAAAAATTAGATTTCAAATTAAGAACTTAAAGACAATGTTTTTCGAAAACTACTAAAAATTCTCAGAAAATAGGTAAAAGGCAAAAATAATTTATTAAATAAATTCAGGGAGTTTAGAAAAATTAAATGCATAAAATTTTAAGAATATTTGGATTTTATAATATTTGCTAAAAATTTATGCAGTAAATGCTCATTTGTTCGCAAATAAAAATCATATTTTTGAAGAATAATTTCTATAAAATAATAATTCACAAAATAGTTATAAAAGAAAATTATTCATCAAAATAATGGACACCCAATGTATAATATAAAATATTTAAATAAAGGATTTACCGGGTTGTTACATGAATTATATTTACAACATATGCAAATGGTAAAGTGTTGAAACCACGAGCAAGTTTCACACTAAATGTTGAACAATGATGCGAATTATGTGGTTGACTTAAATGTCTAAAGATGCTCGCCGGTTATGCATCAAACTTGGGTAATTGTGTTGATCAATCTGGAGTTAACTTGCATGGCATGAAGAGTCGTGATTGTCACGTGTTTATGCAGCGTCTGCTCCTGATAGCATTAAGTGCACTCGCGCAGAATGTTTGGAAATCATTAACTGAAAATCAGTCAAATTTTTAAAGAATTGTGCTCCACAGAGCTTCATGAGGAAAACCTATTGCAATTGGATTGGAACATCTCAATCATTTTATGCAAATTGGAACATATTTTTCCACCTGAATTTTTTTGATTCAATGGAGCACTTGCCTGTACAGTTGCCATTTGAAGCATCCATGTGTGGACTAGTGCAGTACACGTTGATGTATCAATTCAAGAGGTAATTATATTATTATGCAGTTAAAATAATTAACTCAATTTTGAGGTACTTACATAACTTAAAGGGTATGGTAAAGAACATAACTAGAGTAGAAGGATCAATATGTGAGGCATATTTAAATCAAGAGTCATTGTACTTTTCGTCTTATTATTTTGAAAGCCATGTCCATACAAAATGTACCAGATCTCATCGTAATAAGGACAATGATTGTTCTGATGATGAACTACCTTACACTTTGTCTGTGTTCAACCAATCCGATAAATCAGGAAAAAAAAAATACAACGAATGATATGTGACTGATGATGAAATCACCCTTATCATCGAGTGAGTAATGGACCTGAGTTTAACAAATATATTAATCGATAATGAGTAATGTACATGACTCTAACAAATTTGCACAAGTTGTAGGATATATAGGTCAGTCGTTTGATACCACTAGCCACAACTAAGTACTCAAGAGGTTGAGGATTCTGTCGAAACTAATTTTGTCAAATAGTTTAAAATCTATGTGAGTATATCTTTATCCAACAAAAAATATATATTAAAAATATATATTTCAATATATTTTTAAATAATTTGATTGAAAATGTTTTTCGCATGTAGGCACATGATCCAAAACAATAAGGTTGAAAATCAGTATTTACTTGATTTGGCTTGGGGACTAATGAGGAAGGTTAAGACCCTCAATAGGTTCTAGATAAACAGATATCTTTTCCTTTTAGATGATATGACCTTACATAGGAAGACTTGTAATTCTGGTGTTTGTGTGAAAGGTGATAGGGGTATGGATTATTATGGTATAATGAAGAAAGGGATGAAGTTAGAGTATCCCAGGATCCCTCAAAACGAGGTTATAATGTTTAAATGTGTGTGGTTTGATTTGGTAACGAATAGGGGTATGGAGGTACACACAGAATATGGTATTGTTAAGATAAAAATTAATGAGAGATATCCAGAAGATGACCCTTTCATACTTGCAAAACATGCATCTCAAGTGTATTACATACCTTATCTGGGAGCAAAAACAAATAAAATGAATTGGCGTTTTGTCATCAAAACCAGACCACAAAGTCAAGTGGCTAACGAATAGATCACTCCTGACCCGTTACAAGAATCATCTGCAACTATTAATAGCATAATCGATAGTGAACTGATAGGTATACTCGTTGATGGTACAGGTGTTGCAGAGGAGGTGAACCAACCACACCTTGTACACATGACCTATGATAATGTAGAAGTCAATGAACCTGATCCAAGTGATGGCGAGGACAAATTTGACTATGAACATGAAGATGATGATGAAGAGGATGCGGAAAATGCAATTCAGTATGACAATGAGGAAGAACAAGAAGATGAAGAAGATGATGAATAAAATTTTCAATTCAATTTTCAAGTTGTTAAAAAGACATTGCCCTTTTTGAATGAATATTTATTTTTTATTTTCAATACGAATGCATTATTGTTCTTACGAATAAATCTGATTGTTTGTGTAATGTTACTTGTTAAAAATTATCGATTATGTAAATATATTTGCTACTAATGCAGTATTCGAATTTGTGCAGATCACAGGTTCAAGAAAGGGCAAATAAAAGATTATAGGTAGTGGAGGTTCCCGGACACCTAGACTTCACATGCTTCTGGCAATGAATCTGTGCATTTAGGATGATCCCTACCTGATCATGAAACACATAACCATAGCACAGACTTGCCGGAGAGTGATGATATTCTGACAAAAACATCAACTAATACCACAGTCGATGGGAGAATGGTTATTTTGCCACGGGAACAAGAGTATCATGCGTTATTATTTTAAATTGTACTTTTTTCATTGTACAGAAAGTGCACTTTTGGAGACTCGAGTATCATGACACTGTTTGGAGGACTTTTGAGCGCAAAGGATCCGAACTTGTTAAGAATTAGTTGAATAAAGCTTATTCTAAAAATGAGAAGCCTAAGTGGATCGGGAAAAACGCATGGCAATCCTTGCAAGTGAAATGGTGTTTACCGAGTTTCAAAAGGAAAAATGTAATGAATAAAGCTAATCAAGCTTCAGATTGTGGTGGAAGGGGAATGCCATCTCATAAGGGACATTCAAAATCTGACCACACTAACAATGATGATTTCGTTTGTACTTCTATTTGAATATAATTTCAAATTTTTTTCTTACTAGTAATTACATAAACATATTGCATTGAATTATGTTTATATTTCTTTTTATAGGCGGTAGAACTTGGCCATTATCCAAACGTAAAAGAGTTCTTTCTCCATCTCCACTCTTACAAACATTAGGACAAAAATGTCAAATTTTATGATCAGAGGGTAGAGAATGATCATGTGAGTATTTATTATGCGTGGTATGATAAATGGTTTCATTTCCTACTTTATTTCAGCATAACTATCATTTAAAATTTTATAGAATACTTTTGAAGAGAAGCGGCAGGAGATTAGTTCACAGCTACATCCTGAATCTAATTACGGCACGAGTCAGCCTCCCAGAACATCCCAACTCAAAGTAAGCATCATAAAATTCGACATTCATATTCTAAATTTATAGTTTGACATTTGTGTTCTACAAGTTACAAATATATTTAAATTTTGTTGGAATGGAAGAACACGGTGGTTGCTTCAAAGAAGGGTGGGTGGTGTGGAGTTGCAGGGGCGATCAACTAATATGGGAAGTACAAGTTTATGGACTTATCAGGAGAAATGGGTGGATTTGGCAACACTTAATTTGAGGCAAAGGTCAGAAAGGTTTAAGGAGAAGCAAATGCATGAATTGACTGAGGTGCGACACACGCTCACTGCCTTGCTTTAGAACATCCAGAGTTTGGCTTAGGGTGGGTTTATATCTTTACTAAACCAGCCCCAGCAATCGTACCACCCATCTATTGCTTCGCCATACGTGCAGTCCACCCCTAGCCAATAGAAGTGTTCTTATTGGGCTTCATCAGGAGGACGACGATCCACCTCCAGACGAACTTCCCAACACTACTTTCAGGATGATGATAAAAATGATGAGGATGATGGTAATAATGGTGACAATTGTTAGATGCCAAATTTGTTATGGACATATTATGGGTTCTTAATTTTTGAATGTCGAATTTGTTAGGAACTTATTTTGGCGTATTGGTTGTTATTATGCATTAAACGATGATGATTTTTAGATGTTGTTATTGTGGTATTGTTAAGGTGTTAGTTGATTCTATTGTAATTTAGAATGTTGCATATTTCGATCACGATGATGTTTGTTTTCAGATGTTTGGGTTAGTATACTGATTTTCATGTACATATTTGGTATGAATTTGATGTTTTAGGCGTACCCAAAAAAAATGGAAAACCAAAACTAGTTGCCATGGATTGGCCGTGGGTAAAACCCATGACATAGCCACGGCCAATCCACGGCTTAATCGATGGCCAATCTGTGGCTAATAGCCACGATTTGGCCAAGTCTAAACCGTGGCTAAAGTTAGCCATGACTGAACCATGCTTATTATAGCTGAATAGCCGTTGCACTTTGCCACGGCTTGACCATAGCTATTAGTCATGGAAAGTCTGTAGCTAAATATATATGTGTGTGTGTGTATATATATATATATTTAAAAAAAAGGCAATGAAAAATTTGTGGCTAAACGGTCGCTAAATGTACGTGGATAAACCTTAGCCCCAGAACAAATCCGTGGCTAGTTCATTAGCCACAGATTTTTTTAACCAATTTTGTGGCTAAATCCGTGGACTAATCAGCTTTTGTTTTTTGTAGTGAATCAACCCTCCAAAAGCCAACTTGACCATAGCTATTTGGAGTCTCTGGTGGTGAAAGGAGAAGGAACAACTATCAAGTTCTTCAAAAACAACCTTTTTAAATTGGACAAGATCAAGGGCATTAGCCTGTTCGAAAAATACGTCTTCCCACAAATCATCTTAGATGAGGGATATGAGCAGGAGATTCAAGCCCCATAGAGAGAAGATATTATCCTCAAGATGCTGGGACGCTCTATCAATTTTAACGTGCTCTCATCTAAGATCCATTCCATGTGGCACCTTCAAGATGAGTTTGAGCTTATCAATCTCAGTTACAATTGCTTTGTTCTAAAGGTTAACAATTGAGAAAAGGCAGAGTTCATACTTACGGAAGGACCGTGGGTTATCTTTAACAACTACCTTGTTGCTAGAAAATGGAGGCCCACAACCCTCCAGGGTAAGATCACTACGACTATCACTCGGGTATGAGTGTCGGAATTGTAATGCCCTAGTACTTCCTAGTATTTTAAAATTAATTATATATCATTTAATTTTTTTTATGCAATTATTATTTTATGTGACTCTTATTGTAATATGTGAATTACATGATATTTTAGATTATGAAATAGGTGTAATAACTATTGATTTTATTTTATACAAAAATTGATATATATATATATTTATATTCATTAATTTTTCAAAAATCATAATAATAGGAATTATTTTATTTATGATAAAGTCAAAAATATATAAGTATATAAACATATTTTGAAATTTATAGATATATATATATATATATTTCAAAATTATACATATATATATAATATAGTAGGATCATTTTGTATCAGATGTATAATATACACTTGTCCAAAATGTCCTTTTCACTATTAAATGCTACTATACACTTGTATCCATCCTCTCTATTAAACCACCACTTGTATGGATTATCTTGAGAAGAGTAACACTTGCCTTCATCTTCTTAACATAAGATGAGACTTATAACTATAGATTAACACTTATATAAGTTAGGTTAAAATTTGTTCAAAATTAGACCAATACTTGTATGGAACATCTTGACTAGAATTACACTTGGATTCATCTTCTTAAAGTAGAGTGACTTAGGGTGCCATTAATGTGAATTAGGTTAACACCTAAACAACTTAGAGTAACACTTGTATGGTTATGTGGAAGAATTCATTTAATACTTAGCTTAGTTAGAAGAATTCACTTAATACTTCATTTAATGCTAAGAGATATTTTTATAAAATAATGCTATTTCTTGGGCTAATTAGTATAAATAGAGTACTTAGCCTCATTTGAACATCACCACACCCACTCTATGCACACAAAAAACACACATGGCACACATACAATATACACACAAAAATATAAATACCCTCTCGTAAGAAACACTTTACACACACACACACACACACACACATATATATATACCTAATAGAGAGAAAATAGTTTACAAAAGGTAGGGACTTTATTTAATTTCATAAGTAAAGGTTCTTACCTTAATTCTTAAATACTATGCTTTAATGTATATAGTTTAAAAATTTTATGATGCTCTATGTTTTGTGCATGCAAGTTTAGGTTTCTATGTATAATTTATGTTTGAAGCATATTTAACAAGAATTATGATTTCGAACATATGCTTTATGTGTTATTTAAGCTTGTTTCTAATTATATTTAGCCAAGCATGCCCTTTTGTGAATCAATGTATATTACTTGAAAAACTTTGTTGCGCATATTCGGGCCCAAATGTGCTCAGAGTGGATGGGGCTGAGTTCAATCGGGCCGCAACCGGATTACCGATCTTAAAACAGTTCTTGCCGTCCATGGTTCTAATCCATCCTCACTGGATGGAGTGTTCCATGTGTGAAGTGGTTAGTAGGACAAAAAGTCAATACTCGAGATAAGACCACAGGTTGAATAAGGTGGGAAATTGTGATATGGAGAATAAGCCTGGAAAGGGAATTGTGTATGGGAGTTATAAGGACTTGTGATCACAAAGTATGATCCAAAGGTAAAAATGTGAATTATGTGCTATATTGTGTAAGATTATGTGACTATATGCACTTACATCAAACACTATCACCTTATGATATTAAGTAAAATTCCTACTCAACAGTTGTGTTGACTTTTCTTATGCACCATTTTAGGCAAAGACATTACCAGGCCTAGGGAGGACGGAAACCTAGGGCAATATGAAGTTTTTAATTAGATAGAGTTTACTGAGAGTTTATTGTTGTACTATCTTATGTTAAAGTTTCGACTTATTACATTATATTAACTTTGTTATTTTTTGTAATAAAAGGTACTAACTTATGAAAATTATGTACTCTTACTCTTTGGAAGAATATTTTGTTATAATATATTTATAGGGAGTTTCTGGTTGTTTGATGAATTACCGCCAGAATACTACCAAGAGGTTATTATTTTCTCGATTGCCACTAGTCTTGGTTTGCCTATCAAAGTGGATCACAATACATTTTGGGCAACAAGAGGGACATTTTCAAGGTTATTGTTTCAAGTGGACCTAGACAAGCCTCTCCTGAGTGCCTTAGATTTTAAAGGAAATTTGTATCCTATGGAATATGAAAATTTGCCATCAATATGTTTCACCTATGGAATTGTTGGTCATCGATCTCCAGATTGCCCCAAGAACAACTCTAGCCAGGAAATGGATAAAGGGGAACGCCAGAGTACAGCTGGACTAGACCTGGCTCAGAGAGTACAAGAGGCGAAATTTGGGGATTCGATGGTGGCTAGGAGATAAAGACAAAAAAATGGTTCAGCCAAAAAGGACGGCAAGCATCGGGAAAAGGTAGTGGTCAGGAATAAGTTTGAAATGCTGGATGATAAGGGACAAAACACTAACAAGAAGGAGGCTATTGGTGAGAGTTACATGGAACTAGGAAAAAAATAGCCTGAGCCCAATTGCCCATGCAAAAGAGAGGGACGTCCATTCCCATAATCAGCAGCCCATACATGCTAAGAGGGACACTTACTTGGAAATCAAATTGGACACTTACTTGGAAATCAAATTGGACACTTACTTGGTCTCACTACAAGGAAAGTCAAAATCAAATTTTCTAGTTTCTATTCTCTATTTCAAGTTGAATACTTGTACGGTGTTCAGAATATTATGTTTTTTTTTTTCACATTTTTGTACAATATTTAAAGGATTATTATCTATAGACTAAAAATCAGTTTTAACTCTCGCGTTAAATATTGTCTATATTTCCAAAGATATGCTTACACTATAAGGTTTAGAATCCATAACATAACTTACTTAAATATGAGATGTAATAGCTACACTTAAGGTGTTTTAGCAGAAATCAAATATACTAGTGTTGATTACCAAGCGTTGGGATTCTAGAGGTAGCTTCTATAGGCTCGAGAAGTGGCCCTCGCACATGTAGCACTTTGCCCTACATATATAATGAGGTATGTCTTATTTGTTCTATGACCTCAAATGGTTCGATATACTTCAGTCTTAATTTGCCTCCTTCGTGAATCCTTTCTTGAGTGAGACCTTAACGAATACTTGATTCTCGGTCTTGAATTCTAAATCCTTTCGTTGTTTTACCCATATAACTCTTTTGTCGAGCCCTCATTATGGTTTGATAATTTATACTTTGTCAATTACGTCTTGAACGAGCTCAGGTTGCATTGCTTGATGTATTCCGTCCTTTATCCACCTCCATTCATCCAAATCCTAGTATATAGTGATGATCAACATTTTTTTTTTAGTACAACACTTCATGCAATGCTATTTGTATACAAGCCTAATAGTTGCTATTATAAGCAATTTCAATCAAGGGCAAAAGCTTATTCCGTTTATCGTACACGACTTTAGCGTGTCTTCCTAATATATTATCAATCTTTTTGATAACCCATTAGTCTACGAAAGTGGGGTTGTGCTGAATAGCGACTTAGTCCCCATACATCCTTGTATGTTTTTCTATAACCTAGATGCAAACCTGGAATCCCTATCTTAGGTGATACATTTGGGGATGCTGTGAAATTTTAGGCAACCTTCCACGAGGGCGGTCGGGTTGATTCCTTTTTTCTTTTTCCAGGGCATACGCTATAACTTTCACTTTTGGCTTTTGAAAAAGTGGAACTTAGGTCTTTCCGTATTGGGTTTAGACATTTATGACTTTGTGCCCTTGGCCATTTTCGAAGCATATGCTGATTTCTACCACTTACTATGCATTCCTATTTTTCTTTTAGCGACTTTTCTCTATATGATTGGCATTTCCACAATAATTGCTCCCACTTTTCTTAAGGTCCTGTCCTTCCTCTATCTATGGTCATTAGTTACTATTGGTATCAAATCATTCGAATTGTCCTACGCCTCCTGAGCTAGATGCCCTATTTTTGTTTCCTTCGTTGGTAATCTATTTAATCTATTTTATCTCCTTTATTTCTACTTCAACAATCATGGATTTACTCACACCCTAGGTGTGCTCCTAAATATCAATTACCATTAATGCCGAATGAACCTTAGGTCTCAAGTTTTGAATGAATCTCTTGGTTTTTCACCTTTCATTATTCATTATGTGTGGTGCATATTGTGCCAAACAAGCAAACTTGACCTCGTACTCTACTATACTACATGCCCTCTAGATTAAGTCCATAAATTCTCTTTCTCTCATAGTCTGTACTACTTGAGGTATAAGTTTACCAGGAATTTCTTTAAAATGCTTACCCAAGTCACAAGAGTATAAGTTGCATTCCCTTTTTTTTTCACAAGCCTCCACTAATTGTGGGTTGTCCCTTCCGTCAAGAATATCGCAAATTCCACTTGTTCTCTGTAGAACCCTAAAGTACTGCTATCTAGGCCTTGGCTTTTTGTTCATTAGGTTCCCCATAAAACTTTAGTAGATTGAATCGTAAAAAGTGATCCAACATCCTATCATTTGGCTGATGGTTTTGATTTTGTTATTGCTAACTTGTTTGCACATGGTCTCACCATACTCCAACCATTTGACTTAAAAGGCACCGTTTTTACCTCAATTTGAGAAATGATTTTCTTCTAGTTTCATTCTTTTTGTGGGTCTTTAGTAGCTGTTCCCCTGGGGTTGTGTTATTGTAGGGTAAGTTGGTTCTAGAGTTATTTGGGAATGTAGTCAGGTAAGTGTAGCTCTCTTTCCTGACAAAATTGTTATCACTGTTATCCTTGTAATTCTAAGTGTTATAGTTCCAAATCTAAGGGATAGGTACATCAACTGTTTACTAAAACATATGTATCACATAAAGATTTACACAATACATATACCATAGATACACCATACATATACTTTATACAAATAGTATTCGAGGATCACACTTAAGGCACACCTAATGGTCTAGTCTAAGCAAAATGAAAGAGAAGACTGGGTGTTTGCCCCGACCTTAATTTCTTTCTTACACATGTACACAAAACAATCTGTGGTACTAGTTGTCCCACTATCCTAGTTAATCTTTCCCTTAAACGCATCTAACATAATCCTCGGTCTCTGGACTGTTATTATAATGAATCACTTGTTTGTCGGCCACCCCAAAAATGATCCATCACAATTCTAGTACCAAAGATACCATTAAGTCGTAACATAAATACCTTAATCCAAAAATCCCATCTTGGTGTTGCCCAGGTAGTTAACGTAAGCTCTGATACCACCTATGACACCCCTCTCGCTAGGATTGTCCTATACGAGTAGGGCTCACTTAACGGTCATGCTAAGTGCCTATTTTCGAATCGGTACCCAACACTTACAATTTATTTGATATTGCCTAGTAAATGATTATCGTACAATAAATTGTTATAGGATTAAATTGCAATTAAATTACATAGAACTATAGGGCAACAAACTATCCAAATACAACAATTCAAGTAGTAATCTTTCATTTCTTATTAAACAAGTCAATCTTCAATACAAGATACAAGACTATGCCCTATTGACATGTAATGGACTGATAGCCTTAATCGGGTTCCCTCAACCCATTTCTCTGAAACCAAGGCAATGAACAGAAATAACTTGGGTGGTAAGTCCAAATGACTTAGTGAGGCCAATAATAATTACATATAGATATTAAAGGAACTTATAGATTGTTTAAAAGATGATAACATACGCATAGTGTGAAGTGTGTATAGACAAACTGAACAAGATAGATAGTGAACCTTGAATGGAATCTCCAACCTTATTGCTATCCAAAACAAATAAATCATAACTGAGACCTTTATGCCTCCCTCGTCAAGAAGGAGGCATAAAGGTCAACATTCAACTGTACGTAGAAATTGGATCCCACAAGATCGTATTATACAATAAGGTTTATCAACAGTCCGTTCCGCCTGATAAAACTCCTCTTATAAGTACCTGGGTCCGAATTTCCTAAGGGCGTCCCCAAGGATAGACAAATATAACAGGACTGGACAGATATGGCTCACAAACTTTCAACAAACAATAGCATGTTTCCGTACCCAGGGATGCATAAAACATAATCAAAACAAGATATCCCATGGGTGTCAATAAATCATTTCGGGATCAGAAATGCAATACTTTTTGGATATAACATGACGTTTAATACAAAAGAATACTTTGTCGAAATATAGAGAGCAAAATATAACTAAATTGGATAACATAAATCAAGCAGGGTACGCTATACAAGAATATTTATAACGTATAGTTCAATGCACCAGCAAGAAAGTAGAAGACACTCACCTTAGAGCTATTGTCTCACCAAGTTTATGTCATCTAGGTAATTGCCTAAAGTTTGCATTAACGGTTAGGGTTAGAATATTACATCATTATTGTTCATGAATAGTAGCTATTAGTTAAGGAATAATATAACTAATCTAGACTTTATGTGATTATAGCATATAACCTAGAAGTGATAAGTAGACTATCTTGTGCTTAGTAACAAATTTTAGGAAAATATTGTGCATAAGCACCTGTTTGAGCAATATTTATGTTAGATTCATGGTTATAGTTCTCAAAATAATTTTAGGTACATGTACACATATAGTTTAGAAGAACAACCCTAGTTTAAAAATATGTATACAGATGCATGAATATATAGGCAAGTCTTAAAGTTACTATATGTATTCATAAGTAAAACTGGTACATGAATACTTTCATAAAATAACTAAACCCAAACATGGGAATATCTAGACATGAATTAACTACTTAAAATGAAATGAAATTATATCTAAAACATATAGGAAGTCTAGGGTTAAGACATACCTTTTAGTAGTGTGTATACAAACTCTAGGATTTCCTTCTATGTGTTTATATATGTGTGTGCCGTTGGTATGTGTGTGTGTGATAGTAGCTGCAGTAGCCGTTTTTTAGTGTGTGTACTTTGTGTGTGTGTGTGTTTATGTAGAGTGCGTGTTGTGATTTCGAAATGCGGGGGGAAGACCCCTATTTATTGATGTTTGCTCAACACACAAACATTATTAAATTGGCAAATCCTTGGTCATTTTCAAGACATTTTGTTGTGGCAAAATTTTAGGCCATCTAAGTGTCATAG
This sequence comes from Petrea volubilis, assembly GCA_026212405.1. Lineage (NCBI taxonomy): Eukaryota > Viridiplantae > Streptophyta > Magnoliopsida > Lamiales > Verbenaceae > Petrea > Petrea volubilis. Next base: position 17,601,734 of record CM047874.1, read on the forward strand.
TAAGTTATGATAAGGGTGTAAGTGTAAAGAATCCTAATCAACATGTGTGTTTTTTGGCTAAATCATAGTCATTGATTTTTACTTAGGGGTTAAGGGCAAGCTTATAGCCTTTGGATTAGGAAAAAGACTTGCAAGTAATTATTAAGGGTTCATGATTATTAGGCCAAATAAGTGCACAAGTGTGTTGTCTTCTTGAAGTTGTATACACAAGTGTCCAAGGCTTCATGATGATGAAGACAAGTGTTCCTACATGTGTTCCTTTTATATTGAAGATTACCTTAGCTAAAAATTATTGGTGCAAATGTCTTACACTTTGAAGATGGTAAGACCAAGTGTCTTGCAATTTTTTGAAAATCAAGACTTTAGATTTTATCGTAAATTTTACAAGAACAAGTGTCCTATGACTTGTAGTGAATGAAAATGACTATTCTCCTACAAATTATAAGAATGACATGTGTGCCCTAGCATATCTTTGATAATGCAAATGATAGATGCCTAGAATCTTAACATATAATATAAACAAGTATTCTAACACATGTAATGAAATAATCTTATATTATTATTATAATTAATAATTTCGAAATTTATACATTTTTATATATATATTTCTTGACTTTTTATGTATATTATACATATAATATCAAATTTTATATGAACAATAATATATTTTTGGTTTTCCACACATAGACTATAAAATTTCGGTTTTGATGCAAGTATAGTATAGAAATCTGATTTTTATTAGTATAACTATAGTTATTAGATCTAATTTATATAAATGCATAATATTTGGTCTTCACACACATATACTATATAATTTTGGTCCTTATTTTCGTTTGCTATAGAAATCAATATGTATAAATGTAGTTAGTAAACCTATTTTGCATATAAAAATCGAGATGTCGCAGTTCGAATGGGAACATTCACTACCTATATTGGCAAATTCAAGTCAAGTTTCAACTCATCCCTCAAGCGAATCACCAATGGAGGACATGCAATCTAGAGGAGTCTCAACCCCATGGAAGAGATGCAACAGGTGTCAATGGGATTGATAGTCGTGAATCAGGTTCTATGGAGCTTGAATGGTAACCTGCTGGACAGCCCAGTCTTCACTCACTATTTAACGTCTACCGATGAGGATTATAGCATGGAACTGCCAAAGAGCCAACAACCCTAACTTTTGAAGAAATTTTTGAGATATATTGCATCATCATGATCTGGATGTCATGTATTTTCTGGAAACTAAGGTGTCGGAGGAACAAGCTAGACAAATTTCAAGTAACCTAGGATTCCCCAATGTCGGTCGAGCATCGACGAACAGAAGACAAGGTGGAATCTAGCTACTTTGGGATGCTGCGAGAATACAGGTAAGTGTCTTATTCACTACAGATTAGGCCATTCATGCTTTGATTGGGCCTAAAATTGAGGATAATTGGATTTATTTAGGGTATATGCTAGCTGCCCTAATAAGAAAAAAAGCAATAATTTGTGTGAAGAATTATATAATTTTGGAAGTAATATTCAAAGTCTATGGATGATTACCAGAGATTTCAATGATATAGTGAGGATTAACAAAAAGAGAAGAAGGAATATAGACTGGACTTGCTGCTCAAGACTTTTGGAGGGTATGGACCGTTGTCAACTTATGGATCTTGGAGCACAAGGCCCTAAGTTCTCTTGGACAAACAAAAGAATTGGGATAGAAAATATTAGGGAGAGGTTAGATAGGTCTCTATTGAATATGGAGTAGAGACTTAAATTCCTGGAAGCTATAGTGATCAACCTACCAAGAACGCACTCTGACCACTGCCTGATTTTAGCACTGTGCAAAGGTATGGAATATACATGTCCCGACAAGCCATTTCGCTTTGAGTTAGCATAGACTACACACCTGAACTGCCTAGGAGTCATTGACGCCATTTGGAAGAAGTGGCTAAATCTACTGTATACTATAGGGGATTTGCCCACTACTATGAGGGATTGGAATAGAATGGCCTTTGGTAACATCTTTTACAAGAAAAGGAAGCTACTCACAAGAATTAATGGAATTCAATGCACGTTGGCATTCAGAGAAGATCAATCGCTCACCATGTTGGAAAAGTCCCTGATTGAATAGTACAACAACACCCTCCAACATGAAGAGATGTTATAGTTTCAAAAGCCGACAATCAAGTGGCTACAATTTGGGGATAGAAATACATATTTCTTCCACTTATTTACCATATGTAGAAGGAGGAAAAATAGGGACACGTTGAGAATTGATGATGTGTGGTAGCATGTGTTTGAACATTTTAAAACTCTTTTTAATGGGGAGGGGATGATAATTATCTTGATCTCTGCAAGAGTCCTTATCAAAAAGAGCTATCAGAAGATGGCATATTCATACTTCAAAAACAATTTTCCAATGATGTGGTTTGGTCCATTTTTCAAAGTATGTATCCTTACAAAACATAGGGACTGGACGGTTGTTAGGTGTTCTTTTATCAAAAATTTTGTGGTGTAATTGGTGAATCGATGCCAGACGTCATCTATAAGTGTTTCGGCAAAGTGCAAAGCCCATCAATTATTTCAAAATTTAGACCGATCACAATATGCAATGTCCTCTTAAAAGCAGCCACGAAGGCAGTGATGCTTCGGCTAAAGCCATTCATGAATGATATTATTTCTCCTTGGCAAAGTAGCTTCATACTAGGACGCGGAACACATGACAATATTTGGGTGCTCCAAGAACTATTACATTCCCTCAATCGATCAAAAAGCAAATCGAGAGGCATGTTGATCAAATTAGATCTTGAGAAGGCCTATGATAAGATTCGTTAGGACTTTTTGAGACAAACATTTAAGTTTTTTAAAGTTCCCTTCCCAAGTCATAAACATTATCATGAACTGTGTCACATGTATCAAGCCATGTATTCTTTGGAATGGCGAACCATTGGAAGCCTTTGATACTCCTTGTGGGCCTCGCCAAGGCCACCCAATTTCACCATATTTATTTGTGCTTTGTACAGAAAGGTTAACTTATCTCATAGAAGAGGCATTGAGATCCAAAACGTGGTGTCCAATATCACTGTGTCGGGGAGGTTCCAAGGTTTCACGTGTCATGTTCGTGGATTGTAAAGACCCCGATATTCCTTTATATTTTATTAAGCATAAATAGTAATTTTTACATACAAAATAAGAGAGTTACAATTTTCAAAAAGCATACAAAAGCAACTTTATTGTGTAAAAGGCCTCCAAACGTTTCCGCTGCGCCACTCTGATCTGCTATCTCATTTTTATCTAAACATATTCATATAAAGAAGAATCAACGCGACGATTAAGTAGAAATTTTACTTAATCACATAAGGTGTGTGTGTGTGTGTGTGTGTGTGTGTAAAATGTGCATATAGTCATGTAATATTTCACATAATACTGTACCTTTGGATCACGCTATCGTGATCATAATTTCCTTATATCTCCCATATCATAATATACCAACCGTTCACATCGTTGATCCCAATATTCCATCCATTCACACCAATTCCATCCGTTCACATCGGTGGTCATATCTCGAGACTATGCCAATTTCCTACGACCCACAACCAATACATGGAACACTCCGTCCATGCAAGATGGGATTAGGCATGGATGTCGAGAACTATTTGAAGACCAGCAGGCCTATTGCCACCCTGCCGAACTCTAGCCCCATCCATCCCAAAAACACATTTGGGCCCGGCATGTACAAATAAAGATTGTCACATAAACATATTTTCATATAAAGATCATGATTTCATGCTTTAGGAGAGCATACATTGGACATAATAAGGTATAAGCATAAACTAGAGCATATAAATACAATTAAGGAGTACTTTAAACATGGTGGCATCTATCTTGTAGTAAAACATGATTCCTAAGCTTATTCTAGCATAATAGCACTTAAGTATGTAAAAGCATAGAACAACTAAACTTATGTAATTAAGCAAAATTCCTACCTTCAAATGTTTTTAGGGAAAAAGAGGGTATATAAAGGGCTATATGGAAGGATAATAGGTATATATGTATGTAAAAAGAAGTGTTTATATATATACATATGTGGGTGGAAGATATTTTATAAATATGAAGTGTTTTGGATGTTGAGAGTAGAGTGAGTCAGGGGGTGTGTCTATAGGCGGGATTTGTGCTGTGTGTGTGTTGTGTGATGGAAATGAAGATCACCCCCCCTCCTGTTTATAGTTGTTGGCCAAGAAACAAGATTATGTTATTAGATTTTATCTTATTAATTAATGTGATCTTCCAACTAGGCTTTTCATTAATTATGTTCACACCTAATTGTCGTTGTGAGTTACACAAGTGTTACCCTAAATAATATGAGTTGTACCCTAAATTATATTATGTGTTGGCCTAATATGATGATTCAAGCCCTAAACTCATTAGAATGCTCCAAATATAAGATTTGCTAGATTCACCAAATAAATGTAGGAAGATATATAATAAAATATTAACACAAAATCAAATAAAATCAAACAAAATTTGATTTTTATTGTCCTAATCTTATAAAATCTGAAATCATATCTTTATTTCATTAAAATTCGAATTTGTATTTATTTATTTTTGTAAAAATCGAAAATTAGGGTTTTAGGGCATAAAATTACTATTTTGGGGCATAAAATTCGAAAATTCATAATTAATTTAGAAAAATTTCAAAATTATGAAATTTCATCTTTATAAATCTGAAATTATATTTATATTTCCCAGAAATTAAAAATATTTTAGTTATATTTTTGAAAATTGCAATTTAGGACATAGAATTTCTAAAATTGTGTTAGAATGTTAAATTCCTCTAAAATTTGAAAAATCATGTAATTTATTCAAATTTACATCTTCTCCATGCATAAAAGTCTAGAATACTTATTTATGTTAGTTTTGAAAACTCATAAGTCTTTAATAGACGAATTTTCCAAGAGTGGTAATCAAAATTCGAAAATTAACACTATACTGTTTAAATTGTAAGTTAATCTCAAAAGCAGACTAAAATTTGAAAACAACAAGTAATAATAACATTTCCAAGAAGCAAAAGATTTTAAATCAATTATTTAAATATTAAGGATTATCGGGTCATCACATGGATGATATTATCTTGGTGGGAATGTCTATGATAAAAAACACATGGGTGATAAAGGAAGTTATTGATATTTTTGTGTGGCGTCGGGCTTAAAAATTAATCTAAACAAGTCTAAGGTTTTTTTTAGCTCCTTGCACAAACCTGAATGCTAAGAGACACATATTCGAAACACTGGGCGTTGGTAACACAAAATATATAGGGAAGTACTTGGGCATAAAAATTTGTACAGGATGTAATATTGTAGCTTCCTTCTGTGAGCTGGTTGACCAAGTGCAGAACAAACTCTCATCATGGAAAGCTACAAACCTAAACATGGCTAGACATATAACACTCATCAAGGCTATTACCTCAGCCATCCCAGTTTACTCGATGCTCACACTAATTATGGCTAGACATATAACACTAATCAAGGCCATTACCTCAACCATCCTGGTTTACTCAATGCTCACAAATTGGTTACTCTCAAAGGTTTATAACAATGTGGATAAGATTAATAGAAGGTTTCGTTGGGTGGCACAAAAAATTCCAAGAAGCTCCATTTAGTGGGTTGGAGCAAGATAATCAAGAGCAAAAGCTAGGGAGCACTTGCCATAAAAGAATCTCAAAGGATGAATATCGCACTCTTGGCTGAGGTTGGATGGAGAGTTCTAAATAAGGATCATAGTGTTTGGGCAAGAATTTTCAGCGATAAATATCTCAAGGAGCTGGATATATTAAACCACGTACCTAAGCTGTATTCTTCACGACTATGGAAGAGAGTCGCCCATAGCATTCAAGCAATGGAAGAGAAAATCACATGGCGAATTGGGAAGGATGATGGAATCTCCTTTTGGGATGATCGATAGTTGGGTTGTGAGAAAATTTGTGACTTATTTGAGAAAACAGTGGAAAAGGAAGAAACACTTTTTACAGTGGCGAACCTCCAAACAGGAAATCACAATTAGTGGAATCTGGTTAATGTTTAAAACTAAGATCCCAACATATATTGGCAATAGGAAAATAAGTATTCCAATACTTTTTGACAAACAAGGTGAGGATGTGCAGATATGGCAAGGTTCGAGTATCGGGAAGTTCTCATGCAAGTCGACTTATACACATCTCCTACATGTACAATCGAATGAAACAAGGGATGGAAAGGCTTGGAGTTAGAGCTGGAATACTCAATGCCCGAAAAAGATTAATGTCCTTTTGTGGCTGTGTCACCATGATAGCCTACATACAAACGCGTTGTGGGTGTAGCGACGAATCTCATTCATAAATTTCTGCTATTTATGCCCGAATAGTCAAAAATGTGATGCATATCTTTCTTGAAAGCCCTAGAGCCAAGCAAATTTGTGAGGATGCCATTGTCCCAACCTAATTTCGAAAGTTCTTATCCATGAGTTGGGATCACTTGTTTCAAGAAAATCTCGCAGGGGCATTTGGGAACATCATTGTGCTGAAATGCAATTGGCAGATGGTGTATCTTTCCACAATATGGACGCTCTGGATGGTTAAAAACACTTTGGTCTTTAAAGGGTACAAAGTGGCCTTTTGGGAGGTGAATAATGATATTAAAAAACTTGTCCTAGACATCTTCTTTGTAAAGCCCCGAAACCTCTAGCTAATTAAGCAAACATCTATTTATAACCATATGACAAAACCATGCTATATTATAATGTAATGAAACCAAACACGCATACTAATATTCCAAAAGGCGAGTTTACAAACGTCGTTTATTACATATACACAACATATATATAACTTAACTACCAAGTTTCTAGCACAACGCATACATAACTAACTAAAAGCCTCGAAGCGCCCTCCTAAGTCTTCCTTGTTCCTATCTTCCTGTGTCTCAAATCCGGCTAAAACATAATAGAAAACAACATCAACATATACACATGTTGAGTAGAAATTCGCATAGACATGAGGTGATCGTGTGAAATTGCATATTGTCATAAAAGCATATAAAATCACAGATAAAGCCATGGAAATTTCAGTTCTTGATAAAATCACATAAATTTCAGCTCTGATAGAGCATCACATTCCAACACATTTTTACCGTTTTTCCACCTCGACGGGCAGCTACCTTATCTCACCGTGCCGTAATTCAATTTCAACTGATATCCAACCGAAATCACACCAAAATCCACCAATTCCAACCTAAACACACCGGTGGTCATATCTCGAGTATATGCCGAAAACCTATGACCCACAACCAATACATGGAACACTCCGTCCATGCAAGATGGGAATAGGCATGGATGGTGAGAACTGGTTTAAGACCGGCAAGCCTATTGCCGCCCGGCCGAACTCTAGCCCCATCCATACCGAACACATATAGGGCCCTTTCACACATAATTCCAACACATACAAATCACAATTTCATCACAATACAAACTATTCAGCTCAAATTCAACACAAAGCATCAAAATTCACAGTTTTACGAAATCAGCATTTACTACTTCGAACTGAAATTTCTAGCTTTCAAACTACTAATTTTCCAATTTAAAACCGACTGGAACTTCACATATACATTCCCAAGGTTGTAAAATAGACTTTTAGTTGTTAAAAGTTCCAATTTCCAGCTTACGAGACCTGGAATTTTCAGACTGCGATGCGAAATATTTTAACGCGCAACCGCTGAAATTTCCAGCTTTCGTAACCCAAACCTCCATCTTTTAAAAACCGGTTTCTATAGCTTATTATAAACTGAATTTACAGTATATAAACCAGGTTTTTGGTTGGAAATTTTTGGAATTTTCAGTCGTGCAAAAATCGAACTTTTCAACTTTGAAAACAAGAGTTTCTGCATGAACAGTAATTCCAGCATATGCACAACTTGAATTTTCAGCTTGGAACACTTAAAATTCTAGCTTCTAACACATATATAAGACTCTAACAAGGTATAAAACATGATAACAAAGAATTCAAGCATCACTTTAGCATATTTGCAACAACTTTCAACATGCTTATTCAAGAATTTAACCAAACTTGCTCATAGAAACATCATAAGCATCATATTCACATATATAATCAACATATCTTGAAATCCCTTAGACCTAAGATGGAAACCAACTTGTGGTGACCTCCCAGGTCTTATAGGGGAGATAACATGCTAATAATTTGATAAAACCTATCCCTAGCTCATGCCTTAGGCAAATTTCTACCTTGATAGTCTTTCTTGCCTTGTAGGGGTTTCTTGCCTTGTAGGGGTTTGAAGAAGGGAAAGTGTGTGGGGTTGGGAGATGGTTTGAAGAGGTGAAAGAATGTAGGGAAAAGTGAAAGAAACAAGAAGAAATGGGGGGGGGGGTGTATGGCCGGATTTTAAGTGTGTGTGTGTGTTGTGATTTTTGTGTTTTTGCTATATTACATAGAAGACTACATGGAAGATGAGTATGAAGTCATTTTCCAATTAATGCCCTAATTGGCCAAGTATATAGTCTAACAAGCTTAAGTGGGACTCTACATTAACCATGGCCAAACATGTATTCATTCCTCTAGAAGGTGTATGCCAAGTATATTTATACATTGTATTTGGCAAGCTTGGAGGGCAAGACTTAATACCAACCAAGTATTCCATCTTTTAATTTTTCTCTCCCAATTCTCCACCAAAATTCGTCCCCCTCCCCTCAATAATCTGAAAATATAATTTATTTCCTGTATATTGTGTAGAATTATTCATATTAGGGAAAGAAATAATATCTGGGGTAGAAAATACAATTTACTCATTTCTTAGGGGTTTTTAGGGCATAAAATCCGAAAATTCATAATTAATTTAGAAAAATTCCAAAATTATGAAATTTAATCTTTATAAATCTGAAATTATATGTATACTTCCCAGAAATGAAAAATGTTCTATTTATATTTTCGAAAATTGCAATCCAGGACATAGAAAGTTCGAAAATTGTGTTCGAATGTCAAAGTTGTCTAAAATTTGGAAAATCATATAATTTATTCAAAATTGCATCTTCTCCATGCATAAAAGTCTAGAATACTAATTTATATTATTTTTGAAAACTAATGAGTATTCAATAGATGAATTTTCCAAGAATGGTAATCAAAATTCAAAAATTAGTATTTTTCCGTTCAAATTGTACATTAATCTCAAAATCAAACTAAAATGTGAAAATAACATGTAATAATAACATTTACAAGAAGCATAAGATTTCATATCAATTATTTAAATAATAAGGAATACCGGATCATTACATTCTTGGCATTCTCCCAAAAAATGACCCTATGAGGAACATACCTCAACAAGTTAAATGGAGGAAACCACCCAGTGGTTGGGCCAAATTAAACACGAATGGGAGTTTCATTTGGGAAAGAAGATTAGGGGCTGTGGGAGGTTTAGTAAGAGATGACATGGGGAAGTGGATCCTGGGGTTCTCCAAAAAATTAGGCGAAGTAACTATTACAGTCACTAAGTTATTGGGACTATGGGAAGGACTACATTAAGCATGGGAAAGATGGTTTTAGAAGATAGAGATAGAGGTTGACTCTGAAATAGCACTTAAACTGATAAAGAATGCAAACATAAAGAGTCATCCTTTTAGGCCTAATGCAGATAGAGGTTGACTCTGAAATAGCGCTTAAACTATAGGAAGCTTTTAAGACTCCCTTAGCAAACGAAACTCTTGCATACTAAAAGGTCTGGGAATGAATTCGCAGATGCTCTCGCCTAAATGGGGCATGATACTAGCCAAGAGGTTCTTGTTTGGGATAACTCACTGTCCGAGGCTTTTGAAAGTTTGCTTTCTAAGGACCTGGTTTAGATGAGTTACCATCTACTCCAAACCAAAAAAAAAAGTTAGAAAAATACAAACAAAAGAATTATCATATTCTCATATTGCACTACTCGAAAACATGGATTTAGCTACAGATTTGGCCACGAATTTTGAGGTTTAGCCACGGATAAAACAGTGGCTAAGGTATCAATTTTTTAAAAAAAAAATTAAATTATTTTCTAACCTTAGCCATGGTTTTATCCGTGGCCAGGACCAAAGAAAATATTTTCTTTTGAGGTTTAGCCACGGATAAAACCGTGGCTAATATATACATTTTTAAAAAGAAACTAAATATTTTCTAGCCACGGTTTTATCCGTGGCCAAGATGATTTTTTTTTTTTTTTTTTTTTTGAGGTTTAGCCACAGATAAGATCACGGCTAAGGTATCCATTTTTTCAAAAAAGTTAAATTATTTTCTAACCACGATTTTATCTGTGGCCAAGGTAAAAAAAAAATTCTTCAATTTTTGCCACGGATAAAACCATGGCTAAACTAGCCATTGTTTTTAAAAAAAATTAAATTATTTTGGCTAAAAACATTAATATTAAAAAAAATTTATATAGCCATGGATTTTTTCATATTTAGCTACGGAAAAATCCATGGATACATGTTTCTGTGATGTTTCAATATCCGTGGCTAGATCCATAGCTGTTGACCACCGATTTTGTCCGTAGCTAAAAATCAGTGGCTATTTCGTTGTTTTCTAATAGTGTTGCATGTACAAAAACTAAGTATGAGATTAGTATAATCACATAATGTCATGAGCTATTTGAAAATATCTGTGACATCCCAATTTTATATATTGAAATTATATATATAGATCTATAATGACCCGGTACTTCCTAGTATTTTCAAGAATTACAACTTATTACTTTATTTACAAGCCTTATGTATAAGTATTTATATTTCAAAATATACATATGTATACATGTAATTTCGAATTTATATGTATATATTATATAAAAGGTCATGTTTTATCATAAATATACATATACTTATCCAAAAATGTCATTTTCTCTTACCTATTGTCATTTTCTCCTAATAAATGTTCTTAAATGCTAAGATCTTAATAAGATTCTTGATACGCATAACAAATTGGATAACTACAAAAATATATTATCTTATCTTATCTTATCTTATCTTATCTTATCTTATCCTATCTTATCTTATCTTATCTTATCTTATCCTATCCTATCTTATCTTATCTTATCCTATCTTATCTTATCTTATCTTATCCTATCTTATCTTATCTTATCCTATCCTATCTTATCTTATCTTATCCTATCCTATCTTATCTTATCCTATCCTATATTATCTTATCTTATCTTATCTTATCTTATCTTATCCTATCTTATCCTATCCTATCTTATCTTACTCTATCTTATCCTCTATGCATTTATTATAAATTGACCTTATAATATAAAAAAATCCTATTTCTTGCCCTAAACTCTATAAAAAGGGGCCATTGTCTTCATTTTTTCAAAAACACTCAAAAATCCCGCCTAAACCACCTACCCCCACACTCACTCCATTCTCAACCCACAAAACACTCTATTTTTATAGCATATCTTCCATACACATATATGTATCAATAAACCCTTCTTTTTTCACATATATATACCGATTAGCCTTCTATATATCTCCTTATTTCCTCAAACACGTTTAAAAAGGAGGGTACCAAGTCGATCTAGTCAATTCAAGTCTATAAACTTGATAAACTCCTTAGGTGAGTGCTTTGTCAATTCCTTTCTGGGGCTTTGAACTATATGATATAAATATTATTCGTATAGCCTACCCTATTAAATTCATGCCATCAAATCTTTCGGAAAATGTTTTCCATACATATAAGCCAAGTTATTTTCAAAAATATTGCATTCTATGATATTGCCAGTTGTACCTGTCCCGAAATGATTTTTGACACCTTTGGGATATCATATTTTAATTATATTTCTATGTATCTCGGGTGTAAAAAATAAGTTATTGCTTTGTTGACAAGTTGTGAGCCATATCTGTTCCGTTATATTTCCGTTTACCCTTGGGGACGCCCTTGGGAAGTTTGGGCCCAGGTACTTATAAGAGGAATTTTATCGGGCGGAACGGACCGTCGATGGAACCTTTTATATGATACCATTCCGTGAAACCAATTTCTACGTACAGCCGGAGGATGACTGTAGTAGGCATTGGAGCGATGTATTGCACGGACGCGTGATACATCTCCGTCTTGTTCAGTGTCGAGGTGGCTTCTCGACAAGGGAGGCATAAGGGTTTCTATTATGATTTATCTGTTTTGGGTAGCAATAAGGTTGGAGATTCCGTTCATGGCTCACCATCTGTCTTGTTCAAGTTTGTGTATACACACCTTTTATGATTCATTATTTTGTTGGTTTATGACTCTTATTTTCACTTTAAGTATCTATATGTATATTCCCTGCCTCACTAAGTCATTTGGACTTACCACCCAAGTTCTTTCTGTTCATTGCCTCAGTTTCAGGAAAATAGGTTGAGGGGACTCGGTTAAGGCGATCAGTGCATTATAAGTCATTAGTATATAGTCTTTTATTCTGTATAAAAGATTTGCTAGTTTAATGGGAAACAGAAGCTCACTAGTTAAAGTGTTGTACTTGGATAGTTGTATCTTATAGTTCTATATAAGTCAATTGCGTGTTTATTTTATCTCGATTTTATTATTGGGCAGTACTAAATAAGTTGCAAGTATTGCGTACCGATTGGAAAAATTGGTACTCAGCAAGACCGTTAAGTGAGCCCTACTCGTATAGGATGATCCTAGCGAGGGGGGTGTCACAATATCTCTCTTTTTTAAAAATTTTTATTGAAGTTTTACAATAGTTGTTCATCTCTTTGCCTTAATCACATGAAAAAGTTCAACTTCCTATACTAAAATCATAAGGTTAAGATGGCAACATCCACGCATGTAGCTGTAGTTTCTCTTATTCAAAATCATCACTCTCAATGAATTTTTTTTTGTCATTATGTGTTTGAGAGTACTAGCTCACTCTCTCTTTCATTTCCTCTTTCTTTTCCGCATTTTTTTCCGCATTTTTTTCTTCTTTTTTTTTACATTGTTTTTTTCTCACATTTTTTTTTGTGCAAAATTTTTTTTTTTCTTAACGCAAGCTAGTACATCCTGAACTCAAGTATAACACAACCCTCCACGTTTTATCATCCCCTCATAATTTCACATATCCCCCACATAACTCCAACAATTATCATAATTCAAGTACAGTGCATAGAAAGATTAGGATACATAAACATTATGTTTTTGGGCTTGTAATGTGGCTATCAAGAGAATTAAGCACAATGCAGGCTCAAAGGGGACTCAAGGGCTACATTTAACCAACAAATAGGCAATTATAGGTCAAAATTTTTTTAAAATGGCTTAAGTCATCTTCCCAATTTTACATAGTTTAGGATTTCACCTCGACAAAAAATCAAATCCATTCTAGTGTCCTAATGCGTTAAAGCACATACGAAAACTTCTCACAAAAATATAAATTTTCTTTAAATCATTTAGAAATCATTGCTCCAGCCATGTGCTCAAAATGATTAGGGAATAGCAAAACAACAACAATCATTTTTCAAGAGCACACAAAATGCTTCACGCATGCTCATCATTCCAGCACTTAGCATTTCATAGCATAAAATCATAACGGAAAAAGAAGTTTCACTAAAACACGTATATTCCAAGAACAACAAAACAAAACAACCCAAAACAAATTTCTAAAAACCATAAATATGTCATTGTCAATAGAATTGAACTTGAATAGTACGTGGCATTGTTACACCAAGACACGAATCATTAAAGATGACTCGTTTCGTCTGGCTGTCCTGGTTTCCAGTTGATATATAGTTCTTGTTCAAATTCCACAAACATTGCTAACAAAAATTAACCTCATAAGTATTATCTTAGGCAACTGAATTCCTCCCCCCCCCCCCCACACACACTTAGAGAGTACTTTGTCCCCAAAGTGCGAAAAATAAGTTTAGACAAGAAACACAAATGAGACTAAAAGAACTATGAAAATGAAATAAAACACTAATGGAAAGTAAAGAAAGGATAGAAAACACCTGAGGTCAGACGGCATGATAGAACTCTGTCTTATCCTCCTCCTTCTCGGGTGGTGGTATGGAACTACATAGTGCGGATGCAGTGGAACAGAACTTCGGTGGTGGTGCTAAAGCAAAAATTTTCACATATGTACCTAAACATCCGGACTTGAAAATTCTCTTGGACATCAAACTCAAACAAAAATCACATCAAAATCTAAAGTGGTCCACCCAAAAATACACACAAATAAACTAAAAGAAATCAAAAACATAAAATTTTGGATTGTCTCCCAAAAAGCACTTGTTTAAAGTCTTTAGTTCGACTCCTTTCGACTTGTTCAATGAATGAGGTCAGCGTATGATGTCGACCTGCTCGGTGCACATTTCCACCTACATACGCTTTCAAACACTGGCCATTCACCATGAATGTTTCCCTCATTGTCCCTTGTGGGACTCCTTTTTTATGATGTGGGTATCATACCACTTCTATCAAAACTTCATGTATGCCTATGGAAGGCCTATGGAAGGGTTTCATTTTCCCCTGAAAAGATATATTCTGGATCTTGTGGTAAAGGCTTCACCTCTAACTTAGGGCGCTGAATGCTTGAGGGGGTGTAGGACTCAAGGTTTCTGGAAGGTGTTCAAACACTTGTTCCCTTTTTCCCTCATCTTTCTCACTCTCTAAATTATCTCCTTCCTCATCACTCTCAGTTTTCTCCATCACCTCTCTCACATAATCATCAGTTGCATCCATCCTCATGCAGTGATCATCCTCAAAATGGCATTTAACTGCTTTGAACACGTCGAAGTCGATACTTTCATCCCCAAGCCTGAGAGTCAATTTTCCCGCGTTGATGTCTACTAGTACTCTCTAGGTTCATGAAAGGCTTCTCTAAGATCAAAGGTACATCTCTGTCATCCTCAAAGTCAAGCACCATAAAATCAATAGGGAAAATGAACTTTCCAACTTTCACCAACACATCCTCTACAAAATCTAAATTTCCTGAAAATAGAAAGAGGCATCAGGTTAGCACCAAAACCTCAATCATATAAACAACTAGAAAATTCAAAATTTCCAATCACACAAGGCATAGTAAAACTCCCTAGATCCTTTAATTTCAATGGCAACTTCTGAGAGATGATACTATTGCACTCCTCCGTTAATGCCATGGTCTGGTACTCCTCCAACTTCTTCTTGTTCGAGATAATCTCCTTTAGGAACTTGGTGTAGTGTGGCATATTTGCTAATGCCTTAGCAAATGGGATATTGGTGTGTAGCTTCTTGAAAATGTCCAGGAACTTATCCTTTGGTGTTCCTATTGAGCTTACCTCAAAAGTTGGGGAAACGGCACCTTAGTCTCATAGGGGTTTGTTTTTCGCATAGCTGGAGCTTGATCAATCTACTTCCCCACTTTTTCTTCTCTACCCTCTCATTCGGGTTAGTTTCTGTGTTGCTTGGAAAGTTCCCATGGACTCTATTGGTTAATGCATTGGCCAATTGGCCCATTTGAACCTCCAAATTGTGAATAGATGTAGAGTGGTTCTTAGCGATTTATCGAACTTCCTTTCGGTCATTTTCAAGCTCTCTTTCTGCGAAGCCATCTTTATCCTCTGGGCATCGATGAACTTGTTCATCTTTATCTCCAAGGAGCTTGTTTTCTCTTACTGAGGGGGATAGTTCTACTAGAATCCAGGTGGAAACTATGGCCTATTCTTATTTTGACCACCCTAAGAGAAGTTAGGGTGATTCCTCTTCCCCAGATTGTATGTGTCGGAGTAGGGATTATTGGCTTATCTCTCTTGCATGTTTTCATGCATGTTCGCTTCTACAAAATTAACATGTTCACCCGGAACAACAGGAAATGGACTCCCAAGCGAGCAATCAGTGGAAACATCATTAAAATCGCTACATAATTCACAATATAGTTTAGGGCCTTGTATAATGACTCTCACCTATTTTGAGAAAAGGTGGAAATATCATTTCTCAGCTTGGCAGTCTTGGCCGGTGGAAAGTACTTCGTTAGGAACGCATGTGACAGTTGATTCTAGTTTGTAATGGATCCATTAGGCACTGAACTGAGCCAGATTTTGGCTTTATCCCTCAAGGAGAAAGGAAAAATCCTTAGTCTTCTTTCATCGTCTGATGCTCTATTGATCTTTATGGTGTCACACAACTCTAGAAAGTTATCTAAATGTTGGTGAGGGTCTTCGTTCGGCAAGCCATAGAATTGCATGTTATTGGTTACCATGTTTAATAGGGACGGTTTAATCTTGAAATTGTTCGCCTCAAGGCGCGGTCTTTGTGTCCCCGTTCTAGCTCATTCGGCTTGGGATGCAATGAAGTCCCGCAATGTTCTTGCATCTACTTGACCACCCGGTGGTGCATTTTGATCATACCACTGTTAACCCTATTGTTTTGGTTGTAAAAGCCATAATGCGTTCCTGAGCTATTCTAGCTCTTCTCGCTACTTTCCTCTTTCTGTTGGCTTTTTTTATTTCAATGTCCAAAGGCACTAGTTCTGCTCGTGAACTGGCAAGCCTTGTGATCATCACCAAAAAGCACCTATACAAGAAGGAAGACAAACTCAGCAACAAAAATAACAATAAGATTCTCACTCTCATCTTTTCTCCCCTTTTGATTGCAGCTCTCGTTGAGGTTTGTTGAAACAGAACAAATTTAGTGGCTAGTAAAACGATCCTACTCTTTGTTTGTCATTATTTTCTTCCTGTTTTTTCTGTTCATTTTGCTTTTTCATTATTCTGATCCCTTTCTGTTCTGATTAGTGTTTGGGAAATATGTTTTTGTACAAAGATTGAGAAGGACAATTAATATTCATAATTTCTATTTGGGAAACACTACTTGATTAGTGATGTTTGGGAAATAAGGGCATGGAGGAAAAGTACAGTTATAGAATTAGATATTTTAATTGTTTCGGCTAAATTTTATGGTAAATATCATTTAGTTGAGAATAATTGTTAGATTTTTGTCCTTGTGTGGCATTGTGTTATCTGTTAATGCTTTGATTAGTTGAATCTATTGTTAGGCTTATTATCCGAAGAAAAAGTAATTATATTCTCACTCTCATCTTTTCTCCTCTTTTGATTCCAGCTCTCGTTGAAGTTTGTTGAAACAGAACAATTTCAGACGCTAGTAAAACGATCCTACTCTTTGTTTGTCATTATTTTCTTCCTTTTTTTTCTGTTCATTTTGCTTTTTCATTAGTCTGATCCCTTTCTGTTCTGATTAATTTTGGGAAATAAGTTTTTGTACAAAGATTGAGAAGGACAATTAATATTCAAAATTTCAGATTTATAAAACTCAGATGCCCTTCTAGTTAATTACTCAAATTAATGAATTGTTGAGAGGCTTTTAGGAATTTACAAATGATATTTATTAAAGCGAAAGGGTATATTGGGGATGAAATAATAAATATAATATTAAAATGTGAGAATGATAAATTTCCAGGATACTCGTTTAAGTGTTACTATAAAGGTTATGGCCATTTTCATGTGGTTGAATTCCTTAGTATGAATTGTTTCACTGTATGGTAGGATAAAAACCCCTTAAAACAGTAATTGTCTCTTGTAATGGTAATTAAGTAGCTGCAAATTTTTCACTTAAGATCAGTGAGACTCTAGGATAAGCTGCAAATCTTTGACTTAACTGGAACTAATAAGATCTGGACTTGTAGCTTATCACTCAAATTTCTAGTTTTTCTACTTTTGCCCATCAGTGTTCTATTTTCAAGCACTTTGATTAGTCACTAGCCCTCTTCTGTTTCTTTATTACATAAAGAATTACCCCCCCCCCCCCCCCCCCAAATGATAGTTCATTTCAAATGAATAAGCTCTCTCCTGTTTCTTTATTTTACAATTCTTTGAAGAAGTGAGTGGCTTTCTGATGACAACTAATTTATATTGATGCTTCTACAAAATTAAGAATTGAGTTTTAAAAATTGCAGAAATTGAACATGTCCAACACTAGAAGTTGGATGTGGCGTCGCTTAGATAATGATGGATTTTTGTCAGATGACTTTGATAACGGGGTTAAGGAATTTTTGAATTTTGCATATTCCCATCCCGAGGTGGTTGACAATGGTAAGATAAGATGTCCTTGCTCTAAATGTCGCAACAAGAGGTTTGATAGCCGCGAGAATGTACATTATCACCTCAAGCGATATGGATTTGAGCAAGTATCCCTATCTAATAATTGCTTGTGATGTTGTCACAAAATGGCCAAGAGGTTGACCCAGTTCAAGTTTGTGATCGCATTCACAATAGATCGCAAGGAAAAGGTCCATATGTTGACAACAAGTCCAAGACAGTTCGAGTAAGTAATTTCTGGTATATATTACCATGTGATGCATTTCAAGATAATTGGACATTTTGTTGTTAAATAATTTAAAAGTAACAAATTTATTATTTTAAATTATCATTGTTTACAAATAACAACACTTTATAACGATTCCTTAGAATATTGTCACTAAAGGTTTTGTAACTAAATTTCAGCAAAATTGTAATGTTAGTATGAACTATAGCTTTCTGGCTGAATTGGTTTGAAATCTCAATTTCACAATTAAGTAATTTGACTAAGAAAAAAGTGGGTTGAAAAGTTAACTTTTTATTCTCTTAATTTATCCTAATTCATGGTCAGTTTATTTGTTAAAGTTAGCGAATGAAATTGTATACTTGGAGGTATTTTTCGCAATTTATTTTTAATTCAATGGATATTTTTTAAAACATAAATGGGTTAATGATGATTTCTATAATTTATGGGGATAATTGATAAGGGTGTGAGACTTTAACAGTGTTAAGTATATATATCATACGTACAAAGGAGAGGGTTGGGTTGGGTAGGGGCTCTTGGGTGGGATGGGGTTCAGAGGGAAAAATAGAAGATAAATGATATTAATCTTCTGTATGCTTGGGAACTGATGACATTTTGGCAACTGGTTAGAGAAAGGACTTCTGAGACTTTGATTGTTGTTGTGTGTCATTGGTGGACATTTTTGTAAATAGGATGAGCACCGCTGTTGTAATTTCCAAAGCAAATCATCCAGAGAACTGTCTTTCTTGCTTGTTGTTTGCACAATTTGTTTAGTTGCATGTTTTCTTTGCTGGGCATTAATGTTTGAAGCCGGTGTGATGGTCAGGATATTAAACAACAGCTGCTACTTGTGTGTAAAAGCTATGTGTCTTGGAAATTCTTCAAGTTTTATCTTCTCTTGTGGTCTAAACGTCTTTGACCAAATATTAACACTTGGTTATTATCTAAATCTGAATTCCTATTATATAGAAACGACATATGATGGTGTTTGACCAAGTAGATGAATTAAAATTATTGAACAGAAGCTTTGAACTTGACATATTTCATTTACATAAAGTTTTAGTTCTTATTGTAAATTTTGGATTGATGATATAATCTTACTCTAAATTATTTTGGTTGGTTCTATGTATAGGAAGAATATGAACGGGAAGTTTCTAGTCAACATGGTAGTGATCCTACACAAGAAAGCTCATTCAATATACAAAAATGGATAGAGATTAGCGGTGGTCCAGCTAGAGGTAGAGTATATGGCTTTGGGAATACCTTTCACTATCGTGACCTTGTTGGGCCTTCTTCAGAACCAATTTCCATGAGATCTCAATATACCAATTTAATTAGTGAAGACTATTTGCAAGAAACAATAAAAAAAGTTGTTAATGAGCAATTGAGTAAGGAAAGAGATGCAGCTGCAATTCTCTTGGAGAACACAAAGAAGATGGTGGAGAATGCCAAAGATGCAAATACATCACTCTCGGAGGAGACAAAGAAGATGGTGGAGAAAGCAAATGAGGCAAATGCAACTATTTTGGATGTGACAAAGAAGATGGTGGAGGAATCAAGAGAGAGAGAAAGAGCATTAATGTCAACATTGGAGCTATGTATGGCAAATATGAATGCATTACAAGGAGCTAGTTCGAGCCGTGCTTGTGGAAAGGACAAGCAACGTTAGATTTCCAATTGTTATTATTTTAAGCACATGTTTCACTACTTTACCTTTGGTTTATGTTTGTTGCCAGTTTAGATTGAATCATTAGTTTGAACTAGAGTTGGAATTTGTGAATTGTTGTTGGATTTGGTGTTTCCTAGATTGAATGAATTAATGTTGTTTTAGATTGAATTGATATTTAGATTTAATAGAAAATGTTTTTTTTTTTGGGGATAATACTAAACAAAATCAGGTTTAGTAATACAATATTAGTGGGAATGAAATGAATTTTATAGTAAAATTGATTAGTGCTCGTTTTTTTGACTAATCTTGTAGAAAGTAGTCACGAATTGGTGACTCCTTACTGACCGAATAGTGACCACCATCGGTCACTAGTTAGTGAGCTTGTTTCGTGATGCTAGTTGCGGATCAGTGACTGTTTTGTGACCGCTTCGGCGGTCACTAATCTGTGACCGCATTATATCGTAGTCACTAATTTCACTTTGTGACGAGGGTTTTTGTTACCGCACATGTCGGTCAATAAGCGGTCACTAATCTGCTTTAGTGACTGATATTTTTATAACTAGTGACTGATTTTGCGGTCACTAATCCTTGTTTTTCTAGTAGTGCATGGAGACGCCAATTATTTAGTAATACAAGTAACAAGCATGCCGTGTGTGTTATATTCTCTCTCTCTTAGTTTTTTTTTTTAAACTCTTAATATTTATAAGTGTGACATCCCAATTTTGTAAACATCAAATACGTATAATAACTATAATTATAATAACAAGAATCGATTCGTATAAAATACAAGCATAAAAATCAAAATTTTATAGTATATGTGTTTAAAAACCGAAAAAATTATATTTGTACATATAAAAATTGAAATTTTGTGTGTAATATATATCAATATAAGATCAAAAATATAAATATTGGAAATTAGAGCACATGATATTTTACACATGGAAATCTTGTAAGTAATAGGAAATATGATCAAAACACCTCTAAGGACACTTGTTTTCATGATAATTAAGATAAGGTGATTGTCAAGAAATGGAAGGCATGTGTAGACACTTATCTCAATTTAAGGGTTATAATATTACCCTTAATTCTTAAGTAAAGATCAATGATTATGATTTAGCCAAAAATACATAGTTGAATATAGAAAATATAAGATTTGGGACACATAAACCCTTATCCAATCTTGATTCATACACTTGGAATCATCTTGAGATTTATTAATAAAATAATAGATGTGTCTTGAATACACACCTATAAATAAGGGGTCACCCCTATACTTGAAAATCACCACACACACACGGCACACACACACACACACAAAGCACACCACATATCCACACACTTAATAGGTATGTTTTCATTTTAGATTTCCTTATGTATTTAGAATTCAAGTTCTTTTCAATTTAAGTAATCAATTCATACATATATATGAATATGTTTTAGGTTATTTCATGCAAACACATATACATGTTTTACCAATCTATGCATATAATAGCTTAAAAGTTTGTCTATCTACCAATACCTAAGCATACATATACCAATACTTAGAGTCGGTGAGAGAGT
Source organism: Petrea volubilis (assembly GCA_026212405.1). Taxonomy (NCBI): domain Eukaryota; kingdom Viridiplantae; phylum Streptophyta; class Magnoliopsida; order Lamiales; family Verbenaceae; genus Petrea; species Petrea volubilis. Next base: position 17,623,225 of record CM047874.1, read on the forward strand.
TTTAATTGACAAAAATCCAATCAGTCTCAAAATTTTGAACACGGAAGGTTGAAGGTCACGCGAACATAAAGATTTTGACCATGAAGGTCATGGGTCTTGGATCACATGGACCTTTAGAATTGTGTGTTTTTTTTGACCTCGAGGGTCAAGGGCTTTGGGTCACACAAACCCTAAAGATGTTGGACACTGAAGATCAAGGGCCTAGGTTGCGCTAGACCCTAGACTTATAAAGATTTTGCGCCCTGAGGATCTTCATTTAATCCCGCCGGTCTTGATGACCTCGGAGGGTTCTTTGATTCAACTGACCGTGCTGGATGAGCGAACCTTGGGAGGTTCATTTTGCAAACACTGCTGAACTTACTAGGTTATGGGACTTTAGAAGATTCATTTATTGAATATGATTGACCCTGCCGGGTCCGTGAGCCTGGGGGATTTCACATTGTAAAAACATTGTTGACTTGGCCCGGTCATAGGACCTCGAGCAGTTCATATAGCAAACATTGCTGACCTTGCCGGGTCATAAGACCTCAGGAGGTTCATATTGCAATCATTGCAGACCTTGCCGAGTCATTGGATCTCGGCAGGTTCACATTGCATTCATCGCAGACCTTGCAGGGTCATTGGACCTCCGGAGGTTCATATAGCAAACATTGTTGATCTTGCCGGGTCATTGCACCTCGGGAGGTTCATATATCAATTATTGGAGAACTTGCCAGGTCATTGGACCTTGGGAGGTTCATATAGCAAACATTGCTGACCTTGTCGGGTCATAAGACCTCGGGATGTTCATATTGCAAAACATTGCTAACCTAGCCCGATCATGGGACCTCAGGAGGTTAATATAGCAAACATTGCTGACCTTGCTGGGACATAAAACCTCAGGAGGTCCATATTCCAATCATTGCAGACCTTGCCTGGTCATTGGACCTTTGGCAGGTTCACATTGCATTCATCGCAGACCTTGCAGGGTCATTGAACCTCGAGAGGTTCATATTGCAATCATTGCAGACCTTGCCGAATATTTGGACCTCAGGAGGTTCATATAGGAAACATTTCTAACCTTGTCAAGGTGAAGCAGAGGAAGAAGATTGGATGAAGATAGGGTTTTTAGAGGGAGAATATATGTGGATGAGATTCTTGAGGTTGAGAATGAATAGGTATTGTTGTGTTTAAGAATTTATATTTAGCATGTAGGTTTTTGTGTAGTGGTTTTGGGCTTTAAATATTGGGCTTAGATTATATATTTATACATATATAGTGAGCTATATATATATATATTATACTCTTATCACCGACCCTCATTGGATGCATGTAGATGAAATAGTACATTTTTTGGAAAATACATGCAAATGAATTGATGGGTATGATTGCATCTAACATTAGGTGCGCGAAATATAACCATAATACAACGGAGAAAAATCCAAGTACATTAGGTACCGTTTCAAACCTCCTGGTCGTTTTTTTTTTTTTTTTGCCCTATATAATTTTATAAATGTAGGCTTATAACAATTAAATGATTATTGATATATCTAGTTCAACCTATAGTTTATTAATAAAAATTAAATATCTTTTATACGGATAATTACACCAAGAAAAAAAAGATACTACAAAGCTGATAAAGTTTTGCCTTCACCAAGGGGGGGGGGGGGGGAAAGAAAACGTTTGACTAATTAAATTAATAACACAAGCGCATCATACACTTTCCTATTAAAACTAAAATAATTAACATGCTATGCTTCTTACTTTGTACTTATCTAAGCAATTAAGTATATATATATATAAAAAAAAACGTATAATTTTTTTTGACGCGGTGATTGCTAGTGCTACATAAATAATTGTGGGAGAATGTTGGGATTTAATTCTTAGTTGAACTTCTAGTAATTGATTTTATTTTTTTTAAAACATATTAAATTAGTACGGTATGTGAGACATAACTTGTAGGGTTTATTTGTTATTGACCCACTATAATTAAAACCCATGACAAAATGGCCCTAGAATTACGTCATATATTTTTTGTTAGGTTTCATCGCCACTTTATGTTCTTATAACTGTTTGGTCCATTGAAAGCTCTTAATATTGTTGAAAAACAAAGAAGAATTGGTCAATAATGTTTCCATAAACATCCAATTGTCAACCTATCATCAATGCATGGTGTAAAGTTTGTTTATTTAAATTCAAATTGTAGTGTTTTAAGTTAATTTACAACGCCGATTATAAATATTTCGTACAATTAAAATTTTCTGAAAATACTATTTCTTTTTATTATCATAAGTTAACTTAATGAATACATTCAAAATAGTTAAAAAGTATATATTTATATAAAATTTAAATACATAACTGAATTGTTTTTAATTTAACTTTATATACACATTGACCGTTCATATCCACTGGTTTTACTTATCATGAAATCGCTTCCCTACTTTACAAAGAGGGAGACTTGTAAATTGGGCTAATGCTTTCAAGTCCAAAGCCCGAGGTGGTTTAGAAATTCAAAATCCAAGCAAAATTTGAATGAAGCCCATAACCTCCAATCTTTTCGTGGAGAACCTATACAAAATCTCTCTCCCCCATATAAGTAATTTATAGTATGTTGTTCTTTATCAAAAAAGAAAAAGAAAAAAAGAAAAGAAAAGAAAAAGTATGCAGTATCAAAACATATAATCGATAGGTTTTGTCCCGAGTTAAATAGGAAAATTCTTTTATGGACTGGGTATATGCACCCAACGATCCAAATTTAGCCAAACGTTATACATTATTTTTTTTATAAAAAAAATATAACACGTGGTTAAATTTAGATCATTTACTACATAAATGGGGCCCAAACATCCAATTCATATAAGAATTTTTCAATTAAACACGTCAAATGGGAAATTTTTTGTATGAAACCAATACTTGGCCCCGCATATGAATCAAATGGCTCACGTTATGTGACACCCCAAAGTTTATTTATTAATTTAGGAATAAAGTGGTATTAGGAAACCTAGCACGGATCCTATTTGATGGAATAATAGGTTCTAATTAATTACCCTTCTAGTTTAGTTAGAATTTATTTATTATTAGAAGTTATGAGGTCTAAAGTATAAATATAGAAAACTTAAGGGACTAAATTACAATTTGAGGGAAATATGTGATCTAGGGGGTTCCACATTTCCATCATTCTTGCCACTCTATCTACCGCCACTTGTTGATATATGTATGTCTCACTTTATTATATATATATTCAATGTATTAAAGGTCTAATAAAATATACACATATATATATAGATATTTTTATATAGCACAAACTCATCTTCCTTGTTTTCTTGCAACAACAGGTACGTCTTCATTCTTTGTCTTCCTTTTCAATAGTTTAGTGTATTTCCATGCTTGATTCAAGAATTTGGTGGTTTATTCATATTCATAGACGTATGTATATGTATTACTATATATGGTCCGTATGTATATGTATAAATAAACACACACATATATGCCTATATACATATATGTTACATATATATATATATACATATATATATATATAATTATATATTTTGGTTCGTGTATATATATACATGTTTTGGTTTTGGTTTTGGTTTATATATGCATATATTCATGTTTTCGGATTACATATATGTTTATGTTCTTGTGAGTAATCTAATCAAGGGATTAGTGATAATAAGAGTAGTTTAATCAAGGGTAATTAAAGAATCATTTCAATATTTAATATATAATAGTTGTATGACTTTTTTTGATTTGTGGTTCGAACACACACACATGTACATAAGTGCATAATATATATATATATATATAATCTATATTCAATTCGTATATATATGTGTGCGTGTGTATATACATATATATACATATATATATATGAATAAGCTAAGTCATATACTATATATATGTGTTGGTGACTTAGATATGTGTGCGTGTGTATATACATATATATATATATATATATGAATAAGCTAAATTTTAGTATATAACATAGTGTCTTTACATTTGTAATTATGGAGATTATTATTTGTGCTTTGAACCGATAGAAATTGAAATTTGAATACGAACCCTTAAGTATATTAATTCTAGCTTATGGGACTAATGTATTTTAGTAGGTACAATTATAGGATGCTAATTTTAGTATGTCACTTATTATAGGCGAAGAACATATTGGTACTGTTGACGCATCTTGAGCTACTAGTGAACTATAACTAAGTTCGGTGAGTGCCTTTCATCTTTCTTTCTGGGACATTGAACTATATGCCGTAAATATCATCGTATAACCTACCATATTTGATTTATGTTATTTATTTATTTTACCAATTAGTTATATTTGCATTGTAGGCTATTATTTTGGAATTTTATTTTACTCTTTATATTTCTGATGAAATATTTTTCCGAATTATAAGTTAAGCTTTATTTGAAATTATTACGTTTCTGAAATGTGAGCTGTATCTGTTTCGATATGATTTGTTGACACCCTTGGGGACGCCCTTGGGAGAGTCGGGCCCAGGTACGTACGAAAAGGGACTATTGGGCGGAACGGACCGACGATAGAAACTCTTTGTACGATACCATTCCGTAGGATTCAATTCTACGTACAGTTGGAGATTGGCTGTAGTAGGATTGGATCGGTGTATGGCACGGGCACGTGGTACACCATCCGTCTGTCTGATGTCGAGGTGGCTTCTCGACTAGGGAGGCATAAGGGTTTCTATTACGTTTTATCCGTTTTGGGTAGTTACAAGGTTGGAGATGTCTACACAGCTCACCATTGTATGATCCGAATATGTTTTATGATAAGATACGTATTTCATGCTTACAACTAAATTTCTTGGCTCATAATTAGAACTGCTTCTGCTGCAAATAAGAAAATCATGTTTATGAGATTTAAGTATTTCGTTTAATCATTGTACCTCTCTTGTATATATGTATATGTGGCCTCACTAAGTCAATTGGACTTACCTCCCCTATTCCTTCTGTTCTTTGTCTCAGAATAAGGTCACTTGCTTGAGTGAGGATTGGTACGAGCAATGGACTCAAGTAGTGTATAACTTTTGCTATGTAATCTTTTAGATGTATAGTAGTTGGTACAATCGTGTTGTTTTGGCCTCGTACCTATTTTTGGACTGATACTTGTATTATTATTTTGGTTTTATGTATCGCTTCCACGTTAATTTTAGAATGAGGTGTTTGTGAGTATTTGAGGTGACTGTACTAAATATTAGTCGGAAGACGAGTATTTAGTATGATCATCAGTGGGCTCCAATCGTTTAGGTATACCCTGGCGAGAGGGGTGCCACAGAGGTGGTATCAGAGCATGGTTTTAAGAACAAACCATGTTTGCAGAAATATAGTACTTTGATTAGCTAGTTAACCTAGGACGATTGTGACGGTATTAGACATATAAACGATATGTGAGGTTTTTCTGTTTTACTAATCAATTGATTTGATTGGTGATAGATGAAACCGCGCAAAGAACCTCATCGTACACGCTCTCTTTCTCATTTGGAGGAAGAACAAGATGGTTCTGTGGGAAGGCAGCAAGGAGGAAGTTCTCGTCAAAGGCAACCTGCTATGGTAGAACCTGAAAGAAACCCCCCATTAAACCCTCAAAACAACAACGAAGTTATGAGTCAATTAATTGACGTCTTGAGACAATTTGTACAAGATCGCCAACAACCGAATCAAAGTGAAGCACTGGAAGAAAAGGATAAGGATAGAATGTTGGATCGTTTTTTACGTTTCAATCCACCCAGGTTCTTCGGCGAACCTGATGACCAGAAAGCAGATGCTTGGATCCAGGCGATACTTAAAATTTTTAAAATCCTGCATTGTAGTGATGAGGAACAGGTGGAATTTGCAGTCTTTCTTATGGAAGGAGCTGCTAGTAGTTGGTGGAAGCTTGTTGAGCAACGTTGGACTGCAAATCACACACCGCCCACTTGGGAGAACTTTACAAAAGAATCTACTGATAAGTTTGTGCCTCAAGTAGTAAGTGATGCTAGAGAAAAAGAATTTATGGACTTAATTCAGGGGAACAACAATGTTGCGGAGTATGAGGCAAAATTTGCTCGATTACTACTATATGCACCTCATATAATGAAAGACGAAAGGCGCAAGACGAAACGGTTTATCCAAGGGTTGAAGCCTGAAATTCGTTGGGCTCTAATGACAGCGGATATTGATGACTACACGAGGGCCGTAGGCAAGTCATTGGCTGTAGAGGCAGAAATACGGGATATTAGGCAAATCACAAACAAAGCTATGAGGAACAAGGCAATCAGCTCGGGAGGACAACTCAAGAAATTTGACCCACCGAATAACAAGCGTCCTCGCTTTGAAGGAGACAAAAGTACTAAAGGGAGCGGATGTTCGTATTGTGGTCACCCTAACCACACGGAGGCCAATTGTTGGAGAAAGAATGGGAAGTGTATGGCTTGTGGAAGTGATCAACATATGCTTAAAGACTGTCCCAAAGCGCGGAACCCTATACAGAACATAGGAGTCCAAAAAGGAAAGACTCCAGCCCCACTTGTTGGAAAGCCTAAGGTAATGGCGAGAGCATACGCTTTGGAAGGAGAAGAAGGACCTGATCCAACCGCAGTGGTCGAAGTTACAATCTATATTTTTAATACTCCTGTAAAAGTTCTGTATGATCCTGGCGCCACACATTCCTTTATATCTGATCGCATCATAGCTCGATCAAAAGTGGTGGTGGAGCAATTGCCATATAATTTTGAGATTTCTACCCCAATAGGCTCTAGCTATATCACTGATCAAATTTTAAGGGATTGCCCGGTGAGAATTAATGAAAAAGATTATCTTGCCGACCTAATAGAATTACCCATTCAAGGTTATGACATAATCCTAGGAATGGATTGGTTATACCGACATCAGGCACAGTTAAATTGCTACACTAAGGAGATCATTTTGGATAGTGGAAACTCGTCAAAGTCTGAAACCTCATATAGCTTGGTAGGGGCTATACCGCTAATCTCATTGGTTGAGGCTAAGAAGTGTATCAAGGAAGGAGCAGTGGGATTTGTTGCATACTTACTGAATAAACCGAAAGATCAAGTGAAAATTGAAGAGGTGCCCGTAGTGAATGAGTTCCTGGAGGTGTTTCCTGAAAGTTTAAATTCATTGCCTCCCACTCGGGATATAGAGTTTGTGATTGATACTATACCGGGAGCTGAACCTTTCTCAAAAACTCCTTACCGTATGGCCCCAGCTGAGTTAAAAGAATTGAAGAATCAACTCGAAGAGCTGATTAAGAGTGGATATATACGACCCAGTACCTCACCTTGGGGAGCGCCCGTGCTCTTTGTCAAAAAGAATGATGGGACACTCCGAATGTGTATCGATTATCGAGAGTTCAACCGGATGACTATCAAGAACAAGTATCCATTGCCTCACATAGAAGAATTGTTTGACCTACTTCAAGGGTCGCAAGTGTATTCTAAGTTAGATTTGAGACAGGGATATTACCAGCTACGGGCCAAGGAAGAAGATATTCGAAAGACTGCATTCAATACTCGATATGGACACTTTGAATTTGTTGTTATGCCTTTTGGTTTGACCAATGCACCAGCAGCTTTTATGGATATGATGCATAGGGTTTTTCGGCCATACTTGGATCAATTTGTGGTTATTTTCATTGACGACATACTGGTATACTGAAGGACACCAGAACAACATGTGGAGCACTTGCGCATTGTGTTACAAACACTGAAGGAAAACAACTTATACGCAAAGTTCAGTAAATGTGAGTTTTGGTTAGAAAGAGTTACCTTTTTGGGTCACATAATTTCCAAAAATGGAATAGAAGTCGACCCATCCAAGGTTGAAGCTATCAGTTGTTGGAAGCAACCAGAAACTCCAACTGAAGTCAGAAGCTTTTTGGGTTTAGCCGGATACTATCGACGGTTTGTGCAAGATTTCTCAAAAATTGCAGAACCTTTAACACAGTTAACCCGCAAAAGCTCCCCATATCAATGGACTGAAAAGTGTGAAGCTAGCTTTCATGAGTTGAAGAAACGGTTAACTATGGCTCCAATATTAGCTCTACCGGAAGGAACAGAGAACTTCACCATCTACACTGATGCATCTCGAGAAGGTTTGGGTTGTGTGTTAATGCAAAATGGTAAGGTTATAGCATATGCATCTCGAAAGCTTCGACCCCACGAACAAAACTATCCAACTCATGACCTTGAATTAGCAGCAATAATATTTGCTTTGGCTAAATGGAGGCATTATTTATATGGGACAACCTTTGAGGTTTACACGGATCATAAAAGCCTAAAGTACCTATTCACACAGAAGGAACTCAACATGCGACAAAGAAGATGGATGGAATTTCTAGGGGACTATGATTGCAAGATTCAATACCATCCTGGAAAAGCTAATGTCGTAGCTGATGCCCTTAGTAGACAAGCAGGGTTAGCCCAACTGAAAAGTAGAATTGAGACATCGAAACCTCCACGAGATAGTATCTGTATCAGCTCGTGTGCTCGACTTGCAAATTTAGCCATCCAATCAGAGCTAGTGTTCAGAATTCATGAGGCTCAAAGGAATGATGAATGGAGTCAAAAGCAAATAGCCAAGATGAAAGGAAATGCCAACCCAAAATATCACCTCGACAACATAGGAATTTTACGATACAAAGAGAGAATATGTGTGCCTGATAAACTTAAGAAAGAAATTTTAGAAGAAGCTCACAAGGCGCCATATGTAGTCCATCCCGGAGGAACCAAGATGTATCATGATCTTAAAAGATATTATTGGTGGAACGGCATGAAGAGAGATATTGCAAATTTTGTGAATAGGTGTCTAACTTGTCAGCGGGTCAAAGGGGAACACCAAAAGTCGGGCGGTACATTACAACCACTACCAATCCCAGATTGGAAATGGGACCAAGTCACTATGGACTTTTTAACTGGTCTGCCAAAAGTGAGAGGTGGGTACGATAGTATTTGGGTAATTGTGGATAGGTTGACTAAATCAGCACACTTCTTGCCTGTTAAGGTTAATGATAGAGTAGACACTCTAGCTGAGCTTTATCATCGAGAAATCATTAAACTTCATGGCATCCCAGCATGCATCGTATCAGATAGGGACCCTAAGTTTACATCTCGATTATGGCGAAGCCTACAAGAACACATGGGGACAAAACTAAGATTTAGTACAGCTGCACATCCTCAAACCGATGGACAATCTGAACGATTGATAGGATATCTAGAGGATATGTTAAGATTGTGTGTGCTAGACTTCAATCTTAGTTGGATACCCCTGATTGAATTCGCTTATAACAACAGTTATCAGGCATCTATCCAAATGGCCCCTTATGAAGCCCTGTATGGGAGAAAATGTCGCTCGCCATTATATTGGGATTTGGAAGATTGGCGATAGACAAAAGATGGAGTTCATCGAGCAGTACGATCGGAACTCATTCAAGAAGCAATTGATAAAGTGCAGATTATAAAACAGAGAATGAAAGCGGCTCAAGATAGACAGAAAAGTTATGCTGATAAAAGGAGAAGAGAGTTAGAATTTGAGGTTGGTGATCGAGTATTCCTTAAGGCATCACCAAGGAAAGGATTCAAAAGAATTGGAAAAGGAGGCAAGTTGAGTCCCAGATATGTTGGACCTTTTGAGATCATTGAACGAATAGGCAAAGTTGCATACCGGTTGGACCTACCACCCAACCTCATGGGCATTCACAATGTGTTTCACGTCTCACAATTGCGGAAGTACTATCCCGATGAGAGTCACATTATCTCGCATGATGATTTGCCTCTCGAAGCTAACCTTTCTTATGAGGAGAAACCAGTTCGCATTCTTGATCGAAAGTTCCAAGAATTGAGGAATCGAAAGATTTCACTCGTAAAAGTGTTATGGCGAAACCATCAAGTGGAAGAGGCAACGTGGGAATTAGATGAAGCAATGCGCAAGCATCATCCGGAGCTCTTCTTAGAATCAGGTGAGAATCTGGGGACCAGATTCTTATAAGAGGGGGAGATTGTGACACCCCAAAGTTTATTTATTAATTTAGGAATAAAGTGGTATTAGGAAACCTAGCACGGATCCTATTTGATGGAATAATAGGTTCTAATTAATTACCCTTCTAGTTTAGTTAGAATTTATTTATTATTAGAAGTTATGAGGTCTAAAGTATAAATATAGAAAACTTAAGGGACTAAATTGCAATTTGAGGGAAATATGTGATCTAGGAGGTTCCACATTTCCATCATTCTTGCCACTCTATCTACCGCCACTTGTTGATATATGTATGTCTCACTTTATTATATATATATTCAATGTATTAAAGGTCTAATAAAATATACACATATATATAGATATTTTTATATAGCACAAGCTCATCTTCCTTGTTTTCTTGCAACAACAGGTACGTCTTCATTCTTTGTCTTCCTTTTCAATAGTTTAGTGTATTTCCATGCTTGATTCAAGAATTTGGTGGTTTATTCATATTCATAGACGTATGTATATGTATTACTATATATGGTCCGTATGTATATGTATAAATAAACACACACATATATGCCTATATACATATATGTTACATATATATATATACATATATATATATATATAATTATATATTTTGGTTCGTGTATATATATACATGTTTTGGTTTTGGTTTTGGTTTATATATGCATATATTCATGTTTTCGGATTACATATATGTTTATGTTCTTGTGAGTAATCTAATCAAGGGATTAGTGATAATAAGAGTAGTTTAATCAAGGGTAATTAAAGAATCATTTCAATATTTAATATATAATAGTTGTATGACTTTTTTTGATTTGTGGTTCGAACACACACACATGTACATAAGTGCATATATATATATATATATATATAATCTATATTCAATTCGTATATATATGTGTGCGTGTGTATATACATATATACATATATATATATGAATAAGCTAAGTCATATACTATATATATGTGTTGGTGACTTAGATATGTGTGCGTGTGTATATACATATATATATATATATATATATGAATAAGCTAAATTTTAGTATATAACATAGTGTCTTTACATTTGTAATTAGGGAGATTATTATTTGTGCTTTGAACCGATAGAAATTGAAATTTGAATACGAACCCTTAAGTATATTAATTCTAGCTTATGGGACTAATGTATTTTAGTAGGTACAATTATAGGATGCTAATTTTAGTATGTCACTTATTATAGGCGAAGAACATATTGGTACTGTTGACGCATCTTGAGCTACTAGTGAACTATAACTAAGTTCGGTGAGTGCCTTTCATCTTTCTTTCTGGGACATTGAACTATATGCCGTAAATATCATCGTATAACCTACCATATTTGATTTATGTTATTTATTTATTTTACCAATTAGTTATATTTGCATTGTAGGCTATTATTTTGGAATTTTATTTTACTCTTTATATTTCTGATGAAATATTTTTCCGAATTATAAGTTAAGCTTTATTCGAAATTATTACGTTTCTGAAATGTGAGCTGTATCTGTTTCGATATGATTTGTTGACACCCTTGGGGACGCCCTTGGGAGAGTCGGGCCCAGGTACGTACGAAAAGGGACTATTGGGCGGAACGGACCGACGATAGAAACTCTTTGTACGATACCATTCCGTAGGATTCAATTCTACGTACAGTTGGAGATTGGCTGTAGTAGGATTGGATCGGTGTATGGCACGGGCACGTGGTACACCATCCGTCTGTCTGATGTCGAGGTGGCTTCTCGACTAGGGAGGCATAAGGGTTTCTATTACGTTTTATCCGTTTTGGGTAGTTACAAGGTTGGAGATGTCTACACAGCTCACCATTGTATGATCCGAATATGTTTTATGATAAGATACGTATTTCATGCTTACAACTAAATTTCTTGGCTCATAATTAGAACTGCTTCTGCTGCAAATAAGAAAATCATGTTTATGAGATTTAAGTATTTCGTTTAATCATTGTACCTCTCTTGTATATATGTATATGTGGCCTCACTAAGTCAATTGGACTTACCTCCCCTATTCCTTCTGTTCTTTGTCTCAGAATAAGGTCACTTGCTTGAGTGAGGATTGGTACGAGCAATGGACTCAAGTAGTGTATAACTTTTGCTATGTAATCTTTTAGATGTATAGTAGTTGGTACAATCGTGTTGTTTTGGCCTCGTACCTATTTTTGGACTGATACTTGTATTATTATTTTGGTTTTATGTATCGCTTCCGCGTTAATTTTAGAATGAGGTGTTTGTGAGTATTTGAGGTGACTGTACTAAATATTAGTCGGAAGACGAGTATTTAGTATGATCATCAGTGGGCTCCAATCGTTTAGGTATACCCTGGCGAGAGGGGTGCCACACGTTATATTATATTTTAGATGATGATATTTCTTTAAATAAATTAATAATATGAAATAATCTAAATTGTTAGGTGCATGTGTGAGATTTAAGCCTAGTATAAAGAAGAATTTCCCTCTACAATGTCCTAGACAAGATTTGTGCCCAAAAAATATTCACTGCATCTGCTACAGAGTAAGGGACTGTAATGCGAAATGCATAAAATATAAAATGATGTATATAAAAATAGTTTTTAACTGTTTGACCTAATGATTAGTGAAAAAATATAATACTTATTATTACTAAAAAATGATTTAAGTTGATATATATAATATGATATTTTAAAATAATTTATCAATTTTACACCAATTGTGACACTTCATAAAAAAATATCTCAATAAACTACACCAAATGTTAATTCGAATGTATATTTTTTTGACACTGTAAAATACCAAAAATAAGCTCTGCCGGCTCATTTACTTGGTACATGCATTAAACTAGCATCTTCATATTGTCATAATATTCACTTCTGGTGATATTCTCAATAACCATTTTTTCAGTGGTGACACTTACAAATATATAGATACGCGTATATATTCCACATAGCACATAAAATATGTACTCTTTTTTGGTTACAAACATGTATGTATATGTATGTGTATAATACGAATTGATGTGCCATCAATCTCCATCAAATTTCCCATCTCATGAACCCCATCAATTACAGTTGTGATTTTGCCATATTAGTCCCAATCAATTAAGTTGCACCAAACCTTTGGAAAAAAAGTAATAAAAAAAGACCAATGACCTCTAAACGAGTACTAGTCACCAACATGGGAGGGTCAATTTTCGTTATTCAACACTGCCAAAATTCATGGGATCCAATGACTCTTATGCTGTTCATTACAGCTGTTTTGAATATGATCTCTTTTTGTCATTTCCTGGAATCTTCTAATTGCATGAAACAGTATTTATTATTATTATTATTATATCAGAAATTCTACAAGTCGAATATCATAATCACAAATTCGACAATAAGTGCAATTGTGATATAATTACACGCATCTAATGAATATTTCTTTTAAATAAGTTATTCATATTTAAACTTTTTATTTTGAAAAAAAAAAAATAGATAAACTCATTGAGTTCCGATGCACCTTTAACATTCAAAAAACACATGAACTTGGACATAATAAATCGTATCAAAATTGTTCACTAGTAGAAACATGGGAAACTGTGGGTTACATATTTATGACTTACTTCTTAAATCCACGAGGAAAAATGCTACATGAATGGTTGTTACCTCTTGAACACGCCGAGGCCATCCTTAAAATCTCAAAGTTTAGTAATCGATTGTATTATGTCATGTTGTGATGAGGATATCACATTCAGAAGGAGTGGTAATGTGACTCCCCATTCCACGATAACAACTAACTAAGGTGGTGATTGGTATGTAGAAAATAATTCAGATGCAAATAGAATGAAATTAGAAACGGAATAAAGATATTGAGAAAGAAATGATACTAACATTATATTCTCATGCTTGGTATGCTTAAGTAGCAAAGAAGGGAATAAATTAATTTAAGACATGTCATAATTAAGTCATAACAAAATTATAGGAATAAAAATAAATCAAGTATTTGATTTAAATAAATTTTAAATCAAAAATATTTTAAAATTTTAATTTAAATATATATATATATATTGTAGTTAAATAATATATTACTGTTGTACATTGATAATCAATCTATATATAATATGTTTTCTATATATTGATATATTATTTTTTTACACATGCTATATATTATATATGTTTTGTGTACTTATTATAAACACTACAAGAAACTGCGGTTTTTTCGACGATACGTCAAACTTTTGGCGGAATTTTGGCTAAATTTGAAGTCATAATTATGTCAAAATTTTTGGAAGATTTTCGGCAGAAATTCCGCCGAATTGACATGTTAAATTTTTGGCCGAATTTCCACCGAAAATCTGCCAAAAAATAATAATATTTTTATGTATCTTTTTCAGCGTCTATTTTTTTTTTAAAAAAAAATATGTTTTTTCCGGCAAATTTTAAATTTTCAGCGGAATTTCCTCCAAAAAATAATAATATTTTTTATGTATTTTTTCAACGTCTAGTTTTCTTTTTTCTTTAAAAAAATGTTTTTCTCGGAGGAATTTTCGCTAAATAATAATAATATTTTTTTATGTATTTTTTTTTCAGCGTCCATTTTTCCTTTTCTTAAAAAAAATGTTTTTCCCGGATTTTTGGCGGAAATTGAGCCGAAAAATTGCCGAAAAATAATAATATTTTTTATAATTTTTTTTCAGCACTTATTTGTATTTTTGTTTAAAAAAAATGGTTTTTTCGACTATTTTTTGGCGAAAACTCCACTAAAAAATAATGACTTATTTTATATATTTTTTCAGCATTTATTTTTCCTTTTTAAAAAAAATTCAACATATTTTCGGTCGAAATTCCGCCAAAATTGATATTTTAAATTTTAGCCAAAAATTCTGCCTAAATTGATATTTTAAATTTTCGACGGAATTTTCGATGAAAATTCACTGGAAAATAATAATATTTTTTATAAATTATTTTCAGCGCTTATTTTATTTTTTTTCAAAAAAAATCATTTTTTTGGCCGATGTTCAGCGAAAATTCAGTTTAAAATCAGCCAAAAAAAGCAATTTTTTTAAAGAAAAATAATATTTATTATGGATTTTTTTCAATGCCCATTTTTTTCTCCGAAAAATAAAAATCTTTTTTTTTTTAAAAAATAGAGGTTATGATTTATTTATTTATTTCCCTATTATAAACATAAATATAGTGAAATTTTAAAAATACAAATGTATATTTACGACATTTTATACGAGGACTCTAGTAGCAATTATTTTCTTTTTTATTTTTTTAAAAATTGATGTTATTTATTATTTCAAAGCATGTTTTCCATAATTTATTTAAAAAAATAAATTATTTTTTGATGTACACTTGTTTATATATATTTTATAAACAACATTTAATCAATATATATATTTTTTAATTATTTGGTACAACTTATTAAGAAATTCTTTTGAGGTGGTACAATGAATACATAATGAGACACATTTTAAAACTATTGTATTATATGTGCCAAGTAAAATATTTTAAAGTACTATATTTTAAGTTTTATTCGAGTTAAAAATTCATATTTATCGAGTACTAGATTGAGTCTGTGTATATTATTACTTATTAAGTCTATGTTTATTATATGTGTCAAATTAAGTCTGTGTTTATTATTACTTATTAGAACTTGTATTTGGCCAACTCTGAGAATGCGAAAGAACAAATATGTCGATTATATTTATTATAACTTATTAGAACAAATATGCCTATTATATTTATAGGAAAAGTTGTTAATAAATTTTAGGATTAGCAACGACCAATGGAATAACTTTGACATAATTCTAATTAAAGAATAAGAAAGGTTGAAATATATAACGAGGGAATAACTTTTACACACTTAGAGATAATGGACTGCTCCTTCGTGCCATAATACATTTCGTTTAAATTAGTTATTGCACAATGATTGAGGAAATAGATTAATAAATTAATTATAGATTAATTTGTTTAAAATACCCCTACGAGTAATAAGTTGCTGGAATATTTTAATATTAAAAATTTATAAAAGATAAGTTTAAAGACATTACGAAAAAGGAAAATGAATTAAGTATGTTTTATAGGTTAAATTTTTTTTCTTCTTTCTAAAACTACATATTTTATGGAACAAATAAAGCATTCAAATTATAAAACAATGATTAAGGGAATAGAATATTATTGAAATTCTTTATAATGCAAGATTTATATATATTATTTTTTTCAGTGTATATTTTCCTTATATATATATATATATATATTCATCTTTGGGAGATTTTCGGTCGAGCTTTCACCGAAAATTAATGTTTATTTTTGTTTAAAAAAATTTATTCATTTAATGCAAGATCGATATACCTAATTTATCAAAAAACAATTATTTTTTTAACATTTTCACCGAAATTGCGCTGAAAATTATACATTCAAATTTCGACAAAAAATATATATTTAATTTAATTTTTAACTTTTTTTTTAAAAGAATTGTTTTTGCAGAATTTCAGTGGACTTTTCACCAAGAAACCTATATTTTAATGAATTCCCTACATCATTCCTCTTTTTTCTCCTTCTTTCTTCTTATTTTCCCCAACATTTCGCTAGCCCCCCCGCCCCCCACCACACACACACTACTCCCCCAGCCATCCTCCCTCTCCTAACCCCCCGCCCCAACCCCCCCATGGCCTCTCCCCCGCCCGCCCTCCCCCCGCCCCCATGGCCCCAGTCCTCCCCCCCCTCCCCCACTATGTATTGTAAGTTTTTATTTTAAAAAAATTAATTTTATTAGAAATTCATTTTCGTTTGTGAATTTAGGTATTTAGTATGTCTTATGTTTATGTATTATAGTATAGGTGTGTGAAGTTATGTTAAATTTGTTGTGAATGTGTGAAAATATGTTGTTAATTTAGGTAGTTGATATGTGTATGTGTACGAATTTGATGTGTTATGTGAAAATATGTTATTATTTAAAGTTGGGTGTTTGAGTATTTTGTAATATTTTGACCTTTTTTTGGTTGCAAATATTGGTGGTAAAATTCATCCCATTTTCAGACCTTTTTTCCATACTCTACAAAGGTAAGTACGGCAAACTTTGAAGTATATAATTTATATGTATATATGTATGTAATTAGATAGTTCATAGGTAATAGGTTAGTCTGTGATGTGGGGATGGAGAACGTCATCCCATTTTCAGACTTTTTTCCCATACTGTACAAAGGTAAGTACGACAAACTTTGAACTGATAATTCATATGTATATATATATATATATATTTCATAGATAATAGGTTAGTGATGAGGGAATGGAGAACGGGAATTGGGGAAAGGGGTAAAGCTTTCCCATTATTTGTTGTTTGTTTTTATATGCTTGTATGATATAGAGAAATAAAGGGATGGTACATATTCGGTGTGTGTATATATATATATACGTAAATACTAATATATATGGGTATTCATGTGTATTGATTTTGTTCAATGCATGTTTGATTAATTTGGTGTTTATGGAATGATTATTCGGTGTTGATTATGTGAATTGATTCGTAACACTAAATTAAACATGTTTGACTAAGTAATAGGAAATGATTGTTTGATTAAATGTTTTCAGAATTAATTAATAACAATAAACTTAAGTGGCGCATGTGTGGATGGATATTCCTAAATACAAAATGTGAATTATACAATGACTTATCCTAGTTGAGGGGGCCTTCTTCCACTACATTTAAAAAGCAAAGAGTTGCCCGAACTACATTAAGTATGGGAAAATTCGGTGTCCTTCTAAGAAATGTGATAGAAAATGACTTCTGTTAAACTTGGATGATGTTATAGTACATTTGTTAATGAATGGTTTCAAACCAAATTATTGGTATTGAACAGAATATGGTGAGGTCCAACCTCCTCTAGTATTCCCTGGCGCATGAAGTAGTAGTACAGAAAATGACCCACTGCAAAGATATGCTGGAATGTGTTTCGTTGTTGCTAGGCAAGAGGTAAGGGGTGAAATACCCAATGAATTTGAGGAGCAACCGAATCTTGATACCCAAAATTTTTTGACTTTCTGAATAAGTTTTACCAAGAGGTGTGGCCTAGATGTATAGATCATTCTCCACTTTCTATTGCTGCAAGGTTGTTGAGCATAAAAAGTGATTACAATGTAGCACAAGATGGTATTAGCGAAATCATCTAATTGATGTTAGAAGTAATGCGTTTTGGTTATAAAATGCCAACAAATTTTTACAAGGGACAAAAATTAGTATATGGGTTGGGTTTGATTAGTAAGAAAATAAATTGTTGTGTGAATGGTTGCATGCTATAATACAAAGAGACTGTGGACGTGGTAAATTGCCATTTCTGTGGCACTGAATGATATCGTGACAATGGGGGTCGTCTGTGTGCAAAACAAGTCCCAATAAAGAGGATGCATTATTTGCCTCTTATTCCTCGACTGAAACGATTGTATGCATCTTCAAGTTCAGCCCCACATATGAGATGGCATGCAGAGCATCGACGACCTGACGGTGTTATATATCACCTAGTAGATGGGAATGCTTGGAAATATTTTGATGAAGTATATCATGATTTGCTAGTGACCATAGAAATGTGTGGTTTGTTTTGTGTGCTGATGGGTTCACGTCGTATTCCCAATCTTCCGTGTCATACTTTTGTTGGCCAGTAATTGTTACCCCGTATAAGTTGCCCCCTGAAATGTGTATGACAATGCCATCCATGTTTCCGCCATGCATAATTCCTGGTCCTAAAAATCCAAAAGTAAAAATTGACGTATATCTGCAGACATTAATTGATGAATTGAAGGTTTTATGGGAAGACGGCATTTCTATGTACGATGTACATGCGAAACAAAATTTTGTTATATGTGCTGCATTACTGTGGACTATCAATGACTTTTCGGCTTATGGAATGATATCAAGACGAAAGACCGTTGGGAAACTAGCTTGTCCATATTGCAGGTGTTACAGCAAGGCATTTATGTTAAAGTACAACCGAATGAATTCATGGTTTGAATTCCATCGAAGATTTCTAAATAGAAATCACTAGTACAGAAAAAACAAAATTAACTTCAAAAAATCTGGTAGAAAATGATCCTCCTCCTCCGAAGCCTGACGGAGATGAGGTATGGGATGATGTGCAGTGGTTGTCGAAAATAATAGAACAACCAAATATGGAGAAGCCATCTATCTAGCTATTGTGCCGAGCATAATTGGACGAAACAAAGTATTTTTCGGGATTTACCTTATTGGAAACATCTCTTAATGCATCATAATTTGGATGTAATGCATATTGAGAAGAATGTGTTTGGCAATATTTTCAACACCGTTATGGATATAAAAGGTAAGACTAAAGACAATGCAAATGCAAGGCTAGATATGCAAAATCTGTATAGGCGACCAGAGCTACAGTTGGTCCTGAAGCCCAATGGACAGTAGGGAAAACCAAAGGCGAAGTATACATTCACTCTTGAACAAAAATGGATGATTTGCGAGTATATTAAAGAACTTCGAATGCCGGATGGTTATTCATCCAACTTGAGTTGTTGTGTTAACTCACATCAAGTGAAATTGTATGGCATGAAGAGTTACGACTGTCACATTTTTATGGAACAACTGTTGCACATTGTCTTTAAAGAGTTGCCCGATAAGGTATGAAACCACAAGCTGAGTTAAGTAAGTTTTTCAGATACTTATGTTCTAGCACAGTAAGGCATGCTAACCTGGACAAGATGGAAGAAAACATTCCCGTCATAATATGTAAATTGGAATATGTTTTCCACTTAGCTTTTTTGATGTAATGGAGCATTTACCAATTCATTTGATTGAAGACGCTAGAAATGGAGGCCCTGTTCAATTCCGCTGGATGTACCCATTCAAGAGGTAATTCACTAACCCCAATAAATTCATTACAATAATTTTTAACATACGTTAATGAAAATTCATCCAACTGATGTGCTTTTTAATTCAAAGCAGACATCTTGAAAAATTTTAAAAAAAGGTCAAATAAAAAGCACAGGTCGAGGGTTCTATTTGTTTGTAAGACTACTCATTTTTGTTTGTTCTACTTCAAATCATACGTTCATTCCTTAATAAATAGAGTTGGAAGGTATACCGACGGTGGCATAGATGAATCAGTTCTACATACATTATCAGTTTTTAATCAAGTGGGTTGTTTGTAAGGTAAATATGTAGAACGTTATTTAGAGCACGATGTAGAGTATAGAGTTATGAGATATCACATCCTGCTAAACCGCAAAGAAGTTAAACATTTCATTAAGTAATTATGAAACATATGTTTTTCAATAAAATATTAATAAGCCTTTCATAACTAACTACGTAGAATAATTGCAGTTATTTTTAGAATACTTTCGAGTTGGTGATGCTGACGCTAGTGATCGTCTTGAATCAGAATTTGATGAGTGGCTTAAGTTATACGTAAGTACATATATTTACAAAATTCTATTACAATGTTGAACCTAAATTTAATAAAATAAATGAATATTTTTATCTTACAAGTTCATAATCCATCAAACGAGATTACAGATCTATTCTTAAATCTATTGGTTTGGAGTCCTAATATGAAAATGAAGACATATCATACATATTTGGTCAATGGTTTCAAATTACACACTTCCTCATGGTGTCAAGGGAAAAAGACGATGAACTGCGGAGTGTGGGTGAAAGGAAGTTATGAGGATGGAGCCACTGAGAATGACTACTACAGAATTTTAAATGAAATATTGGAATTGGAGTATATTGGTGAACCAATAAAAAGGGTTGTTTTATTCAAATGCAAGTGGTTCAATCCCACACCGCCAAAAGGAACTCGTATTGCACATCTACAGTGCGAAATTGTTAAAGTAAAACAATCGGAGAGACATAGAAAATATGACCCTTTTATAATCGCCAAACAAGCCCAGTAGGTTTACTTTGTTAAGTATCCTGGGAAAATTCATGAAAAAATGCAATGGCTCACTGTCATTAAAAGTAAAGCGAAAGACCGTGTCATTGTTGAACACGCATTGGAAGTCGCTTAGCAAAAAGACAAGGGCGCAATTGTGTGAGACATCACTACTGATGATGTCGTAGACTCTATGTAGGACCAAAATTTGCCATTAATACCAGTTGATGAAGATGAGCTAAATCAAGTTATACATACTGACGAAGAAGATGATGATAATGAAGAAGTTGACAGTCACGAAGATGAAGCGACTGATGCCTAAATTAAGATGCGTTGTAAAAAGTGTAACATAGAAATTTCATAAGTATATATGTGCGTGATAGTTTTGATATATATGTCAAGCATTTAAACCAGCTTATAATAGTATTGTATATAATTTGATCAAAAAATATTGTACTTAACAAATTTTTTATAATTTCCATGTAACTTTCAAACATATAGATGCGATGCAGAAAAAATAAAATTTCGTATGGTGGATCCAATCCAGGTTCTTCTTCATCCCATCGGATACCTCAGCATCCTATTCGGGATCTTCTCCCTCGTATCATTTCATACACATAGGTCATAGTCGACCGTCGACCATTCCACTGCAGTTTATGCCAACCCCTTTAATGTCTCGTGGCCATAGTCCACCTATTACATCACATCTCCCAAATCAGCCGCTACCTCAGAATGATGGGATGACTCAGGTTGATTTAGAAGAAATTCAATAAACATATGAGATGTCTGCACCTCCTCCTACATTCGGTAGTAAGATTGATTTGACACCAATTGGCCTGAATCGGTTAGTAGCTAATTAAATTTATATATGTTATACAACAAATAGAAATAATATTAAAACGTATATGTTAATAAAGTTTGAACTGTTACGTAGATTTACTTCAGGCAAAAAGGGAGGCGTGTACATTATGAATGTCAAAAAGAGGTAGTTGGACACACCACACTTCAGTTATGGCAAGGTTTCTAAAAATGTTTGGCTGCAATGGTTCGCTGAATGGCAGATAATTTAATTGAATATATTATCTACCATTTTGATGGGATGATTATTTTTCATATATATTTGAGTATATTATTATTTTTTACATGTTTGACTAATAAAGTATTATTGTATTTTTTAAGAAATATGTTTATGTTAGGCTAGAGGATGCGGGGCATAGGAAGACGATTTTTGATAATCATGTGGCCAAAAAAATTACGGACATATATCGAGACATCAGAAAAGCCATTGCGCATAGGGAAGACCGTCCACCGTGGATGCCCGACCCAGTATTTCTTGTTCTAAACACGTATTGGGCTACCCCTGCATGGAAAACAAGAGTGATCAGAACAGGATAAATAGGAATGTCGGGGGAGGTTCATTGTATGTCGATGGGGGCAAATCAATTTATGAACATAAAGCGGAATTGGTAAGTACCTTTTTGTATTTATTTTTGACGTATGTAATAGATTTAATTATTCTCTTGTGATGTACTATTAAAACAATTTATTCTTATTCTTGTAGGGGGTGAAGTTAAGGAGGCTTGTTCTTAAAAGTGAGCTCTTCCGAGATTGTTATACGAGGAAAAAAAAATAAGGGACCGGATTAAAAAGATGGCGTATAGGTTCACACGAAGTCATAACAAGTTCATGTAAGTTAGATTTGTGTGTTATAAGCAAAGTTTGTGTTTAAATTGCTAACATACTTGAAATTACAATTGCAGAATAATTACCAGAGTCTAGTGCAGGGTTGATCGGATTTTCAAGATGCTGATTTATCGGATCCCTCCACACAAGAAAGCATGAATGAGCTGTTTGATCAGACTGCTGGTGAACCTAACAAGAAGAACCGAAAGTACGGGATACATTATTGGAGTATATCGACCACCCATTACATCAGCTATTCTTCGCCCGACAGTTCGTCGATCCAGTTAGACCCGACGATGTTGCAGTTACAGGGCAAGGTCAATCAACTTTCCCAATAGAACACACAAATTATGCAAAATGATGGAGCATATGTTTACAATGATTTGAAACAACATAGTGAGCGGCTCAAATCAATACTCTTATGCCCCTCCGCCAGCTCAGTATGCGGTCGATGATGAAGACGGTGATGATGATGATGGCTGTGATTAGTATGGATTTTCATTACAAATTATTTCGGTTTTTATGTATGCTGCAATTTTCAACGAATTATGTTATTTATATATTTGGATTTTAATATATTTGATTTGTTATTTATGTATATATTCAGATTATGTGATTAGTATATATTATGATAATTAAATATTTATATTTTAATTTTTTTATTTCAATTGTCTTTGTAACAAGGAAAAAAATAAAATGATTTTTTTAAATTAAATATTTTCGGCGGACTTCCACTAAAAATAATTACTATTTTATAAACAAAATTAAATATTTTCAGCTGAATTTGGACAGATGTTGTCCACTGAAAATAATTCAATTTTTAAAAAAAAATTTAAAAAGATCCCGTCGGTAATCCACCAGAAATTCGTCGAAACATATTTCGACAGATGTTGTCTGCCGAAAAGTAAAAAGCGACAAGGGTTTTTTAGGCTAAATCAATCCGCTGAAATTTTCGTGTTTTCTTGTAGTGAAAGGTATCAATTAGTTTATATTTATATATGTATTATACTGGTATTTACTATAGATGATATAATATGTATCACCTAACATAAATTTAATCTATAGTTTTATCATGAATATCAAATACATTAGTAAATTATCCAATATTAATTTTATATTATCATATAAATGTACATATGAATATATGTTAGCAAATATGTTAATATATATTATAGTTCTTAAAATGCGATATTAGTAATAAATTATAAATATATATATTTTATGCATAAATATAGATTTTTATTTAACAAATATAATTTAATACATATTTAATACATTTATTAATATTTAATTAGTGTAAATATAAACTTTCTGATATATGATAAAGTAAATAAGTATTGTGTTATTAGAAAACCATAATACCATCTTGTTTGGAATAGCTAAACCCACGTGGGATGAACGGAATCACTAAATCCACATATACAGGAATAGTGATTCCCACGAAAATGAATATTTTCACCTTTAAATGATGTCAATCGTATTATTAGAACACCCATTCTATTCACATTCCATTCCCACATGCCAATAATGCCAAGTGTTAACCAAGTGAAAACCTTATAAGATTTGGCTAGAAAATTTTTGTACGGCAGAAAAAGATGCAAACAATTTGTCCACATCAATACCGCATAAAAAATTTACCGAAAGAGGGGGAAAAAAGATGATTCAACATCATTTTACATTTTATATTTCTGTAAATATATATATACACACACACACATATATTTATGTGAATTTTTTGTTAGTAATAAATGTACTGATTTAATCTATATATATATATATATATATATATAATTCAAAATCCTTGAAACCATTCAAATAAGCGTTATCAATGCGCAGACTTGGAAAGCCTCATTATGCTTTATTAGGACACGTATAAAATTATGATAACTTTATATATTAATTTTTTATATGTATATGGTTATTTAGAATTGTCCGAGTCCAACACTTATCAAGAAACTAAGATAAGATATGTCACATTTTAATCCAAATCAAATGATAAAGTTATATTTCTTTTATTTATAGTATCCTATTTACAATATTTATCAATTCAATTTTAAAATATTAGTCATCTATCAATTACTTTTGCATATATATTTTTTAAAATCCCGTAACACAATTTTAGCAAGATTATCTCAACTAAAATTTTTAAACATATACGCCACTAGCCAGAGTTAAGTACACTCCAACTTTTGTGCAAGGTCAATAACGTTCTTCTTACAGCCTCATTTTTCAAGCCTTCAATTTCTTGATTCTATGGTTTCTTCCACCTCCTATTTGGATGCTGTCTACAATCTCATTTATTGTTGGAGAGGTATTTTCCACTTATCTATCGTCATACTTTTTAAATTTCTTTATTTACTATTGAAAATTTTTGTCTTAATTTATTATTTGTTTGAAGTTTATTTCACTTTGTTTCTAATTGTTAGAGTAGTGCCCGGCATGCCAATGAGACTGGCAATACTTTTAAATACTTTTAGTAATAAACAGTCTTATCGATTAATAACAAAATTGAAAGTTTATATTTTTTGACGACCTTCATCATAATATATAAGTTATACTCAAGTATAATCTATACACATATGGTTGAAGCTTCTAGATCACATAAGGCTATGGGACTTGACCTCGCATAGAGATAGAGGTCTTGAAATAAATCTCTAAGGTGTAATCTAAATCACTCCAAGTCGAAGAGTCTAAAAAATACTAGGGACATTAACATGACTCGGTTTAAGACTTGTAATTGTGACATATCTCAAATAGGAGGATGTCTTATTTCATAGATACATATCGAATGTAGAGCCATTCATATGCATAAATAGGTGCTCATTAGAGGTTGAGTTCACTGATGATCCCATTGAGAAACACCTAAATGGGAGGACTAGTTGCACATTGAAGTAGGATTGTTTCTTACCTTATGGTGTGCATTAATTAGTAATCTTGTACATGTACATTTATACTTTGATATAAGCACCGACCCCATAGCTGGCCAAGGGTTGCGAAAAGTGCTCATTACATGGTCCGATTTAGAGAGTGCTAGCAAAAGAAATAAACCTGACAATCAAACCTTGGCCATTTCGATGTTGGGCCATCGACCCCATATTATCACCGCCATCGACTATGTCACAAAATGGGTAGAGGCCATTCCCCTCAACCAAACTGATCAGGGAATGGTCGTTAGGTTCATCAAGGAACATCTAGTGCATAGATTTGGAATCTCTCAGACTATTGTAACAGACATGGGCACCATGTTCACGGGATTCAAAATACAAGCTTTTGCTACAAAATATAGCCTTCAATTTATATATTCCATGCTGTATTATGCACAAGGGAATGGGCAAGCTGAATCCACCAATAAAACTCTAAAGAATATGATTTCGAAAATGGTGGAAGGGAATCCCAGAGCATGGCTTCTATTGCTCTCCGAAGCGTTGTGGGCATATCGAACTAGCAAACGTACCAACATGGGAAATACCCCATTTCGACTAACCTATGGCTACGGCGTGGTTCTACATATGGAAATTAATGTGAGATCTGCACGAATAGTTCGACAAAATGATCTCACCACTGAAGAATACCATTGCAAAATGGTGGATGAACTTGACGCCGTAGAAAACGTTAAAATACAAGCGTTGGACGTCATTGAGGCCTAGAAAAAACAAGTTGTCAGGGCATATGATAGAAAGGTCAAAGCCAAACAATTTCAGATTGGCAACCTCATTTGGAAAGTACACTTCCCTTTAGATAAGAGAGTCGCTATGTTAGGAAAATAAAGCCCTAGCTGGGAGGGCCCTTTTTCGATCCATTTGATAACTAAGGGAAAGGCTAATTTGCTAGAAAGTGTAGATGGTGATTTGCTTAGGGACCCCATAAATGGCAAATATCTTAAGAAATATGTCCCTACGTTGTAGGAAACATTGGCATTAGAACACCGAAATGACCTAAGTCGAGATGGCATTTAATGCTAAATGAGGTTGGAGTCATCTTCTTCATTTCAAACAAATTGCTACATTATTGATTGGCTTAAAGGGTTTCTTTTCCACAATAAAATGTTTTTGGAAGAAATCTCAACTCAAGCAAATCAAATGACTCAATAAATCGAAATAAAGAAGAATGTATTCAAAATGAGCCAAATTATGGCTTGAAATATCCCAAAGCAAATAAGAAAGAATCCAGAAGTGGAAGTTACCAACGAAGTGGGATTCAGGTAATTTATTTTTATTTTATCATATTAATGTGGCTTGATTACCAAATGTTATTATGGCGATTGGTGAAAAGACAACCATTGCTTAATTAAATATTTCTTTTTAGTTCGTTTTGTTTGTACCAATGAAGAGAAGTAAGTTGTCAAATCGTACATGGAAACATGAATAAAAAAACCGCCAAATTAATGGCACAAGGCATGTAGAGTTTTAACCAAGTTATAATCAAATTTTGAATTTAATCAGAACTTGCGGGGGGGCATTGTTTGGGCCCAAAAATGATTTTTTGTATAAATTCGGAGTGGACTGATTTTGGTCATTTTCGCCATGCCTAAATGTATTAATATGGCCCTAGTCACTTCGACATGATCAGCCCACATTAGAGTCCCAAGCCGAAGTGAAATAGAGACCTATAGCCTAGTTAGCCAAAATATGAAATAGGAAAATAAATAAATACAATAATAAATTCAAATTTAAACCCTTTACTTTTAGGGGTTGTTAGATAGGAAATAACAGATTGGCTAAAAATATGTGTTCTTATATCTAAACATGCCTAAAGTAAAAGCCATATGATGCTGAAAATTTGAAATTTAAATGAGATTGCATGACTGCCATAGCAAGAAATATGGAGGTCCATCCATTTCAAAAATCAAGTCTTGTGAAATCATCCAACTCCAAAAAATAAAGGGATGCAATTGCAGCTTGAAGGCTACAAAAGGGAGTTGGATTCACCATTTAGAACACACAGCATCAATCAACAAACACTATAACAACTCTTTCAATCAAGAAGTCATCAATTCTCTAATTTTTCTTAGTTTAAATGAACAAAGATTAGCTTTAGTTCACTAGGTAGAAAACCATTGACTGAATGTTTGTAGTCATGCCTCATTCGGCTCGAAATGAGATCATCAATGCATTCATTTGGTAACGTCATGAGGTTGTAGCCATCGCTTACTCAAATTGGGCATGGTTTGAAGTGAGATATCACTCCGACGGAGTGATACCCCGCATTCACGTCGAGCGCATACATGAAAGGAGTGTAGACGGAGTCAATCAATGCTTGTTAGAGTGAACAACCTCTGATTACACACAAGTAGATATGGCTGGAGTCATCAATGTGGCCAATTTGCAGCTAGAGTTCTTAGGGACTGCTCAATGCATCTTTGCCATAGATATGGCCCAAGTCATCAATGCGTGTGTCTGTAGTTGAGTCTTGTAAGGTCCAAGTGGCGAGTAGCCATCGTCTCTGAATTCATTCTCTTTTCATTTTAAGCTTTTAAACCCTTTTGATTTTGAAAGTACTAAATTGTTAAGTCCTACATTAAGTTGTAGGCAGGTAGAACCTCAAGGGTAGTGTTTTCCTACTCTGATTCAATCACTTTTCGATAGAAGTCTTAGACGCACCACATTACTTTTTCACTTCGAATAGACAAGAATTACACTTGTGTGCTCCTACAAATTGGCACGCCCGCACCAGAACACCAAGAGCTCACTTCGAATTTGTTGCTTTCTCATCGAACCCAACGGATTCGAACTATGAGCGACCATTTCAGCACGAACGCTAAAAATTTTTGCAAACACTACCCAAAACAATAAAATATCATAAAATCCTTATGCCTCCCATGTCAAGGAAATACCTCAACTACAGTAAATAATAACGGTAGGTGTACCGTGTGCGATACATGGATCCAACCCTACTCTAGCCAACCTCAAACTGTATGTTGTAATTGGATCCTGCGGTATGATATCATATAGAAAGGACTCTACCGTTGGTCCGTTCCGCCCGATATATCCTTCTTATATGTGCCGGGCCCTGACTCTTCCAAGATCATCTCCAAAGGTGTCAATCATTCAATAAATAGTAAGATATAGCTCACAATTTTCAATAATACAATAACTTGTTTTCAATATCAGTGATAAATAAATCATAACTAAAATAAGATAAACATAGCTTAAAGTAGCCAAAGATGCAAGTATATCCTTTGACATAGCAAAGGAACCATAACTAAATCAGATAACATAAATCAAATAGGGTAGGGAATATGATAATATTTACTACATATAGTTCAATGGCCCATAAAAGAATAGGCAAAGCACTCACCTCGGTGGTTTAGATTTTACCAATGTTTAGGGGTTGCGTTGAACTCGGTAACTAAAGATTAGAATGCTGCACTGTAATTACTCATAACTAGAAATCACTTTTAAGGAATAATACCACTATCTCAGACTTATAATATTTGCATATGTATAGCCTTATAATTAATATTGATAAGTGAACTAACTTGTGTTTACTATCTACTGTAAGAGGTATACTACGCATGAATGCACAAGTAGGCAATATTTACACATATATACATATTCATGGCTTTCAAATAACTTTAACCACATATGTTCATATAGTTTATGGGAATAATCTTAGTCTTTCAAATATGTATGCTTAAGTATTGGTGTATAAACAAACTTTAACCTACAATATGCATGGATTGGAACATGCGTACGTAGTTGCATGAAATAACCTAAAACATATTCATATATAGACATGAATTGACTACTTAAATTCAAAAGAAATATATAAGGAAATCTAAAATGAAAACATACCATCTAATTATGAAAGTAAACTTTACGATTTCTTCTATATGTATGAGAATGTATGGTGTGTGTATGTGTGTGTGAGTTGTATGTGTTGTGATTTTCAAGTATGGGGGCGACCCCCTATTTATAGGTGTGCACTCAAGACACATTCATTATTTTATTAATAAATCTCAAGATAATTCCAAGTGTATAAATAAAAATGAGATAAGGATTTTGGTGTCCCTAACCATATATATCTATTTCATATTTAATTGTGCATTTTTGGCTGAATCATGACCATTAATTTTTGTTTAGTGATTGAGGACAAATTTATAGCCCTTGGATTAAGATAAGGGCTTGTATAGATTGCAACAAGTGTTCTAGGGTTTATGAAGATTAAAACAAGTGTCTCTACACGTCTTTCACCTTATCTTAACTTCATGGGAACAAGTATCTCATGAGATGGCTTGATCATATTTCCTACAACTTATAAAGATAACATGTGTGTAATACTATGTGCCCTAAATCTCTTCTAATATATGATATGGACAAGTGTCCTAACACATGTAGCAAATAAATCTCTTCTAGCATATACTATCAACAAGTGTTCTAGCACATGGAATAGAATAAAACATCCTACTACTACTATTATTATTATTATCATCATTAATTTTGAATTTATATATATATTATTTAAATTTTTGAATTTTTTGTATATTTTGCACATAATTTGATAAGATTTTATTAATAAATACGCATATATATTTATGGTTTTTAGATATGCATATATTATGTAATTTCAATTTTTATGTGTGTATATCATACGAACCGACCTTCGTTATTATAATTATACTTATTATACCTATTTCGTGTATAAAAAAAAGCACGATGTAATATCCCCCCCCCCCCCGCCCCTGACATTTCTATGATCAGAATACTCATTTGGAACTCACAGGGCTTTAGCAACCTCGCAAAACATCACCTTACGAAGAGTTGGAAGAGACAACACAAGTTGGACATGCTCGTCATACTAGAGCCCAAAATCAGGATGGATGAGAGATACGTGCTGAATCATATGGGCTTTGGGGGTGTATGTGCCAACATCTCCAACCATATTTGGTGCTTTCATACAACCGAAATGTAGGTTCAAGTTCTCATTAACGACGCCCAAATCCTTCACCCGCGCGTCACGTCGGGTAAATTTCCTAAACCTATCTTATGTAGTTTTGTTTATGCACGGCACACGTACTCGTCGGCTTGATCTTTGGGAAATTATGCAAAAAATAGCAATACCCGACCCCTAGATCATTGGAGGGGATTTCAACATAATTCGATCACCAGTGGAGCGGAGGGGAGGACGAAGGCTGAGAGCAGGTAACATGGCTGATTTTGATGATTGTGTTAAAGGATGCGGCCTGATCGACCTGGGTTTCATGGACGACCAATTCACTTGGACTAACAGGCACATGTGGCAACGAATTGATAGAGTTCTAATCTCTAACAGATGGCTAGAGATCTTCCTTACCTTCAAAATTATGCACTTGATCTGGCACCAATCGGATCATGCCCCCATGCTTATCAAGCCATCCATGCCTGAACAACACATTCCTTTCACATTTCGCTACTAGAAAATATGGGCACGACACCAGGATTTCCATGAGGTGGTGCGAGAAAATTGGGAAATGCCTTTACAAACTAAGAGCATGCAACGGCTTCAGGACAAATTGTTTCAGCTCAAAGGACGATTGAAGGATTGGAAAAAAAAAATGTTTTTGGGAATATCTTTGTTCGAGTCAAAGAAGCAGAGCAGAAGGCGAAGGAAGCTGAGCATGAATTGGATAGTGACCCATCAAACACTAACTTGATCGAGATGAATCGGCGCACGGCGATTCTCAATTGGACTTTTATATGGAAGAGGACTTTTGGCACCAGAAGTCCGTGGTAAAGTGGATCACAGAAAGTGATCGAAACACGAAGTATTTCCATAGCAAATTATGTGCAAAGCAACATAGAAATCAAGTTCACTGCATCACTGAGTAAGGAACTACCCGGACAAAGCCAGAAGATATTCGGCAATTAGTGGTGGACTACTTTCAATCGCTTCTTACGGTGGAAACGAATGGTGTGATCGGTAGCCAACAACACTTCATCCCTCGTTCGGTCTCGGTTGAGATGTCGGAGACTCTTTGCACATCCCCTTCCACGGAGGAGGTGCGGAAGGCAATTCTCGATATTAACGCTAATTCTGTAGCTAGTCCTGATGGATTTTCTTCCCATTTTTATCAGACGTGTTGGAACATTATGGAGCACGATGTTTATGAGGCCGTTGTGGAATTTTTCAGTGGCGCAATCATGCCACAAGCCGTCACAAGCACTATGCTAATTTTGATTCCAAAAAAAGAGGGGGCAACATCATGGGGAGACTTTAGGCCTATTAGCCTATGTAATGTTACGAACTAGCTCATGACTAAGTTACTGTATACCCGCTTGGCAGCAGTGTTGCCCTTACTAGTGACGACATTGCAGTTCGGCTTCGTTAAGGGTCTTAGGATTGCTGATAATATTCTGCTTGCCCAAGAGCTGACGCACTCTCTAAACAAAAAGACGAGAGGGGGTTAGCTCATTTTGAAGCTTGACATGGCCAAGGCCTATGATCGGGTCCATTGGCCATTTCTTATACATGTTTTTCGTGACTTTGGTTTCAGCGAACATTGGATAAGCTGATAAAAAATTGCATTGAGCACTGTTGGTTTTCTGTTCTCGTCAATGGGGTGAGTGCTGGATATTTCCATTCGACCTAAGGTATACTCTTTATTCTTGCGGTCGAGTGGCTGTTGAGAGGTTTGAATGATCTCTTCAAAAGGCATCCTTCCATGTCATACACGGATACCTCGGACATTTTGGTCTCTCATCTTGCTTGTGCCGACGATATCATAATATTCATGAATGTTGTTTTAGCGGGAGTTCGACGTTTCATGAACTTCTTGAAGGAATATGAGAAGATATCGGGACAAAAACTTAACTCGAAAAGAGCTCATTCATTATCTTCCAACACTACCCTAGAAAACAAACTAGATAATTTTAACGGCTCACAGGATTCACTCAAACTGAGCTCCCAATTACATATCCAGGTGCACCTCTCTATGCGAGCCATAAGATGAACTCTCTCTTTAAGGACCTCATCGATAAATTGAAAAACAAGCTCATTTCCTGGGGGAACAACCTTCTTACCATAGGGGGACGTCTTTTGCTTATCAAGTCTGTTCTGGGGTTCATTCCTCTCCACATCCTTCAAGTCCTTAAACCTACTAAGTCAATCATGGAAAAGATCTCCCGTCTTTTCAATCGATTCCTTTGGGGATCCTTTGGCAGACAAAGTAGAACACACTGGTGCGCTTGGCCCGGTGTTTGCGTGCTTAGGAACGAAGGAGGTTTAGGGGTCCAAAAGTTGGAAGACATGGTACACGCCTTCTTGTGCAAACTATGGTGGCAATTTCGCTTCCATGACTCATTGTGGGCCAGATTTATGAAGGCCAAATACGCTCGGAATGGTCACCCTATGGACCTGGAATTCAAAAGGGGGGGGGGGGGCTCACACATCTGGAAACGAATGATGACAATTAAGCAAGAGGTCGAACCTCATCTCTTCTGGAATCTTGGGGAGGGTCGCATTTCCTTTTGGCTAGACCAGTGGCTCATGGAGGGCTACCTCACCGAAGTTGTCCCATCCCAAGCACACAACGACAATAAGGTTCTTCAATACTAGAGCGGGACATCCTGGGCGGTGGACAAGCTGGTAGAGGTCCTGCCCCCGTATCTGGTAGAGAAAGTTTTCGTTGTCCTAATCCAATGGAACAATAGCGATATGTTATGTGGAAGTAGGAAGCCTCATGATTATTTTCTACCAAAACAGCTTGGGAGATTTCTCAAGGGATGGGTGCCCACGGACGCTCGCATGCAGCGAAGGGACTTCCTCTTGCCTCCCGCTGTCAGTGTTGTAGAGATTATAAGATGCCATTCAGGTTTGGGATTTCTTTTTTGCCTTAATCAGCCTGACTCGACTAGGGTCGATTGTACTTTACTTTATTGGTGTAACCCAGCTGCATCACACTCGCATATGCATGTGCGATTGTTGGCTGCTATTCTGATTATTTGGTATCTCTGGGAGGCTAGGAACATGAGTAAATATGAGGGGAGGAGGATTGGAGTCAGCCGGGTTGTGTATTGAATTTGGCTCCATGTTTACCTCTTGAGTTGTGGTAAATCTTGTCTTTTCTTTTAGGATCCCAAGGTGGTCCTTGGCATTTGCAACATGAGCTCCTTCACATTATAAACCTCATATCGAACTTGAATGTCAAACTCACTCATATAAGTAGAGAAGAAAACTAAGTGGCCGACCACTTGGCTAATCGTGCTTGTGACACCCAGGACACTAGGACTCTATCAATTCAGTAGTTGGAGAGAAGATTATAAGTACTCATTCGAATGGATCAGCTCAAGCTTCCACACTTTCGGAGCAAAGTTCGTGAATGTAGCATGGTAGGCTAGATTAGGTCTTTTATTTCCTTTTGATTGTTTAGATGGCTAGGAGTTTCGTGTGTTTTGCTTTGTTTAAATTGTCAGGTTTATTTAATATTATAGTTAGATTTTACTCAAATCTTTGTAATCTTTTGATTATTATGAATAAAACAAGGAGGGGGGCACCCTATGAAAACCCCAAGGGTGGCACGTGCCAGTTTTAAAAATTAAAAATAAATAAATAACAACTTCTAAGTGGTACTCTTTTCCATAATTCATGAATGTTGATAGTTTCCTAGGATACCCAACACAACATTTTTATTTAATCTTTGGACAGAAATAACAACTCGTAATAGTATTATATAATTCATAAATATTTCATAATTTGAAAACGGCCTAGCAATATGTATTTCTTTGAACCGACAAATTGCCAGCATGTTAACCAAGATCATTTTAATATTTATGACTATCTTTTGTCTGGCCAAAATAGTCTTCCTTTAGGCAGATTCTCTCGCATTGACAAAATAATATAAAAATCACATATTCATAAATCAAACATTTGGCAAAATTAATCTTCCTTTGACCTGATTATTTCGCAAAGATGAAGCTACTAGGGCAACTTACATAATTATGAATATAATATATCGCCAAAATAATCTTCCTTTGGGCCGATTATTTCGCATGGATAAACGAGTATAAACAACATATCATAAATATTAACCATCTAGCCAAAATAATCTTTCTTTCAGCTGATTATTTTACATAGATGAAAACATGCCTTATTTTTCAAAAGTGATAAATTTTACCTAATAGAGGTCGCTTTGGCAATATATAAGTTCAATCTATACAATTTCAAAATAGACATAGCATAACTAAGTTCTAAAAGCACCACTTTAAAAGAGACCTCATATACGCAAATTGTATTGCAATAATAATATAGTCAAGTGGTGATATCAATACACACAAAACATAACAACGGTCCAGCAGTTGGGAGCATACACGCCTAACCTAATGGTCTTAGGTTCGAGACCTGTGGTCGCCTCAGTTGCCATTTTTTTTTTTTTTTTTTTGTAAACAATAATCCAGATTTATGAATCATCAAAAAAATCATTCGCAAAAAACTTTATGGATCGATTTCTTTTATCCTTGATGAATACATAAATAAAATCACATAATAACATGATATCAAACGAGATTTATGAATATGAGCATACATCCACAATATATATCCAACATACATATATATATATATATATATTGTAAATCAACTAAAGTATGCTCAAAGACATCAAATCAAAACTGGATAAATCAAAATAAAAAAAATATTATTTGTTTATCTAATCCTGCTCTGATACCACTTGTTGAAAAAACTTTAACACGATATGTCTCAAACGAAACAATCCATAATACGAAACCAAATACGATTCTTATGAATTGATTAAGCACAGGATCTATAGTAAATAACCAAATAATGCTTTAACCAAAATCACTAACCTTGATCCATTAGAGATGCAGAAGAGAATTGGAGCTAGGGTTAGTGATATTCTAAGCAAAGGAAAAACGGCATAACTTTTTTGTATTCTCTCTTTTAAATGGGGCAGAAAGAAAAACGTCGTTATTTTCTTACTTAGGAACCATACTCTAATATACACAATGTGTCACACTTTAATTATGAGTCCATCAAATATAATTAAATTGTGACCGGGCTTCTACACATGAAAAGTCCATATTCAATATAAGATTTCTACGAGCCTATTAAATTTATTTTTTAATGGATGACATAATTATACTCCTTTTCAACAAGCATGCCAGGCACATCTTGAATGGTCAACAAGCATGCCAGGCACTCCGATGGTCATTGAGGTTGATTGTTTACTAGCTCATCATTTTATTGAGAGGCCAGCTCTTTGCACATCTTATGCGCGACACTACATAGATGAAATTTGTCTATCCTAAATCTCAGTTTACTTCTTTGTCTTTTAGCCACATTAGACGCACTATCAACATGGTAGTGTCTAGCAAAGTATTCTACTTGTAATTTTGAATCTTTAGAGGGTTGGGACATTGATCATCCAGATTGTACTGTCCATGTACTGTACAAAGATAAATTAAGACTAGTATATAAAATCTCAGGGCTTGACCCCATGAAATTTTCCATCAATAATAATAATAATAATAATATCTAAATAATAATTTTAAGTAGTTACTATTTACAGTCAGCCAATCAGTGACACTTTTGTAGCGCAACAAATTTCACTACGACTTGTAACAAGATATTTTTTAGGGAGAAAATGCAATTCTAGTCCCGTATGTTTACCCATTTAAAATTTCAGGACTTGTGGTGTTGTGGAAATGATACATTATTTTGTAAAAAAAATTCAATTGGAGGATAAATTACCTCGAAATCATCAATTTGGTCTAAATTCAAGGGCCTACAAATTTAGACTTGGTCTAAATTTTTTTTTTTCCATAAATTTTTCTTCATAACATGGGCCTACCAATATTATGCTCAATTCAAGGGTTCATTAATGTTTCATGGGGATAATTTGATACACGTGTGTGGAGTGTGTGTGGGGGGTGTGCAAATGTGTGTTTCTACACTGTACTTGTTTTGATGGGGAGTTGGGGTAAATGAGAAAAAGAAAACATATGTTATATTATATTATATATTAAAAATAAAAAATTCTATATAAATCAAGTAATATATTATGTGGTTTGGGAGAAAAAATGAAAAGATTATAATACTTATTTTTTATACTTTTAATATATACAATATTATTTTAATTTTTACATATTATTATTTATATGATACTTTTAATTTTACAGTTTAAATTTTTAATATGTATTTATCTATTATATATACTGGTCGGTTGGGCGTATTCAATGTGTGTGAAAAATAAAAAATTAAAATAGAATTTAATTACATATTTAAATTATAAATATAAACTAAAATATTTATTAAATTTTATATATTATTATATAATTTTTAATTATATTGTAATGTATGTATTTTATTAAATTTGCTATAAAAAAATAGTTTAAAATAAAGATAGATTTATGAGATTAACAAAAAAAAAAAAAGAAATAAATAGTTATAAAAAGATAAAAGATATATGAAGAATACATATATGTGCTTGTCTAAAATTAGGTACCCATGAAAGATGTTTAACATTAGGTACCCCCTTTATGTGAGAGTACCTGCAATCTGCTATTCGGGTCGCAATTACTTGTAACCTACTCTTCAAGTTTTAGTTACCTGTAACTTATTATTTACCTGTTAATTAAATTTTAATAAAATATATATGGCACATTGATTCCAATTAATTATTTCCATCCATCCTTAATTATTATATTTATCATATCCATCCATTCATCATAGTTCAATTGTTTTTAATTTTTTTTTTCATTGAAACGTTTCCTAAAAAAACAAGGTTCTAAAAATTTTTATTTATTGTAGAAAATTAAGAAAAAATTGTAGAAAATTAAGAAAAATTTACTTATTTGTAGAAAATTTAACTTGATAAATAAATGTTACATGTATAAATTTTTCAAAAAAATTAACAGTTTATAACCAAAGAAATTTGGTTGAGTTATTATAGAATATATCATTAAAAAATTAGAATATTTGAAATAAATGTGCTTCTATATTTTAATTTTTACATAACGTAATTTTGTGTTATTTGGAACGTATAATTCAATATACATAATGGGCATATTATATCTTGTCATCTATGTTAAATATTTTTATTCAGAGATATAAAGTTATGAATACAAAAATGAAATCTATTAAGATATAAAACGATATACAGTCACTATAAATATATTTAGGTGTATAATTGAAATTAAAACAATCATTGAAAGGCTATATCCATATCCTAATTTTATTTAAGTGATACTTTTTGCTATTTGGTAAGCTAATTTTATTGCCGTTTGATATTTCTAGTGAAGTATTTATCATTAATTAATTTATGCTCCTTCAATATAATTATATATTTTAACTTCTCGTAAATTACAATAATATAAAATTTGTCTTCTATTGTTAAATACACACAACAAATTGATTATACTAGTCTTATGCGCCCAACAATCAACGTGTGATACACCCGTGTTGGTAGCGTATGGGCTCTTAAGGCACATCATGCACGTCAGCTAGGAAGTGTGTGGGTGCGTGCACGTTGGCTAGCGTTCAGGCATTGTGCGTACACGTCGGTCAGACAGTGTGTGGACACCATGTTCATTGGTTTATGTGCACCGCGTGGACGTCGTGTACCACGTTGTATGCACATTTATCTGCTTGTGCGAGATAGCTCTTTAAATTATTTTTTGGTATAAAATTAATTATTTTTTTAAATGAAGCTATTGAATTTTTCTTTTAAAAAACGCACGACTTACAAAAATATATAATTTTGTTCCTAAAAATAATTGTTTAAACATTGTAATAACATAAAGTATCATTATTAATCTAATTTGTTGAATTAAATCATGGTTTTAGTATTATTAATTTGTTCATTCTACATTGGTATAATCTTAGTAACTTTAATTTCATGAAATTTGCAATAAATTAATTTATTGTGGTTTGATAGTCAATAATTAGGTGTAATAATTTTAAATTAATACTTCACTTAGAGAAAAAATTTCATTTGTATATGCATCAATGTTTTAAAACCCGGACCGGTCATCGAACGGAAAAATCAATCGGGTCAAGGGTCATTGGTTGAACCGTTGATCAAACTGTGGTCGAACCGGTGATGTCATAATTATGTAATAAATAATAATTAATATATTAAAATATGTTTAAATAAAAAAAATTAAGTCCTTGTATAGGAAATCTTCAAGTATTATAGGAATTAAAATATTTTCAAATAAAAATACATGCACTTAATTTTCCAAATTAAATTTGAAGAGAAAGCAAACATAATTAATAAAATATATGTGAACAAGAAAGTCATATGTAACTCTCACTATCAACAAAATTTGATGTACAAACTACTCATTTTTAAGAAAATATATAAGACTCATTTTTGCGTTGTTGATTTGAATTAGATTCATTTTATTAAAAAAAATGAAATTTGATTGAAGAAATAAATAAAGTTCTATTTAATTTAGTTTGTGCCTTCAAAAAATAAAGATTAAAAAATAATTTTAGAAAATTTCATCCTCCCCCTTTGTTTGAAATTGTGCTTTTAAAAAATAAATAACTAATAATAAAGGTTCATTAACAAAATAGACTCCCTCTCCCAAAAGGAAACGCAGAATTGCTTCCTTATCCGACTTTGCTTTGCTCGAAATAGACTCCCTCTCCTGAAAGGAAAGATCGATGAATGGGAGAGGAAATAGGAATAATCTCACAATTAATTCCTTAATTAAAAAGATTTTCATTAAAAAATTACTAAATAATTAAAAAGTGTTTTAACCGGTTGTAGGTAAAAGTAAGAATTTTTAACCGGCTAAATGCAAAATTAATGACACATGGCAATAAATTAATGGCCTACCTAATAAATTAATGACACATGTGACCTTTTGTTAGACGGCCCCTACATATATTGATAGATCAGGTAAGAGAATGAGCAAAGACATAAACTAAAAGCACGCTAATAGTAGGAGAATATAAATGAGAGGAGAGATACCAAGAGAAATCAAGGCAGTTATTAGAACCAAAGTTTTAAAACCCAGGCCGGAATGGATAGTCGAACCAGTTGGACCGCCAATCGGTCCATGAAACAGTCCGGGTTGAACCAAAAAACTGGAATGATTGGAAAATCGCTCAATTTTTTTTAAAACCATTTAAAATTGTGGTTGGACTGCTGGCTCATGGGAACCGGTATTGAGCCACTTGAACCGGTCAGGTCACTGAAATTTCAAGATTGAAGGATAAAGCCCTACATTTTTCTAATTTCTTTTTCATATCTTGTGCGGCTACTCCTTTTTCTCTTCCATTTGTTCTTCTTTGCTCTTCAAATTTAATGTTTCATGAATTTCTTCTACGCTTAACTTCATTCCACATCTACAAATTGCTCTCCTAGTAATTTATTTATCCCTTTTCCTTCTAATTTTAAATTTTTCATAATACTTATTCAATTTTCCTTATAATGCAATGAGGATGGTAGACTTGAGGATTTTAGTAGCTAGCTAGAAAGCGGTTTTTTTCATTAATTATTGATCTTTATTTTTAATTTTTTAAGATCTATTATTTCATATAAATATATAAAATTTAAATAGCTTATAAATATATTGCATTTAAATAGTGAGAGTGAATATGAAAAATGCAAACAAAAGTTAGATATTAAGAATATTTTTATTATTTAATCTTTTGATATTTTTTTATATATTAATTATGATGTCATCGGTCAACCACAGTCGACCCAACACTTGAACTAGTGACCCATGAATCGATTGATTTTTGGGTAACGGTCCAAGTTTGAAAACATTGATTAGACCCCCGTAAACACTTTAGCAACAATATAGATTATATATATCAATTTTTCAAAAATTATATTTGTAAATTTTCATGTTATATATTTTTTTGAGGGGGGTGAGGCAAATGAAATTATATTTGGAAAAGATGATATTAGAATTCCAAATAATATCCGTCCAACTTAAAGCTCAGTGGGGATCCATAGCCAGATTCTAAATTTTCCAGCAAAGCATACACGTCATCTTTAACACACGTGACGAGCACATGACGGTATGCCGCTGGAAAATGAAATTTGTCCTGAGATTAAAATTTCTTTACAATATAGTGGACTGTTTCGCAATAGGACAAATTAATTTCCTAAAATTTAAAATGGATAAACATATAGGACCCAAATTACATTTTTGCCCCCTATTTTTATCATCAATATGTTGTTGCAAAGATGTTACTAATTATAAATTATAAATTATGACAACTTAAGCATAATTTGTCACTAATGGCCTTTTAAAAATAGTTTTTATGACAAAATAAAATCTTTTTATCCTTAAATGTTTATAATCAGCGGATTTTTTTCATTTACACTTAATACGTATCATCAATTTAATTTTTACCAAATTTTCTTATAGAAATCTAGAAACTACCAAATTTTGAGAATTAAAAATTATTTGGGTCATAAATTGTTCTTAATATTGGCAAGGAAAAGAACTTTGTGATTTGTCAGGCCAAACTGCGAAAAAATTGCCTTGAGGAGGAAGTTGCTTCAATTGTGCTGTATTAATTCATAAAGTCAGTGAAATCGACTCGTTCCACCAAATGTCGTGGAAATTACTTGGACAAAATTAATGGTCATCGAGTACAAAATATATTCCGTTTTTGCTAAATATTTTCATTATTCTTCTTGGAAATATTTCTCCTTTCCTTAATTCAAAGTATCGTATATATTTTTGTGTAAGTTATCTTGGGAGGAAAGGAAAATAAAAGTTGCTTCCGTCCAAGACTATAATTGGTAATGTTTGGAATTATGTAGGGGTTAGCGTCCGGTCAGGTGATTGCGGATTCTGGATTTTGCAGATCGGGTACTCGATATATCGGGTAGTTTAAATTGCTATTCAAAACCGACCCAAATTATCTGACTACCCAATTAATCAAGTACCCGGTTGGGTTTGGTTTTTCCTCAATCGGATTCATGTTTTGATGAAAATAAATTTTGTTAATTGTGCCGACATGGCAATGAAAATCTAAATATTTTTTTAAAAAATAACATCTTCACCACAAGTTCATAAAGGCAATTAACAATCTGATGTTAAAAAATAAATTAAAATACTCGTAATTATTAATTGTAAAGTATTATTATAATTTTATTAAACTATTTGATACTAATATCATTCGGACATTAGCTACACAAAGATAAAACACCCGATTCAAATGTTCACCCTTATACATATAAGTCTTTGATTTAAAAGGTAAAATTTATCTCTTAACAGGAGTAGGAGTTTAAAAGGTAAAAACCCATCTCTTGATAGGAGTAGGATTTTAAAAAGTAAAAATTCATCTCTTGGAAGTAGGATTCTATACAAACCTAAATTCTATATATATTTTTATTTCCTTTTCTTTTTGATATTTTTGATCGGGTACTCAATTTGGTTCTTTGGGTGAAAAAATTAAAAACCCAAAGTCCGACTCACATTTAAATTAGTCAAGTTCAGAATAACCCAAACCCGATTTTTAATTTGAATTACCGACGCCAAAATACCAAAACCTGATCGGATTTACCAGATCCAAATGCCCACTCCTATATATAATGGACTCAAAATCGAAAAGTAACGAAATAAATGACAAAAATTCAAAAAAGGTTAACTTACAAGATCAATTTCCAATCCCCTCTCCCCCTTAAAATTCTAATTTCACAACAACAAAAGTGCTATTTTCAGCCAAAATTTTCGATGGAGTATTCTGCCGAAAACTTAAAAATAAAAAATTATTAAAATTTTAATTTTTGACAGAACTTCGGCGTGAAATTCAGATAAAAACTTAAAAATAAATAATAATGTTAAAATTTAAATTTTCGGCTGAATTTTGGCAGGAAATTCTGCCAAAAATTTAAAAATAAATAAATAATTCCACCGAAGTTTTGAAAAAAAATAAATTGTAAATTTTCAGCAAAATTTCGACTGAAAATTTCACCAAAAATTTTTAAAAACAAATTAAAAAATATTGAATTTTAAATTTTCTGCGAAATTTCAGCGGAAAATTCTACCAAAAATTTAAAAAAATTAAAAATATTAAAATTTTCCATAAATAAAAAATCTTATTATTATTATTATTTATTTTTATTTTCAATTATTATTTAAATTGTTGTATGATATATATATATATATATATATAATATTATGTATTATGACAAGAAAGCGATGATGGCCCAATGGCAAGATAATTGGTTGCCAATCAAGCGGCAAAATATCGACTCCCACTACTAGAAAACAGGAATTTAATTATAAAAAAAATTTGTGGCTAAGCTTAGCCATGGACCTTTTAGCCACGGATTTTTCTATGGCCGAGCTTGTTTTTATTTAAAATATAGCCACAGAATAATCCATGGCTAACATTTATTAATTTTTTTAAAAAATATTAAATTCGTGGTTAAAATAAATATTTTTTATAAAATAATTAAATTTAGCCACGGAAAAAACCGTGGCTAAGTCTCCCATTTATTTTGCAGTACGTTTTGTTTTAATGCACCCCAAAACCTGCAATTTTTTTTTCACAAATCAAAATACCAACAAATCAATTAATGTAATACAAATAATCCACATGCCATATTCGATCAAATATATATTAATAATTAATATAAATGTATCCATATATTATCCTATTAACTAAATATGACAATTAACATGTACAACAATATCTAATAGTCACATGCACGAGCATCATCTTCTCCATCATACTCTTTATCATTATCATCGTCGTCGTCGTCATCATTGCCATTGTCGCCTTCGTTTTCATCATGAGCAACAAGAGTAGATAAAGCAGAACCCTTCTTACATCACGAAGGCAATCAACGCGAGAGGTTTTTGAGGCTGACCGCTATCAGAAACACAATCTTTTAAAGGACTAAAATCTCTCTACTATCTTTTCTTCGAGATCGGCAATCTTCTGAATATGCTTCTCCTTTGGTTGACTGTGCTTTCAAAATTCATGGCTAGATCTGTGGCAATTGGCAACTGAAACAATCCGTGGCTACAATTCGTGGCTATTTTGCCGTATTCTAGTAGTGGATCCCAACGACCCCAAAATTTGGAGTAATTTTGAGCACGTATATACACGCTCGTGAGAGGTGTGGTCAAGGTCCTAGGTTCGACTCATAGGTTGGCCAATTGGAACTTTATTTTAAAAAATATAAAAAAAAAAATTCGGTGGACTAATCAGCCAAAAATTTGTCGAAATTCTACCAAAAAAGAATTTAGATTTTGAATAATAACGAGCCGAAAATCCACCGAAATAAAAAAATTAGACGAAATTTCGCCGAAAATTGAAAAACGACGAAGGTTTATCCGGCGGATTCATTCCGCCCCAAAATTCACAGAAAATACCATTTTTTTATTGTAGTGTTTCCACAATATGTTTAAAAGTCGTACAATTT
The DNA here is from genome assembly GCA_026212405.1 of Petrea volubilis. Taxonomy (NCBI): domain Eukaryota; kingdom Viridiplantae; phylum Streptophyta; class Magnoliopsida; order Lamiales; family Verbenaceae; genus Petrea; species Petrea volubilis. The sequence goes on from CM047874.1 coordinate 17,667,111, forward strand.
TAGTTTTAATTCATTAGAATCTTGCCGATTGCCCTTATGGGGAACTCCATATTGACATAATATGGTCATAAGATGTAAATTGATGTATCGATAACTTTGAGCGCCATGTTAACATGATTCATTTGATATTGGTAAAGTCGAACTAAAAATTGCAAACTATGTAAACATGTTGAACTTAAATCGAAATATAATAAGTAGGGATAATTACATCTACTATCCCTCTAAAGTTTCAAAACTAAACTTGGTCCCCCAAATATTTTCAATATAATCAACACTTACCTTAATGAATTTGAAAATTATATATACCCCCTGGTTAGCCGATTCCTGGTCAAAATCTGCTGACATCAGCAAAACTTTTTATGAAATCCAAAATTACCTTTACCCTACTTTCTATACCTTTTTTATTCCATTGGAAGCCCTTCGTAATATTTTAAATCTTATAGAGGGTGATTGTAATATTTGTATCTTTTAGGAGTTGTAAATGTAAGTCCTTTTACAAATGGCCTCTTCTAGTTCTTCTTCTTATGTTTTTGGGTTGAGATATAGGAAAACATTGCCAAAAATTGCACTGTGATAAGAAAACCACTATTAAGGTTGTAGAGATACGTCCAACAAACTACAAGAAATTTTCTATTGGTGCCAAATACATGGTTTTTCACATAGGTGTTGTTTGTTCATAGTGGAAGAAGGAAATGAAGATATGAGATTCATGCAAAGAAGAGACAACCCTAACAAGGAAAAAACAATAAGCTCAATGACCACAAATCTCGTACCTACTGATCAACTTGGAGAGGGAAGCATTGTTCGTAAACTTATAATTTTGAACCTTATTTTATGTGCTGTACATTTAATAGGACAAATTGTATCTACTTTTGGAAAGTGAGATGCTAATATATGTATTTATATTTTATTATGCATTATTTTATGAAATTTTAATGCTAGTTCATAAAAACAAATTTATTGCTTCGTAGCATACTCAAATATACTCAGGAGTGTATGTAATTTTCAAATTCATTACAATAAGTGTTTGTAATATTAAAAATTTTTGAGGAGTCATTTGTACTTTTGGAACTTTATAAGAGCAGTAGATGTAATTATCCTTTGTGATTATACTTAGATTTTTTGGGTTATTTTATGATTTTTTTTCTTAAATTATAAAATGTAAGGGCAGAACCGGAAGTTCAAGATATATTAAAGGCGAACCGGCTAACCAGTGTATATTTGTTATTTTCAAATTCGTTAAGATAAGAGTTGACAATATTGAAAAATTTTAGGGGACCAATTGTAGTTTCGAAATTTTAGAGGGGTAGTAGATGTAATTATTCCTAACGTGTAACTCGAAAATTCAAATGTGGTGAGCTTATAGGAAAATTTTCCTTCTTCCCCTTAGTAAATTCCTTCGCAAATGTAAAAGCTTCTTTTTTCTTTTAATTTTTCATTTTGAGGATAAACAACGATATAAGTTGACATAGTACGCAAATTGCGACCGTTATTATGTTTATTGCTAGTAATAGTTGATCCATGCATACTATTCACCGTTGTATGCTATATATATAGTTGATCCATCTTTATATCTTCATGACCATCTATATTCAGAAATCAATATACATACTTTGAGACAAAATTTGTACAGCTTGGAAAATGGATTTTCATTAACCGGAAAGATAAATCTTGGCATATATCAATAGAAGAAACCATGCTTCAAGTAAAATTAGAACAACCTTTCCCTTTTTGGGCGTTCAACTATCTTTACACTCACTGTTTTTTTTTTTCTTTTTTAATTTCATTTTTTTCACAAACAAAAACTAGTGTTAGTTTTAAATTTTGAACATTAGAATAATTAATTTAATAAAGCCATATTTAATATTAAGTAATAAAGAATGATTAATTTTATTCTATCCTCTATATATAAAGGATGACTAAAAATGATATAAATGCCTACTTGTGGGATCAAACAATTTATTTCTCCAATCTAATAGTTTAAATGCTAGAATAATATTGTATCATACGCTCACCTACTTTTTAGCTATACATACATTATACCTACCTGTTCCGATCGTCTGTTACATAATCGTGTTACATCTTCCGTTACACTCGTCAATACACGCAACGTGTATTGACGAGCGGTCGGCCGCTCACCAATACACGTTGCGTGTATTGACGAGTGTAACGGAAGATGTAACACGATTATGTAACAAAAGATCCGAACCATATACCTACACCTACGTAGAGCTTGTAAAATGCTAAAGGGGTATTTTTTGTGAGTATATTATAAATATTAGCGAATTTACAATTTTTGTCCGCCATCTATTACCTTTTTGATTTTTAGTCCTATAATTTACAAAAACCTATCAATTTTAGTCCAATTTTGCTCACTACTAGAAAAAAGGCATTTAGCCACGGATTTTAGCCACGGATTTGGCAAAAAATCCGTGGCCAAGGAGATTAGCCACGGATTGGCCACGGATTAGCCACGGATTTTTTCCGTGGCTAAAAGTGGCGTGGCTAACCTTCGCCACGGCTTTTTAGCCACGGCTGGGCTTAGCCACGGCCAAACCGTGGCCAAGTTTGGCCACTTTTTCCTAGACATGGCTTAGCCGTGGCTAAGGGCCACGGATTAGCCACGGCCAGGCCGTGGCCAATCCGTGGCTAACAGCCACGGATTAGCCACGGTTTGGCCGTGGCTAATCCGTGGCCACTGGAAAAAAAAAAAAAAAAGCTAATTACACCCAAACCCGCGGCCCAACCCGAACCCGCGCCCCAACCCGGACCTGAAACCCGCGCCCCAACCCAAGCTTTTTTTTTTGCGCTCAAGGAGATTCGAACACGGGACATCAATGTTATAAATGGAGCATGTAACCGTTGCGCCAAGGGAGTTCTTTGGTTATTGATTGATTTTTTTTATACTTAAACTATATTGTTACAATATTTTAAACTAAAATTATCTAATAAATTTCATTAGTTTTATCAATTTTTTTAATTTAATTTTAGTAATTTTTATAAATTATTAACCAATTATTTTTTTTAAAAAAATAAAGATATTTACCTTTGACTTTATCGTTTAATATTCAACTTTTTTTTTATGACAAATATTTAATAAACTAATATATCAAAACAAATATTATAACAAAAGTCTATTTATATAATTTATATTTAGATAATAGCAACTTTAATTCGTGATAATTTGTCAATATCTTCATATATGTGTGGTATTATATAATATATGTCAAGTATATATATCATATATATATATATATATCAATATATGTATCTATTTTAAATATGTCCATGTATACATGTATCAATATATATATATATAAATGTCCAAGTATATATATTGATAGATATGTATCTATTTTAAATATGTCCAAGTATATATGTATCAATATATATATAAATGTCCAAGTATATATATGTATCAATATAAATATGTATCCAAGTATATATAGATAATTTATATTGAGATAATTAAAATATCAATAACAAAAATTTATCCGTGGCTAATTGTTTTTTTTCATTTTTTTTTGCACCACAGATAAATTTATATATATATATATATATTGATACATATGTAAATTTATATTGATACATATATTTATATATCCAAGTATATATGTACCAATATATATATATATTTGTGACTAATCCATGGCTATATTTATATATATATATATATATATCATGTATATATATACATATGTTCAAGTATATATATATCAATATATGTGTATATATATTTCCAAGTATATATATCATATATACATATATAAATTTACGTATATGTCAATGTGTATCTCATATATATTAATATATTATATGTACATTCTAATCCTCTATATATAGTCTATATGATATAAGTATATATCTATATAGAACATATCTAATATATGTTATAAATGTAGTGTACGTATATAGATCCAATATATATATATATATATATATATATCTAATCATATGTACTATATATATATGATCAATCATCTATATGAAATAAACATATATTAGTGTATTATATATCTAATATATGTTATATATGTACTTATACATCTAATATATATACAGCTAATTATATATAAATACACATATATATAAGTATATCTAATCTTATACGTATGTAATATATCGAATCATTTATTATATATATCAATATATATAATATAATATATATATATTACTTAAATATAGCAAAAATTAATTATTAAACAAAAAGTTAAAGTGGTGTAGTGGTTTAATGCTCTAACTTTAACTAACAGGTCAAGAGTTCAAATCATATTTGTTGCAAAAAAAAAATAAAAATTTTTAGCCACGGCTAGGCCGTGGCTAATCCGTGGCCCTTAGCCACGGCCAGACCGTGGCTAAATTAGCCACGGTCTGGCCGTGGCTAAGGGCCACGATTTAGCCACGGTCTAGCCGTGGCTGGATTAGCCACGGTCAGGCCGTGGCTAATCCGTGGCCCTTAGCCACGGCCTGGCCGTGGCTAATCCAGCCACGGCTAGGCCGTGGCTAGACCGTGGCTAAGGGCCACGGCTTAGCCACGGTCTGGCCGTGGCCAAATTAGCCATGGCTAGGCCGTGGCCAAGCCGTGGCTAACCATTAGCGGCAAAACTGGCGCCAAATTTAGCCACGACATTTAGCCACGGCTTGGCCGTGGCTAAATTAGCCACGGGTAATCCGTGGCCAATCCGTGGCTAAAGCTCAAAAAAAATTTTCACCGAAAACCGTTGCTAATCCGTGGCTATTAGCCACGGATTAGCCACGGATTTTTCCCGTGGCTAAAATCCGTGGCTATTTGCTCTTTTTCTAGTAGTGGCTGGAGTTCGGCGTCTTGTGCTAACATGGACAATTAATTTGGGGGTTTCTAGCAAACTCCATTGGCGGGGACAATTTTGATGACATGGCTGACATGTATGTATTTACACATGATTTGTATTTTTTTTAAAATATCCACATATATTTTTTTTACACAATTAAAAATAAATTTCTTAAAAATAAAAATTATATCATCTTTCCCAAAAAAAAAAGCCTTATCTCACCCACCCCCACCCCCACCGCCACTGGCCCCACCTCTCTCTCTCTCACTCTCTCCCACCTATGCGTGCCCACCCTCCTCTTTCCTCTACCACCACCGCACTACCGCCACACTCCCTCCTCTATCTCTCTCTACTCTGGATCTCTTTCTCACCTCTTCTCTCTCTCGATCTCTCGGCTCTCAATCTCTCTCAATATCTTTGCTTTGGATCTATTTGCCCCACTACCATTACCATCGCCGCCCTCCGCCCTAGCGCCGTCCGTCGGCATCAACACAAAGAGAGAGAGAGGGAGAGAGAGATTCAGAGATATAGAGGTAGAGGGAGAGAGAGAGAGAGAGATCCAGAGCAAAGACAGAAAAGAGGGAGGGGGCGGCGGTGTGGTGGTGGTGGTGGAGGGAGGAGGTTGGGGGAGTGGGGGGAAGGGAGGGGGGGGACGAGAGAGAGAGAGATAGAGAGAGAGAGAGAGAGGTAGGTGGTGGTGGGGGCCAGGGTAGGGGTGGGTGAGATAGGGGTTATTTTTTGGGAAGATGATATAATTTTTATTTTTAAGGAATTTATTTTTTTGTTATGTTAAAAACGTATGTGTGGATATTTAAAAAAAATACAAAACATGTGCAAATACATACATGTCATGCATGTCATCAAAATTGTCCACGTCGTCAGCGCAGTTCATCGAAAATCCCTAAATTAATTGTACATGTCAGTACAAATCGCCAGACTCTGGCAAAATTTGACCAAAATTTACAATTTTTTGTAAATTATAACACTAAAATTAAAAAATGCATACTTATAGGATTAAAAATCAAAAAAGTAATAGATGGCAGATGAAAATTGTAATCTTCCCTAAATATTATTGGAAGTTTGACAAAATGAAAGATTTACATAGTACTTTGGATGATATCACCATTTCCCATCCAAAACCCTAGCTAATTACATGGCCAATTGGTAAATGTCGCAATTTTAGAAGGGAGATTTTGATAATTATGAAAATTTTAAAAGAAGTCGCAATTCAACAAATGTGACATTAGGTCGCTGTTTTATTTATTTACAAAAATCACAAAAATATTTCTATTAATATATAACAAGGCTTTTCAAAGCATAACCTCCCTAGTTACAATCACGAAAAAAAATAAAGACTTTTTATTCAAATTGTTTCAATATAAAGCTTAGAAGCAAATTTTAAAATTTGCCTCTCAAAGTTTGTCAATCTCTATGAGTGTTATTAAAAATAAAAGCCTTATTAACTTATTTTTGGGGAACTTTCCATCAATTAATATGCCTCAAAGCTTCTTCCTCTCTTTTTTTTCTGCTCTTTTTTTTGTAGTGGGCATTATAAGAAAAAATAGCATCAGTGACCAAAAGAAAGTAGTAATGTAAAATTTATCACTAATAATATGTGTAAGCAAGTGATAATAATACTTTGTATTTTATCACTAATTAAAACTATCTGAAAACAACAAATTTTTGTTTTATCACTATTCAAAATTGTCAAGATTTTAGGTTCCGATTGGTTGTATTTTCATTCTTAATTTTCTATTTCTATTGAAAAAGATGCCATTTTATATTTTGTATTGTTATTTGTTGAAAATGAAAATATGATTGGATAAGTAGGGGTGACAATTTCCAATACAACACGATAACACGATATAATCCAACACAATGTTATTGCGTTTGGGTTTGGGGTCATTGGATTTGGTGGACAATAGGTCAGCACGATAAGAAACATGAAAAATTTTGGTAGGTTTGGATTGGGTTGTGTGCTACACGATCGATAAACATGAAAATTTGATTGTCAAAAATACAACCGAACACGAACCCACATTAAAAAAAAAAAAGAAAATAAAAGAAAAAGAATTCAAATGTGGAGGCACTGATTTAAAATTCAAATTATAATCTCTAGTTTTAAAAATTTTAATTATACTCATTACTAAAAGTAAAAAAAAAAAATCACTTTTGCCAGCTACGGTTTTTTTTTTCACTCACTTCCCACACGCCTTAATTCCTCCCCAGTCATGAGTCTCTCTTCTTAATCGCCAACTCGCCAGAGCAAGGAGTATTTCCTCCCCCTTTCTTTAGTCTCTCTCTCTCTCTCTCTCTCTCTCTCTCTCTCTTTCTCTCTTCTAAGTCGCTGACTCACTGAAGCAAGGAGAAACATTTTAACTTTATTTGAAGTCAATTATTCATAAGGTTTTTTTGCTATTGCATTTACTTGTAGTTAAAATGTAAAATTATCTTATGAAGTCAATTGTTGATAAGGTTTTTCTGCTGGTGACAACTATAGGTAGATTTTCTTTGGTCTTATTAAAGCTTCTAATTGGGTATAAGATGTGAGCAATGGTTGCCTTTTCAAATCTTAGTGTGGTTCCATTATAATTTTGAAATGTTGACTTAAATTAAGTTCTTGGTGTTAATCTTCAACCTAGTTTAGAATTGTATTTGAGATAGCTAGTGCATGTTATCTAGTTGTGCTGACTTGAATTAAGTTCTTAGTTCTCGCACCACCACCCAAGGAAGATGTATACTTGTTAGACCTAAATATGTTTAACCTAAGACATCTATCGTATTCATTGATTTGCTTGATGTGCCTTTCTTTACTTCAATTTATGAAATAAATTTCATTTATTTATTATTCATTAATATTTTGTTTGTCTGATTATGTACATGATTATCATTTGGCTAACAACTTTATCTCCCAATGTTTTGTTATGATAGAATTCACGATGAAAAGAGAAAGTGTTGAGACAGTTGATATGAAAAACAAAGAAGAAAATAGTGTGGAAGTGCAAATATCACATGGTGGTGATGTGAGACATTCTAGGGCAACAACCTCAAAAGGTAAAATAGCAAAGAGGTCAAAGTGGTGGATTTACTTTGATATCAAAAAAAGAAGGAGAACCAGATCGTTGCAAATGTAAGGCTTGTGGGCAGATATACAAAGCAGACAGTACTTATGGTTATGCAACGCCACGTCACTCAACAATGTCCTAGGAGGCATCAAGCTGTAGAACAAAGTGAAAAAGGGCTACCTCCTTGTTTGACCGCAAAAATTTAACGAAGAGAGTTTCAGAGAATTGTTGATAATGGCACTTATTAGGCATGAATTACGTTTTTAATTTGTTGTGTATGAAGGGATACGGGTTGTTGTAGCTATTTCCAGCCTCAAGCCACATATATTACTAGGAATACTGCTAAGGCTGATGTTCTTAAATTGCATAAAAGAAAAGTGTCTAAACTTAAAGAGGAATTACATGCTTGTCCTAGTAGAATTCGTTTTACGTCTGATTTGTGGACGTCGATTGCTACTGATGGCTATGTGTCACTACTAGAAAAACTATTTTTTGTGATCGATTTTGACTTAAACCGGTCACAAAAACAGATTTGTGACCGAAAAAATCAATCACGAAAACCTTCGTCACAGTTTTTGGTGATCGAATCTGTGACAGACTATTTTGTGACCGACTTTTTTAACTGAAATGTTAGTCACAGAAAAAAATAATAGTGACTAAAATTTCGGTCACAAAATGAAATGAATAGTGATCGAAATTTCAATCATAGGTTAAATAAATATTGACCGAACTTTTGGTCACAGAATGGAAAGAATAGTGACCCAACTGTCAGTCACAAATTGATTGAATAGTGACCGAAATTTCAATCACAGAATGAAATGTATAGTAGTGACCGAACTTTCGGTCACAAAAAAAATATATAGTGACCGATTTGTTAGTCACAGATTGAAAAAGAATAGTGATCGAAATTTTGGTCACAAAAATTCAGAAGCAATTTATTGATATTATATTTTGTGGCCACAAAATCAATCTCAAATTTGCAACCACGGATTTTTGTGACTGTATTTTCGGTCACAAACTTGGCCAAGAATATCAATTCCAGCCGTTTCGATTTGTCAATTCCTCAGTTCTTTTTGTTTTTTCAAAACCTAAATTTTAATGTCAAAATAACACCAAAAATAAATTAACCACCACAAACCTGAAGGGAGGGTTGTCAGGGGGGGGGGCGGCGGTGTAGAGAGGGAGAGAGAGAGAGTACCTGGTGTAGCAAGGAATGTTGGGGAGCTGAGAGTGTGAAAAAAATTCTACGTTAAAACTCAACTATTTTACCCAATTTGTGACCAAAAATTCAATCGCAATTTTTTTTATTTGACATTAATAAATACTATTCAAACATTGTAATTACTATTAAAGTTAAAATATATAATATTATTTTTGAGTAATTAATTATTTATTTTTCTATATATAAATCTAAAACACTTGTTAAATTTCCAAATTATTATTTAATTAATTAAGTTAATTATTCAATTCCCTTAATTCAATTTAACTAATTACGTAGTTATCTCAAATTAGTTGGATCAATTACTCAAATTCCTCAATAGAATTAAAATCTTTCTTTGGCGTTTGTGTAAAGATGCACTCCCGACGGTCATTAATTTATCTCGGCGTGGGGTTTGGGTGTCCTTTCTATTCTTTTGAATTCGAAGATCTCAATTATACTTTTCTCGAGTGTCCGTTTTCTCGCCAGGTGTGGGCTCTTTCTTGTTTACCATGGGTGACAATCTCTCAGTGGGGCTTGTCTCTTGAACGGCGGGTTTGGAACTTACACTCTAAGCTTGTAAAATCTGATCTTCAGTTTTGCTTTTACTTGATTTGGGCTTTTTGGTACGTTCGTTGCTTGCGTGCGATGTAGGCTGAGGTTCGGGATCCTCTCCAGGTAATTCAGCTGGCTCGCGATTCTTTGGATGCCTTTCTTTCTGCTTCTACGTCGGTGAACAGCCCGATTCCACTGAGTGGTCGTCAAGAGGTAACCCAATGGATCAAGCCTCCGGTTGGTTTTGTGAAGCTCAACTTCGATGGGGCTGTATTTTCTTACGAGCAATCAGTTAAGTTGGGTCTTGTGGTACGTGATCATTCCAGATTTTGCCTTGGCTGGCGATCGACCCTTGTTCATATTCCTGGAGATGCTCTTTATGCCGAAGCTCTTGCTGCTTTAGAAGGGGTCCGTTTGGCTATTCAACTGGGTTTCAACAAAATTATTCTTGAGAGGGGTGTCCGAGATTTTTCCTCCATTGGGAACTTAGTCCTGGACATTCTTAGGATTTGTGCTGCTTTTCCTCTTGTTATTTTTTCTTTTACTCATAGGGGTGGGAACTTTGTCGCGCACCGTTGAGCTCGTTGCGCATTGTCAAACTCTATGGAGTCATCGCTTCTCCGTGTTTCTGTAGCCAATGTTATTCTGGCGGAAGCCAATTCTTCTTGATGATTAATATTATCATCTTCCTTTCAAAAATAAAAAATAAAAAATTAGTCATTGCTCCTAATTCAGTTGGGCCAATTACTCAAATTACACAATTTAATTAGATTAATTATTCAATTCCCCCTCAGTTAAGCATATCAATTACTCAATCCTCTTAATTCAATTGGGCAGTTTATTTAATTTCCCCATTTCAATTGAACCAATTACAAAATTCCCCCCAATTTCATTGGACTAATTACTCATTGCTTGTAATTCTTTTTTTTTTTGAATACATATCATCGGATTACATCAATGACTCTTCGAGTATAAATCAAACTATTACATCATATTTCAAACAATATCATTCACAAACTATAGATAAACTATTACAATAAACTACTATTAAAGTAGGATAATAAACTACCATAAAGGTAGAAATAAAGTCCACACATTTATCGGTGGGAATCGAACCCAAGACCTTTAGAATCTTGGGGCCTCAGCTTTGCCAGTTGAGCTAGGCCTCATCGGCTCATTGCTTGTAATTCAGTTGGCCCAATTACTCAAATTCCACAATTTGATTAGATTAATTACTCAATTCCCCTAAGTCAAACATATTAATTACTTAATTCTCTTAATTCAATTGTGCAATATATTTAATTTCTCCAATTCAATTGAACCAATTACAAAATCCCCCCCCCCCAATGTCATTGGATTAATTACTCATTGCTCGTAATTCAATTAGTTCAATTACTCAAATTCCACAATTTGATTAGATTGATTACTCAATTTTTCCAATTGATCATTTGAAACAATTATTCAATTTTCCTTATTCAATTATATTAACTACTCAATTTCCCGATTCATCTGAACCAATTACTCAATTCTGCATCACAGTTCGACTAATTACTTGATTTCCTTAATTCAATCGAACCAATTATTCAATTTTCTTAATTCAATTAGATTATTACTCAAATTTCTTCTTTCGGTTGGACTAATTACTCAATTACCACAATTTAGTTTGATCAATTAATTAATCAAATCCTCCAAATTGATTGAACCAATTAATTACTCAAGACCAATTACTCAATCCCCCCAATTCAATTAAACAAATTACTCAATTTCCTATTTCAGTTGGACTAATTACTCAATTTCCTAATTATTCAATTGAATCAATTAATTAATTATCCTAATTTAATTGAATTAACTAATAAATACTCCCATTCAATTGAATCGATCATAAATTTCTTTGAAATGGACAAAAATGTTTTGTGTTCTATCACGTACTTAAAATTTAGTGACCAAATATTTAGGCAAAATATTTTGTGACTGAGTTTTCGGTCACAAAGTTTCTTTAAAGATATGGATTTCTAGTGACTGAACATTCAGTCACAAACTTATTTCGAATTGAAAACTTTTGTGACCGATATTTCTGTCACAAAAGTTCTTCAAAGATATAGCTTTTTGTGACAAAAAAATTCGGTCACAAACTTGTATGATTGTGGCCAAAACTTTTTGTGACCGATGTTTCGGTCACAAAATTCATTAAAGATATAGATTTTTTTTGTGACCGAAAATTCGGTCACAAAATGCCTTTCAAATGGAATAACTTTGTGACTGAAAATTCGGTCACAAAATTCCTTCAAATGGACAAAACATTTGTGACCGATAGTTTGGTCACAAAATTTATTAAAAGATGTGTGTTTTTTTGTGACCGAACATTCAGTCACAAACTTCTTTCGAATTGAAAACCTTGTGATCGAACGATCGGTCAAAAACGTTCTTTAAAGGTGTTGGTTTTTTTGTGACCAATTTTTCGGTTACAAAATTTCTTCGAAGATATGGATTTTTTGTGACCGATAATTCGTTTTTCAAATGGAAAATGTTTGTGCCCGATTGTTCGGTCACAAAAGTTCTTAAACGAAATAGATTTTTTGTGACCAAATGTTCGGTCACAAACACTCCAAAAAAATTGATTTATTGTGAAGAAAATATTTATCACAAAAATTCAAAATATCATCACATAAAGGTTTTGTGACAAACAGAACTTGTCACAGTTTCCTCACAAAAGGCCCTCGCATAAGGTTATTGTGAGGAACTTTTTGTTTCGTCACATATATGTTTTATATGACCAATTGCTATTTCCTCAAAAAAAATGTATTTTAACAAGGGTACTTCATTTTTACTCTGGCCGGATTCGAATCCCCGACCTCCATTGTCACAGACACGCGCTGCTCTCTACTAGCTCTAGAGGGGATTCGAAACCTGGGCCTTGGGTATAATTATGCCAATTGCAATTTTCTTGATGGTTTGATTATTTTATTATTCTTATTTATTTGTTACTTTAATTTACTAATTTTAATTTTATTTGTTAATTAATTAAATAAGTTCAAATAATTATAAGTTCTCTTAGTTAAAACACGTATTATAACCATATAGTACCCATAAGTATGAAAAATTAAAAAATATTTTTATTTTACATACATATTTTGGACTCAACGAATACTACTTGTACTTTTAATATAACATAATTAATACTTGATGAAATAATACTTCATTTGATGAAAATTTATTATATTCATTTTTAAATTTAAAATGTATTAAAAAAATATTTATTGATGTAATATATTAAAATTTAGTATACTCATTAATTGAATATCATATAAAAAACAAATTTGTAATACTTCATAAAAATATTAATTGTTAGATAAATAATTATAAAGAATTTATATGATGATTATAAATTAAATAATTTAATTATTAGTTTTTAAATAATCTTTTTGTTATATAAATTACATCATAACATAAATTATGTGAATATCATAATAAAATAAGTCGTATTTTTACTCTCGAATATTTTAATAAATCATATAATATTTGTTTGCGTATTATTGAGCCAATTTTGTTACCTTAATTTTTGAAAAATATTTATAATATGTACACGTACATGTTGAAAGTCAAATATTACTTGTCCAGTAATTAACTAACTAAGATTAATGGTGATAGATGATCATTATTATGAACGATTGTATATACATCTATATATTAAATCATGAGAACAAATTTTATTAACTTTTATATTTTTTAAATTTATTTATTTTAGTATTTTTTTAATTTTCTTAATCACTATAAAAATACCAGAAAATGTCAAAATTACAAACAAAATTGTATTTGGGGTTTATTTTGACTCATTTAAATTTTTTGGGATATCATAAAAAATATTCATTTGATATTTTTTGAGAAATTCTTTAATACATTTATTCATTTAATTTTTTTTAGAAAATTAGGAAAAATATTAATTAGATACTTTGTGAGGATTTTTTTTTTTATATAACATCATGGTGTTAACTTGTGAGGAAAAAAAATCTTTTTCGTGATAAAAATTATATTTTCTCACAATAGTCATAGTTATTGTGAGAAAACTTTAATTTGTTTTAAAAAACACAATTTCATGTGACGAAATTATAATTTGTCACATAATGGCATGTTTATGTGACAAAATCAAATCTCCTCACAAATATTTTGTCATAAAAAATACATTTTTTTGTAGTGAAATGTCTTTCAAATGGACAAAAACATTTTGTGGCCGATCGTTCAGTCACAAAATTCTACCATGTGCTTAAAATTTAGTGACCGAATATTCGATCACAAAAGGTTTTAAACATAAAAATTGGAACAAAAAAAAGATTGTTCTGTGACTGATTTTTCGGTCACAAAATTTCTTGAAGTATATGGCTTTTTTGTGACCGAAGTGTCGGTCACAAACTTCTTTCAATTGGGAAAACATTTTGTGACAAAACACTACTAGAAAAGCAGCTAATAGCCACGGATTTTAGCCACGGAAAAAATTCGTGTCTAATCCGTGGCTATTAACCACGAATTAGACATGGATTTAAGAAAAAAAAAAAAAGAAAAAACTTAGCCACGGATTGGCCTTGGTTAAATTAGCCACGGTCAGACTGTGACTAAAAATCCGTGGGCAACTTTTTTTTTTTTTTTTTTTTGGCACTAAGTATGGTTTGACCTCTTAACTTCTTAGTTGAAGTTAGAGCATTAAACCACTACAGCACTTTAACTTTTTATTTAATAATTATTTTTTGCTATACATAACTAATATATGTATATTATATATATTGATATATATATATAATAAATAATTCGATATATTAAATACATATAAGATTAGATATACTTATATACATGTGTATTTATATATAATTAGATGTATATATATCAGATATATATGTACATATATAACATATGTTAAATATATAATACACTGATATATATTTATATAGATGATTGATATATTTCAATGTTTATTTCAATATTAATTCCAATGACAAATGATTGTTTCAATTATTTCACGATATTATAATGTTCTATTGAGTTAATATACAACTTAAGTTTCATAATTATTTCTTTAGATTTAATTTACCATTTTTGTTATAATATCACAATATATATGTTGGATTATACTACATATATAAGTATATAAGTATACTCCTAATCAGTCCATTTCATCGTTTATTGTTAATTGTTTATTTATAAGAGTTAATTATCTAGTTTTAAAAGTTTATAATTGATCAATTGTCATAAATTATATTATAGTTTTATTAATAATTCAACAACGTGTATTGTTATTGATAATTTACAATATTTAAGTGTAAAATACCTAGGCTAATAAGGCCAAAGTAGTTTAGCCACGGGCTAGTCACGGTTAGACCGTAGCTTGGCTAGCCACCCGTAACTAATAGACACGGCCTGACCGTGGCTAAATTAGCCACGACCAAGCGGTGGCTAATAGCCATGGTCTGATAGTGGCTAATAGCCGTGGCTAATAGCCACGGCCTGACTATGGCTAGTTTAGCAACGGGCTAACTATGGCTAGTTGTTAGCTATAGAATAAAAATTCTATATTTTTTTTAATCTGATTTGGTTCGAACTCTTAACCTCTTGGTTGAAATTAAAGTATCAAACCACTGCACCACTTTAATTTTTTGTTGAAGAATTAGTTTTTGCTGTATTTAACTAATATAAATTATGCGATATTCTTAATATAAATTATCTAAATAAAATTTTCTAATAATTTTTATTTTTGCTATTGAATTATTAAATGTTTTTTATAATTAATAAATTACTTGTTCACTCACTAAATACTTTTCAATAACAAAAAAAAAAGCCAAAGATTAGTAAAAAAAAAAAAAAGGAATACTTTTCATAATGTGGATTTATGCTATAGAACTATGTGTTTCAAATTATTTTCTTAATTATACACTTAATTTAAAATATTTAAAATTGATGTAAATTCATGCAATAAAATAGATTCAACATAAATGATTTCATTAAATTATGAAAGTTACCCCACAATATAAAGATAGAGATATACTTAAATACATTTATGAACAAAAAAAGTAAAGTGAGTTTGATTTAACTAATAATCAAAAATCATTTGATATAACTTGTCAAAAATTAATTTAAATAACTAATTCAACAAAATAAATTCAAATATTTGATTTGTGTATTTAAATTAATTTAGGATTATTATTCATTTTACTCAATAGGAAAATAAAATTAGTATTTGAAGTTGTTGATATAAATATTTTACCTACATATTTGAAATAAAAAATAAAAATTGGTTAATAAATCAAAAATTAGTAAAACTAATAAATTATAAAAATAGATAATTTATTTAGATAATTTAAATTTAAAATATAACATAGATAGATGTCAAGTGGCTTAGTGGCTTTGATGTCACAATTGCAACCATGAGGTCCATACTTCAAACCCATGGAGTGCAAAAATGCTACAATATCAATATGGCTCTTGGGGGATACCTGGGTTGGGTGGGGGTGGATGGGGGTGGGTTTGTTAGTTTTTATTTATTTATTTTTTCAAATTAGCCACGGTCAGGCCGTGGCTAATGGCCATAGATTAGCCACGGCCTTATATTTTCCAGAATTTTGTGGCTAGAATGTCCATGGCTAGAAATTGGTGGCTATTAAGCCGTGGCTAATCTGTGGCTGAGTAAGGCCGCGGCTAAAATTAGCCACGCCACTTTTAGCCACAGATTAAATCCGTGGGTAATTTTCTGGGCCACGAATTTTTGCCAAAATCCGTGGCTAAATCCATTTTTTCTAGTAGTGGAATTTTCGGTCACAAAATTTCTTTTAAAGATATGGATTTTTTGTGACCGAAATGTTGGTCACAATATGCATTCAAATGGCAAAAAACATTTGTGACCGAATTTTCGGTCACCAAATTCTTTAAAGATATAGATTTTTTGTGACCGAAATTTCGATCACAAAGTTCTTTCTCGCACTCAATTTAGTGACCAAAAAACAGTCACAAAATTATCATTGGAAAATGAAGGTTTGTTCACAACTATCATGTTTTATTAAAAAAAATTAGTGATCGATATTTCTGCCATAAAGTTACAGTGACATTAATAAATTTTCTTTTTGACATTTTTTTAAAAAAAGCATTCGACAGTAATTTCACAAAATTCTGTAAACAAAAAATTAGTTTTTTTTTATTCTTCTGTAAATAAACTCTGATATTGCTTTCGTGACTAAATGATTTCGGTCACAAAATTCGGTCACAAAAAATAGTTTTTCTAGTAGCGTGTGTTTGATTGCATATTACATTGACTATGATTAGATTTTACAAAAGAAAATTCTGAATTTCTCTTATATTCCTCCTCCACACTCTGGTATTGCTTTGTTCGGGAAAATTCACACTTTGTTGAGTAGTTGAGGAATGTTCACACAGATTGTTCTTAATGCTTCTGCCAACGATGTGTTTGTCAATAATTTAAAAGGACATCTTAGTTTGGAATCTTCTTTAATTGGTGATGGGGAATTTTTGCATGTTCGATGTTGGGCACGTATACTTAATTTAATTCTGTAAGAAGGGTTAAAGAATATTGATTGTTCAATTGAAAAAAATTAGAGAATTTGTGAAATATGCCAAAGGCTCTCAAGTTAGGAACCAAAAGTTTTTGGAATGTCTGACTCAAACAACTCTTGAATCCACGAAATCTCTTAGACAAGATGTTCTTACTAGATGGAACTCAACATTCTTGAAAGTACATGTTAGTTTGAAATCTTCTTTGATTAGTGATGGGGAATTTTTACATGTTCGATATTGTGCTCATATACTTAATTTAATTGCGCAAAAAAGGTTAAGGAAAATTGAGAGTTCAATCAAAAAAATTAGAGAATGTATGAAATATGTCAAAGGCTTTCAAGTTAGGAAGCAAAAGTTTTTGGAATGTATGACTCAAATAACTCTTGAATCTACAAAAGCTCTTAGACAAGATGTTCTTAGTAGATGGAACTCAACATTCTTGATGCTTTCATGCGCGTTTGTACTATCGTCGAGCCTTTAATCATTTGAGGTAGACTGACTCTAATTTCACACATTGTCCATCAACTAAGGAGTGGGGTAGATAGTGGAGAAGATATGCAAGCTCTAATGTCTTTTTTATGAAACAACTAATCTCTTTTCTAGTGTTAAGTATCCCACAGCTAATCTGTACTTTTCTCAAAGGTTTTATGACACAATTGAATCTAAAGCAAGAGTTGGTGAGTACAGATAGTTTCATGTATGAATTAGATGGCTAGCCAGATGTTTTAGAAGTTTGAGATATATTGAAAAGAATTTAGTGTTTTGTTGGCTATGGTTGTTGTAATTGATCCAAGGTATGAATTCTAATTTGTTGAATTTTGCTACAACAAACTTTTTGGTATGGGATCTCAAGAGTATGTAGATGTTAAGACAAAATTGTTCTCCGTGTTTAATGAATATGTGAGAAATGAAATTAAGCCAACATGCAGTGCATCAACTTCTCACAGGGTGCAATAGAGGATAATACATGTGCTTCGAAAACTAATCAAAGAATGAATGCTTTAAAAGTATTATTGATAATTACAATTCATTATTCATTATAAATTTCTCATTTTTAAGTATATTAACCTATTTTAATTTTACTTTTCGACTCATTTCACTACTAGAAAACAGCGATTTAGCCATGAATTTTTAGCCACGGACAGAATCCGTTGCCAGTAGCTACGGAAAAGGCCACGGATTAAGGAAAAAAACGAAAACAAATGGCCACGGATTTTTCGGTGGCTAAACGAACAAAAATCCGTGGCCATATAAATTTTTAAAAAAAAACATAAATGTTTTTCCCTAGTAATACAATAAAAAGTTTTTAAAAAAAAGTTGGACGTGGCCACGGAAGAAATAAAATTATTTTTCTTTTTTTTTATGCAAATTGGCCACGGACAAATCCGTGTCCATATAATTTTAAAAAAAAAAACATAAAAGTTTTTCCCCAGTAATAAAACACATTTTTCTTAAAAAAAAAGTTGGACTTGGCCACGGCTAAATCCGTGGCCAAGGAATAAAATTGTTTTTCATTTTTTTATGCAAATTGGCCACGGAATTGTCCGTGGCCATATAAATTTTTTTTTAAAAAAAGGAGAGGGGCTACGGATAAATCCGTGGCCAGTAATTAAATTTTTTTTTTTAAATTTTAAGTGGCTCGCGCAAATCGCGCGGCCCGACATTACGGGGCATTAAAACGTTTGAGCCATTTCAAAATCATCACATTATCGTAACGGTTCTTGTATTCTGCCTTCTTATGCGTTGAAATTTGCAGTTTGATCAACGAGAACACGTTTTTCTCTTTCAGTGATATATACGAATGACTTCGTACTTCGGTGTCAATGCGCGCTAATGTCAATTAACTCGCGTAGGAATCATCAATAAAATGGACTTCAGAGCAGATTGATTAGTGTTTTAGTTGTATTGCGCCAATCGTACGGTTCCGTCTAACCTAATTAACGAAAACGAACGATTCGAAAAAAGTCAACTCCGTGTTTTGACTATTGGCCACGGATAAATCCGTTGCCAAGTATTAAACTTAAATTTTTTTAAAAAAGCGGGACATGGCCACAGATTTATCCGTGGCCACAAAATAAAAATATATTTTTTTAAAAAAGGAGAGGGACCATGGATTTATAATTCAAATTTATATTTTTTTTAAATTTTAAGTGGCTCGCAAAAATCGAGCGGCCCGGCATTACGGGGCATTAAAACGTTTGAGCCATTTCAAAATCATCACATTATCGTCACGGTTCTTGTATTCTGCCTTCTTATGCGTTGAAACTTGTAGTTTGATCAACGAGAACACGTTTTTCTCTTTCAGTGATATATACGAATGACTTCGTACTTCGGTGTCAATGCGCGCTAATGTCAATTAACTCGCATAGGAATCATCAATAAAATAGACTTCAGAGCAGATTGATTAGTGTTTTAGTTGTATTGCGCCAATCGTACGGTTCCGTCTAACCTAATTAACGAAAACGCACGATTCAAAAAAAGTCAACTCTATATTTTGACTATTGGCCACGGATAAATACGTTGCCAAGTATTAAATTTAAATTTTTTTAAAAAAGTGGGACATGGCCACGGATTTATCTGTGACCAATAAATAAATTTATTTTTTTTTTTTTTTTGCAGGGTGGCCACGAATTTATCCGTGGCGACAAAATAAAAATATTTTTTTTTTAAAAAAGGAGAGGGGCCACGGATAAATCCGTGGCCATATAATTCAAATTTATTTATTTTTTTAAATTTTAAGTGACTCGCAGAAATCGAGCGGCCCGGCATTACGGGGCATTAAAACGTTTGAGCCATTTCAAAATCATCACATTATCGTCACGGTTCTTGTATTCTGCCTTCTTATGCGTTGAAACTTGCAGTTTGATCAACGAGAACACATTTTTCTCTTTCAGTGATATATACGAATGACTTCGTACTCCGGTGTCAATACGCGCTTATGTCAATTAACTCGCGTAGGAATCATCAATAAAATGGACTTCAGAGCAGATTGATTAGTATTTTAGTTGTATTGCGCCAATCGTATGGTTCCGTCTAACCTAATTAACGAAAACGCACGATTCGAAAAAAGTCAACTCTATGTTTTGACTATTGGCCACGGATAAATGGCGAAAAGGCTGTTTTCTAGTAGTGTTTTGAGAGTTCAGAACTTGGTTGTATTTAGATAAACCAAGGATTGATAAAAATGCAAAGCTTGGCATACTTAGCTTTTGGAAGGCATATTTATTTAGATATCCTAAACTTACACAAATGACAAAGGATATTTTGATTTTACTCACTTCTATTGTTGTGTCTAAATCAGTTTTTAGCCTTAGTGGAAGGATTCTTGATGAATATTGTAGTGCACTAAAGCCAAGTATTGTTGAAACATTAGTCTCTTGTCCGGATTGACTTCTTGGAAAGAAAAGTAAGTTCATTTTAGTAAGTTATATTTTATTATGCTAAAATGATATGAATGTGAACTAATTAAGTTGTATATACATGTTTTTATTTACTTGTCATAGTATCTGAAGAAGTAGATTGGATAAACTAACTAAAAACGTTATGAGTTTAATGTGGAATGAAATTGATGTCAATTAGTCAAGCACTACAATTACTATTTCCAACATTGTTGATTCTGATTTGGAGAGTGATTAAGTTTCGATAGTTTTCCATTTATTTCAACTTTTGTCAAATTTTGGCAGGGATAATTGATTGTTTTGTCCTCTACATGTAGAGTGTTTTCGATTTTGCCCTCTCTATTTCAATTTTATCAATTTTTCCCTCTCCGTTTATAAATTTTTCAAGTCTGTCCTCTCCGATTATCAATGTTTCGATTGTCGTCTAATTATGGACATAATTTCTCGTCGGTGATGACATGGCGATTTTCTGGCCATTTATGGTGATGACCGAAAAATCGCAATTTTGCGGTCAGAAAATCACCACATCATCACCGACGAGAAGTTATATTCAAAATCGGACGACAATCGAAACATTGATAATCGAAGAGGACAAAGTTGAAAAATTTGAAACGAAGAGGACAAAATTGAAAATAGGCTAAACCTAGAGTATATAAATTGTAATTATCCCAATTTTGGCATACTATGTAGTTTAATCCACTTATTTAATATCTTTACAGATGTTAAACATAAGAAAAAGTAGAGTTTGAAGAATGCTACGGATCTGAAAAAGTTGTGATTGAAGAAGAATGCTCTTTTGATTTGTTAATAGTGTAATTTTAAGATCACTCATGTGTTTATTTGACAACTTTAGATTTTAGTAATTTGGTTGTCTCCATGAATGGTTGTGATTTTTGTATATTTTTAAATTGATATGGTTTGGTACTTTGGACTGATGGATATTTGTGTTGTTTTATGGATATTTGTGA